>CM062810.1:904082395-904654866 GCA_031772625.1 Pinus tabuliformis | reverse complement strand
GTTATGAAACCAGCTCAATAAAAATAGAAAAGATAGATCAACGCCTTAGAATTCAGCCTCTTCGAGGGGGCAACCTCCTTTACATTACATAAATGAACAATTCTTGGATGATTCAAATGACAAAACCTCCTTTCTATATAGAGGAGTCTAAGGAGTCACAAATAATCAAGCCGACCTAAAAATAATAATATAAAGCCACAAAAATAACAATAGAGGGATTCTATGGGGCACAGTAATAACAATATGGGGCAATAGGGGCACAACAATATTAATAAGGGGTATAACTACAATAGTAATGGGGTAATCACTAGTATTATAGGGACCCAACATGCCCCTCGCCTTCAAAAAAGTGTTGTCCTCAACGCTTGAGTAGTTCTAGATACTTCTGCATTAAATTCTCATCCTCCCATGTGAAATCTTCAGTAGATAAGTTCTTCCACTTGATAAGATATTCTGAAATTGATCGATTTCGTAGCTGTCGAGTTCTTTCTTCTATGACTGCTTCCGGTTCCAATATAATTTTTCCTTCCTCATCAAGTTCTGGCAATATTGTTTGAACTGGGAGCTTGTCGCCTATAACCTTCTTTAAACATGAAACATGGAAAACTAGGTGCAATCGAGAGGCTGCAGGAAGCTCCAATTTGTATGCCATAGTACCAATCTTTTGCAACACCTTGTACGGACCATAATACTTTGGTGATAATTTATTATCCTTCTTAGCTTGCTTGAGGGACATTTGCTTATATGGTTGTAGCTGTAGGAATACCCAATCACCTACATCAAAACTTCTTTCACTGCGATGTTGATCCGCCTGTTGTTTCATTCTATTCTGTGCCAACACAAGGTTATCCTTTAAGAGTTGGAGGACTTGTTGTTGATGTTCGATGTGATGTTCCACTCCTGAACCTTAGAATTTTCTCTTAAATATGATGTGATGGATGGTGGTTGATACCCATAAAGTGCCATAAATGGGGTCATTTTTGTTGCTGTATGGAAGGAAGTGTTATACCACCATTCAGCCAGAGGCAACCATTTGACCCATTGTGTCTGTTTATCAGATACAAAGCAACGAAGATATCCTTCCAAACATTTGTTTACTATCTCAGTTTGCCCATCAGATTGAGGATGATAAGATGAGCTATGAGCTAACTGAGTACCAAGACAAGAAAATAATTCTGTCCAAAAATTTCCAGTGAAAATGGGATCTCTGTCACTTACAATAATCTTTGGGTTTCCATGTAGCTTTTGAATTGTTTCCATAAATGCAGTAGAAACTGTACTGGCTTTAAATGGATGTGATAATGCACAAAAGTGTGCATACTTGGTAAGTCTGTCAACTACCACCATGATGACACTCTTTCCCTCAGACTTGGGTAAACCTGTGATAAAATCCATTGAAACCTCCTCCCAACGTTGGCTTGGAATGGATAAAGGTTGTAATAGACCCGATGTCTTAATTTTTTCAACTTTATTTTGTTGGCAAACCAAACATTCCGCCACAAACTTTTGAATATCTGATTTAAGGCCATCCCAAAAAAATTCCTTCTTAACCCTGTGGTAATTTTTTAGAAATCCTGAGTGCCCTCCTAAGGGAGAAGTGTGCAATTCCATAAGAATCTTTTGTTTTAGCTGGGAATTCTTACAGAGGTATAAGCGATCTTTGTACCATAACAAATCATTTTGCCAGCTAAATGTATCAGACGTACTGGAATCTTGTTGTAGCTTTCGAATAAGTGCCCACACTTCTTCGTCATTCTTCCATTCCTCCCTTTTTTCGTTTATCCAATCTGGTTGGATAAAAGAAATTGCGCACAACAATGCTTCCACATCCTCATCCTTTCTTGAGAGTGCATCTGCCACCACATTTTGCTTCCCTTTTTTGTAGATGATTTCAAAGTCATAACCCAACATCTTTGTGACCCACTTTTGTTGCTCTTCAGAGGATAATCTTTGTTCTAAAAAGTATTTAAGGCTATCATGATCTGTTTTTACCTTGAAGTGTCTTCCCATTAGGTAGGGTCGCCATTTCTTAAGTGCATGGAGTATTGCCAACATTTCCTTCTCATAAATAGCTTTGCTTAAAAACTTTCCCTTGATTGGACGACTTTCAAAAGCAATGGGTCTTTCATCTTGCATTAGAACAGCACCAATTCCATTTCCTGAAGCATCACATTCCACAATAAAGGTTTTTGTGAAGTCTGGTGTAGCTAAGACCAGTGCTTGGCACATTGCCTCTTTAAGATGTTCAAAGGCCTTTGTTGCTTCTGGAGTCCATGAAAATGCATCTTTCTTCAATAATGTTGTTAGAGGTGCTCTATTCTCCCATAATTCTTAACAAACTTGCGATAATACCTTGTCAACCCAAGAAATCCTCGCAGATGATTTATGGATGTGGGGATTTTCCATTCCTTAATGGCTTTAATTTTGCTAGGGTCTACCTTAACTCCTTCATGAGATACAATATGACCCAAATATTCCACCTCCTGGACTCCAAAGAAACATTTGGATCTTTTTGCATATAATTGTTTCTCCTCCAATAATTGTAGCACCCTGTCAACATGTTCAACATGATCCTTCCAAGACTTGCTGTAGATTAGTATATCATCAAAAAATACTAACACAAATTTTCTAAGGAATGGTTTGAAAATTGAATTCATCAAACCTTGAAATGTTGAAGGTGCATTGGTAAGGCCAAAAGGCATGACCAAAAATTCATAATGACCCTCATGAGTTCTAAATGCTGTTTTCGAAATGTCTTCAATCTTCATTCTGATTTGATGATATCCTGAATGAAGATCCAACTTGGTGAAGTAAATTGATCCATGCAATTCATCCAGTAATTCATCAATGACAGGAATGGGGAACTTATCTTTAATAGTGAGCTTGTTGAGCTCCCTATAATCTGGACACATGCGCCATGATCCATCCTTCTTGTGCACCAATACTACTGGAGCAGAGAAAGAACTTTGACTCGGTTGAATTATACCAGCCTCTAGCATTTCTGCAACCATACATTCAATTTCACTCTTTTGGACATAGGGATATCTGTATGGTCTGATGTTTGGAGGAACACTTCCTGGAATCAGATGAATAGCATGATCATGATCATGCATAGGTGGGAGACCTTTGGGAGTCTCAAATACCTTGGAATGATTGTCCAGGACTTTTTGGAGATCTGGAGAAATAGATGATTCCGATGTGGAAACATCTAGCGAACATAATTGTGCAATTACACCTCTTTGCTCCTTTTTTAGGAGCTTTGTCATACTATTAGAGCTAATTATCTTTCCTGGTTTCCCTGCAATACCCCTTAATTCAACTTCCTTTCCTTCCGTAGAAAATTTGATGAAAATTTCTTGAAAATTAAAAGCTATTGTACCCAAGGATTGTAGCCATTGGACTCCTAGTACAACATCAACACCTCCCATTGGAATGGAAAGCATTGGGCTAGTCAATACATATTCTCCCATGGATAGCTTGATATTATGGCACTTTCTAGAGCAATTTATTGTTCCTCCATTTGCAACCATCACTTGACACTCTGGTTCTGGATATAGGAAGCAATTCAATTCTTTTGCTACCTTACAATGAATAAAATTGTGGGGGCTTCCTGAATCAATCAACACTATTACCTTTTTCTTCTTGATTTGTCCTTCTATCTTGATGGTTTGAGGAGTGGTAATTCTCGCCAATGCATTACAAGATATGGTCAGGTTTATTTGTTCTTCATCTAGGCTTTTTTCCTGGAGTATATCCTCTTCTTTTGACCTTTCTTGCTCCTTTTCTTCTTCCTCTTCACAATCTATGTAAAATAATTTCTTCTCAGCACACTTATGACCTTTAGTGTATTTGCTATCACAACTGTAACAAAGCCCTTTTGCTCTTTTTTCTTCCAATTGTTGTGGTGTCAACCTTATAGGTTGTGGAAGACTATGGGCAACAACACTTCCGTCTTTATAGTTGTGAGTGGTATGCTTCTTGGTTGCCATAATTTTGCTTTCCATTTTTCTTGCCAACTTGAATGCCTTCTCTAATGAATTAGGTTCCCAAAGGCGAACATCATGTTGGATATTATCCTTTAAAGACCCTATGAACACATCAATCCTATGCTCCTCTGGAATATCTTTTACCCTTATGTTCAATTTTTGGAACTCCTCAATGTGCTCCATTATTGAACCCTTTTGTTTGAGACTTATCAATTGGCTAAAAAAAGTGTTGCTTTTCGTATCCTCATAATGTGCTATCAATTCTTCCGTAAAAATTGCCCAAGTGATAAATTGTTTACGAGAGCAAAGCCATTGATACCATACAAACTGATTTGGTTCCAAACATAAAGTTGCCATACGTACCTTTTGTGTGTTTTGCACATTATTGAGATCGAAAAATTGCTCCATCTATAATATCCATGTTGCGGGATCCTTGCCATCAAACTTTCTCATATCGATTTTTGGAATATGGTGGGTCTTTGATCCAACATTAGAGTCTATGATATCATGATTAACATTTCTTTTTTTCGCATCATGAGTTTTCTTTACTACCTTTTCACCATTAGTAAGTATTTCTTGTAGAAAATTTGTCAAATCTGTCTTCATATCTGTCATGCCTGTCTTCAAGTTTGTGTTCAAATCTTTCTTCAATTCTTCCATGTCTGTCTTCAAATCTGTCTTCCAATCATCCATATTAGCTTCCATGCCCTTTATCTTAGATTCCATGCCATTTATCTTAACTTCTGTTAGCTTTTGTGAGCGTGACATTTGTTGCACTTGTTCTTGTAATTTTGATATATCATGTAGCATTTCTTCCTCTTCTTCATGAGTCATGCTAGAGCTTTCAGGTTCCTTACTAGGTGTTTGCATTTTCTTTCCTCGGGGCATCAGTTACTGATAATAATTCTTTACTATGCCCTTTGAATTCCTTCAAACCCTGCTTACACAAAAATTAAAAAATTAAAAAAAACTACACACATTTTTTCACTTTGTAGAAGCCTGATATTGAATCTGATGTATCTCTGTAGTTCTAGATCCTCCAATTCTAAAATTGCAACCTGTAGTAGCCTTCTGCGTCCTCTTTCCAATGCCACAAGTCTGACCCAAATTGGATTCTCCAAGGAAGAGTTATGTGAAATATCCCACAGTGACTTGATTATAGACTAGTTCAGTGGAGAGAACTTGTACGACATGCCACGAGTCACTGTTTCAACCTATGGATCAGAAAAACGCATACAAGAAACTATAGTCCGTCCTCTTTCTGTACCTTTTTACTAAATTTCAATCTGATCCCCATAGAGAAAGTTATGATGATTTTCCCCAGGTCACCTGTTTTGAATGTGATTCAGGAGTCTGCAAAAAGACGAACTTCCTCAGATCATATCTCCGCAAATGTCACGCAAAAAGCTCTGAAATTTGGTCCCAAGGTTCAGCGCAATTTATTCTCAAATGGGTTTTTTTTATGACTTCTGAAACGTCACAGAAAAAAAGTTATAGCGAAAATTCCACGATGACCTATTTGGAGCAGCGAAACCCTAGAATCCAAAGCTCTGATACCAAATGTTATGAAACAAGCTCAAGAAAAGATAGAAAAGATAGATCAACGCCTTAGAATTCAGCCTCTTCGAGGGGGAAACCTCCTTTACATTACATAAATGAACAATCCTTGGATGATTCAAATGACAAAACCTCCTTTCTATATATAGGAGTCTAAGGAGTCACAAAATAATCTAGCCGACCTAACAATAATAATATAAAGCCACAAAAATAACAATAGAGGGATTCTATGGGGCACAGTTATAACAATATGGGGGCAATAGGGGCACAACAATATTAATAAGGGGTATAACTACAATAGTAATGGGGTAATCACTAGTATTATAGGGACCCAACAGATTTGATGATATCCTGAACGAAGATCCAATTTGGTGAAATAAATTGATCCATGCAATTCATCCAATAATTCATCAATGACAGGAATGGGAAATTTATCTTTAATAGTGAGCTTGTTGAGCTCCCTATAATCCGAACACATGCGCCATGATCTATCCTTCTTGTGCACCAATACTACTGGAGTAGAGAAAGAACTTTGACTAGGTTGAATTATACCAGCCTCTAGCATTTCTACAACCATATGTTCAATTTCACTCTTTTGGGCATAGGGATATCTATATGGCCTGATGTTTGGAGGAACACTTCCTGGAATCAAATGAATAGCATGATCATAATCACGAATAGGTGGGAGGCCTTTGGGCGTCTCAAATACCTTGGAATGATAGTCCAAGGCTTTTTGGAAATCTAGATAAATAGATGATTTCGATGTGGGAACCTCTAGCGAACATAATTGTGCAATTATGCCTCATTGTTCCTTCTTTAGAATATTTTTCATACCATTAGAGCTGATTATCTTTCCCAGTTTCCCTGCAATACCCCTTAATTCAAATTCCTTTCCTTCCGAACAAAATTTCATGAAAAGTTCTTGAAAATTAAAAGCTATTGTACCCAAGGATTGTAGCCATTGGACTCCTAGTACAACATCAGCACCGACATCAACATAGGCTTCCTGGTTGCCATAGTTTTGCTTTCCATTTTTCTTGCTAACCTGAATGCCTTCTCCAATGAATCAAGTTCCAAAGGTGAACCTCATGTTGGATATTATCCTTTAAAGTCCCTATGAACACATCAATCCTATGCTCCTCTGGAATATCTTTTACCCTTATGTTCAATTTTTGGAAGTCCTCAATGTGCTCCATCATTCAACCCTTTTGCTTGAGATTTATCAATTGACTAAAAAGGTGTTTCTTTTTGTATCCTCATAATGTGCTATCATTTCTTTCGTAAAAATTTTCAAGTGACAATTTGTTTACGAGAGCAAAGCCATCAATACCATACAAATTGATTTGGTTCTAGATTTAAAGTTTCAATACGTACCTTTTGTGTGTTTTGCACATAATGGAGATTGAAAAATTGCTCCATTTGTAGTATCCATGTTCCGGGATCCTTGCCATCAAACTTCTTCATATCGATTTTTGGAACATGGTGGGTCTTCAATCCAACATTAGAGTCTATGAAATCATGATTAACATTTCTTTTGTTCTCATCATGAGTTTCCTTTACTACCCTTTCACCATTAGTAACCATTTCTTGTAGCAACTTATTCAAATTTATCTTCAATTCTTCCATCTTAGCATCCATGCCATTCATCTTAGCATCCATGCCATCCATATTAACTTGCATGCCATTCATATTAGCTTCCACGCCATTCATCTTGGCTTCAATTACCTTTTGTGAGAGTGAAATTTGTTGTACTTGGTCTTGTAATTTTGATATATCATGTTGCATTTCTTCCTCTTCTTCACGAGTCATGCTAGAGATTTCAGGTTTCTTACTAGGTGTTTCCATTTTCTTTCTTCAGGGCATCAATTAATGCTAATAATTCTTCACTATTCCCTTTGAATTCCTTCAAACTAATTTTTCAAACCAATCTTATGCAAAATTAAAAAAAAAACTACACACCTTTTTTCACTTTGTAAGAGCTCGATATTGAATCTGTTGTATCTCTGTAACTGTGAATCTTGAATATTTGAAATCACGTCTTACAGTAGCTCTTTGAGTCCTCTTTCTAACCCCACAAGTCTGATCAAGATTGGATTCTCCAAGGAAGAGTTATGCCAAATCTCCCACGGTGACTTGATTATAGACTAGTTCAGTAGAGCGAACTTGTACGAAGTGCCACATGTCACTGTTTTGACCTTAGTACCTAAAACTGATATAAAGAAAACTACAGGCCATGCTCTTTCTGAAACATCTTACGAAATTTCAATCTAATGCTCAGAAAAAAAGTTATGATAATTTTTCCCAGGTCACTTGTTTCGCATATAATTTGGGAATCTAAAAAAACCCTAACGTCCTTAGATCATATCTTCGAAAATATAGTGCGAAAAGCTCTAAAATTTGGACCAAAGTTCATAACTATTTCGGCTCAAATGGGTTTCTTTTTTAGCTTCTGAAACTCTGCATAAAAAAAGTTATAGTGAAAATGCCACGATGACCTGTTTGGAGCAGCGAAACCCTAAAATTCCAAAGCTCTGATACCAAATGTTATGAAACCAGCTCACAAAAGGATAGAAAATATAGATAAACGCCTTATGAAATAAGCCTCTTCGAGGGGGAAACCTCCTTTTCATTACACAAATGAACAATTCTTGGATGATACAAATGACTAAAACTCCCTTTTATATATAGGAGTCTAAGGGGTCACAATATAGTCAAGTCGGCCTAACAGTGATAACATAAGGGCACAACAATAACAATAGTGGGTTTCTATGGGGCACACTAATAACAATAATGGATACAATGACAATAGTAATGGGGGAATCACTGGTATTATAGGGACCTAACAGCAGTCAAAGAATTACCGGATGTCTCACTGGAGATTTTCTGTCACATTCCCTCATTAAGAATTGCACCAACAACATCATCAAACATTAAAGTACTAGATCCAGAGACAAAGTTACTAATGGACACAACTAAACCATTCCAACTTTCTGGCAATGAGCACAGAAATAACAGAGCCCTAACTTCATCATCAAAATTTACACCTACAGAACTTAACTGATTGGTAACCGTATTAAATTCATTTAAGTGATCAACAACATATTCACTTTCTGACATCTTCATATTAAATAAACGTTTCATAATAAATACCTTATTTGAAGCCGAGGGTTTTTCATATAGTTTGGTCAATCTCAACATTAAACCCTTTGTTGTTGTTTCCTTTGAAATATTAAAGGTTTGTTAGAAAATTATATATCACAGAGAAATGGATAGCATAAAATATTGCAGAAATATAAACACAAAAAACACATAAAACAAGAGAGACACAGATATACGTGGTTCACCAATTTGGGCTATGTCCACGGAGAAACAACCATTCCTTCCTTTTATATTATCCAGCAAAATGAAGAGATACAACCTACAGCAGATCCGTTGTAATTCCCTCTTCGCTCTCACACAATATCCTCTCTCTTTCTCACTCAAAATACACATATACATAGCTGCAATATAATTCCCTCATATATAGCGAGGGGTTGCCTTCTAGGGAAAAAAACCCTAAATTAAACATAACTTCTACCGTCATATTTCTGCTTAATGAATGGTCGAGATTGACTACAAAATTACAACATTTTACAAGGCAATTTTACATCTATTTTTAGCTTTGGGGGCACTGCTAAATATAGTGTTCAAGAGAATGAGAGAGAGAGAATAATGAGAGTGCTCCAAAACTGAACTAACAAAAGGTTACCAATTGATCCTCAAAAGCCTTTTTATGATTGAGGCCTCTATTTTCTTTATTTTCTTTCATTTTCCTCCTCCTCACAAGCAACATGTGACCTTTCACCTCCTTTTTCTCCTAATTTCCATTATTTTCATAAATAAATGTGCCAAAAATGCCTTTTTTCCTTTTAATGCCTTAGCCATTGTCTTTGTCAATTTCCTTAGCCATAAACAACCAAATGAACACCCCATAGGATATCTTTCCCAACATTCATCTTGAAAGAAGTGTTCCATTCATCCGTGGTTATTGTTTTTAACTTTTATTACATGGAATTTTCACACGGGGGTTGTTACAACTATGACATGCGAACATGACTTGAAGTATGTAAAAATAAAAAGTAAAGTCTAGAAGCATTGTTGGTAGCATCTATCCCAACCAACAAGCTTTGAATGAGTAACTATTAAGTGCTGGTCCCTCCCATCATGGAGTAACTCCCCTTCCTTTATGGAACTTCTATCCTGCTAATAGTGGATCTCATCCCTTGGAGAATAGATCCATAACTTCTCATCCTTGGCCTATAAAGCCATTATAGGTTTGAGGTTTGAGGGAGGACTATTGGAAGTAGGTTTATGCTATTGAGATTAGGTTGGAAGGATTTTCTTGCAAGGGAGAGGGTTGGAGATTGCAGAAGGGGCTTGCTACATCAAGGCTACATGGTTGTAAGGCTTTTCTCTAGTTTTATGAATATAAGAAATTGTTCTTTCTCAGTTACATCTCCATTGATTTAATTTGTAGGATTCCTTGATCACCTACATGAGTTTTGGTTGCATAATTGATCAGTTCACATGTATAATTGGTTAATTGGTTAATTAGTTCATTTATCTCTTTGATTATATGTTGTATTCTTTGATCTCTTGTTTGTCTCTATCTTTGTAGATCTCTTTCAAGACATTATGGAGAAGTTGTTAGGAGCGACGAGAGGGATTTAGAGCATCAAAGAGAGAGTGATCGAAAGATTCAAGGGACTTCATCAATCAGTTTGCTAAACCAGTAAGAGGCCTCTTTCATTCTATTTTCTTTCAAACAATCAAAACTTAGAGAAAGGTAACATTTATTGTGCACATGTTACTAGGTTTCTTTGATGTCTAATGAGATCGCTCTTGTCCGCAAGAGGCATTTTTCCACATAAAACCTTCGCAAAGCTGTTGATTAAACCCTCAGATGAAGAATACTCTTGGCATATTCGCTCTTAATTAAATCCACCCATCCATTATCAAGAATAAACAAAACTCAACAAACCCCCTTCCACCTAAAGTTCACATATATACGCTTATCGGCGAATAAAATAAATATAATTACATGAAATAAAACTAAAATAATATAAAAAAATAATATTTTTAGTTTTTTGATTTTATTTTATTTTGTAAGCTTGGTAGGACTACATCTTCATCATGTCCAACTTCTCACACTAATCGGGGGTAGCACTTTGAACCCAAGACTTCCAGTTTGGTGAGACTTCATTTCCACAACCATTGCTAATTGAGCTATGCCAAGTGAATGTTTTTAGTCTTTTAAAATTATTATAATAAAAAATAATTAATTTATTGGGCCATTATATAGCTCAGTATAAAAAGGACATGGGAAAAATATTTCACTCACTCTAGAAGCCATCAATAAATAAGTGTTTAGTGAGAAAAAGTAAAATATATGTGTGTGTTAAGTATTTAGTGAGATAAATTATATTATATAAACTTCATATATATGTATATATACAACGAAAATATATACATATATATATATATATATATATATATATATAGTGATCAAAGAAAAGGAAAATACATGTTACATAACAATTTTCGATTGAAAATGAAAAAAATTATTTATCACAGATCAATTTACTCTATCAATAACTAAGCCTACTGAGGTTCATGATCAAATTTCTTTTCATATTGATTATCACATAAATCCATTATACGAACTCAAAAGAATGGCTAATTTAGATAGGATCGGACCTTTAACCAGAGAGAGAAATTGAAGAACCAATCTTTATGGGTCCTACTTAATATTACTAATAAAGTGGATGATTATTCAGATAAGATAATCGACAAATAATTGATCCAAATCAATTCCAAAAATCACTTGGAGATAGGAATTCCTTCTAACAATTATAAAACTTGAGATTTGAATTTTTATGAATCAATTCAGTATAACATTGTAAGGTATTTCAGAAAATTTATTCAATAGATTCTATTAGTCACAATTTAAAGGATAAAATTCCAACAAATTGGATAGAAAATGAAAATTTGAATGACGTAATGAAAATACAATTGGTTGGCATTCATCCAGTTGGAAAAAACATCAGAGAGGATGGTTCAACCATTCTATTATTCGAATAGATACACATATCAATCAAAATTTGGATGCGTACAATGGTACAATTACACCAAATACTATATGAAATATTTAAAACATTTTTTTTGAAAAACAAAAAAAAAACGAAAAAACAAAAAACAAAGAAAACAAAAAAAACAAATAACTATTTTCAAATCATGTTCGATAAAGTTCAATCATGTAGTAATACTAATACAAATCAAGATTAAATTGGTTGGTGTGTAAGTCCCAATAAAATATTATTCGAAGTTTTACTCCATTTATGAAAGTAATGTAAACATCTTAAATTCAAAGTTCGATATCGTTTTGAAGTTCAACTCTAAGTTTCATATTTTCATTTCTATTTTGGATTTCTGCTTTCATGAGCTCAAAAGTCTTAATTATTGACTATTAAATAAGTTTTTTGATCCAAGTGGTTCTCTAATTGTTCATTTCAAAACATTCAAACCTTTTCTTTTAGATGACCATAATATTTCACAAAGATCGAAATTATTGATTAATGAAGGAACACTTACACCATTTGTTTCCAATAAGATACCAATTCATCCATTGATTATTGACTTATTCGGTAATGAAAATAATCATATGGAATTGTTCGAAAACATTGATTTTTAGACAATAGCTAATGTATGAAACAATTGGTTGAATCTTGTGAAACTATCTAATCAAAGCTCATTGAGAGTTTCTCCTCACCGAGCACATACACTCTAAATTTTCTATTATATGCATCATTCTCGAGAAAATTATAGGAAGAGCCTACCTTCTTATATCGAAAGGATTTATATCAAAAGGAACAATCTTACATATGGACAATTGTCCAATATTTTTCTCATCCACAACAATCTATTTTCCTTTCCCATTGATGAAATAGGACACGTTCCCTTGGAAAAAGAGAATATTTCATTCATCAAGTTACAAGTATCTAACATATTCTTACCTAAATATTTACAACAAAAATGAAGTGGTGACCAAAAGTTTGTATTAATATATGATTTGTATAGATCCATCAATTTACTAAGTCGATCGAATCCATTCGTTTGTGAAAAGAGATTTCTACATTTCCTTTAACAAAAGAACAAATAGTCAATTTTTTCCAACCTTTTTCCAATATATCTGATTTAGAAGAAAACAACTTTGACCAGCTTCTTATAAAGGGTTTTAGTTCAAATGTGGCTCTTATTCAAACTCAATCTTATCAAGATGATTTACTATCTAAACATGTAACTAACCCCCAACTCTTAAACTAATATTTTAAACTTAGTTATGTATAAAAAGTAAAAACTCAAGAAAACAATACAATGCCTACATTATATATACAAATTGGATTGGATAAACCAATCAAAAAATTTAAAACATGAAGTATATTACACGCTAACAAAATCACATGCTTCAATATTTACTTAAACTAAGTTTGTTTAAAAATAACAAATTGGAAACACAAAGAGTATTAGATGCTACCAAACTATGAAAATCACAAGTTTCAATATTCAGGTAAATTGAATTGGATTCAAAATGAGAAATTGGAAATATAAAGAGCATTGGATGATATTGAAATCATAAGTTTCAATTTATTAAGTATTTAATGTTATTGGACTAACTATTTATTTAAAGTAATGACAAAGGTTTGGAAGTTTACTAATATGCGTGAGTTTTTTTGTAATGGAAAATCTCAACATAATATAAGAGTTTTGGCCTAGGTTTCATTCCCCAAGTCATGTTGAGGGGGTCTTGAACTAACAACCACGCCTCAATCAATTGGATTAACTCCTACTCTTAGAACATGTTACTAACCCCCAACTCAAAGCAATGATAAAGGTTTGAAAATTTACTAGTTCCTAAGAATTTTAGTGTAATGGAAAACTTTAAAAAATATGCATGTTGCAAATTTTGGTGTAATGGAAGACCTTAACAAATATGCATGTTGTGGATTTTGGTGTAATGGAAAACCTAAACAAATATGTATGTTACTAAATTAATAAATCATATATTTTAAATAATGAGAAATTTTATGGTTGTATAAAATTCTAGAGTTACTAACATTCCCATGGTATAACGCTTATTTACTTGGGTATGCAATATTTGATGTTGTGATGGATGTTATACCATTAGTTGGATTTAATGCTAAAGTGGGTGGTAAATAAGTTATTAAATTTGAATTTCTTTCAAAATCCATATTTTGTATCAGGGGTTAAATTTGACGGGTGCCCCTACCCATCAAGGAATTTTTTAATGACGTTTTTACTTTTAAACTTCCCATCACATGACTTTTAATATTTATTTGTACAAGTTTCATCTAATTTCAAATTGTATTCATAATTGTTGGAAAATTTCTATTGTTGAAAATTTTCCATTCTCTGTTGTACCAATCCACTCAAGTCTCATTGCTACACTTTATTTTGAGACCTGTTGATGAAAATTTTCTGCAATTTTTCCAGGGTGTTGAAATGTTCCGCCTTTTTTTCTAAAGATGGAAATAGTGAGAAAATAGATGGAAAATTTGTATCTGCATATCTATAATTTTTTAATTTCTATGAAATAACAAATATTAATATTACAAAGTTAATATATATATATATTCATAATTACTCTCACATGAAAACACTGAATGTAAATATTGTCGCAACAAATTTGACAAAAAAAATTCAATTAACAGAAATTGAAACACACATACCATGTTTTCCATTTAAGTCACTACAATGTCAATCCCATTAAAAGAACAATAGTTGTGAAATAAGTTTCAAACCAAAAACATAATGTGCATGAACTATGTAAATGTTCAAAAAGTAGATTCAATATCAACATGTACACAGACTAAATTTTGGATAGTTTCACCAAAAGAGGTCATTGTCAAAACACCACCATTACAAACATAAACATAAAAGCAAAAAATTTTAATATTTAAGATTCTTATTTATTTAGCATCTTTCCAGATGTCATATACCCTATCCCATTTGTAACGCCCTACTTAATCTTATCATGCAAATTTTACTAGTGTTTAAATTTCCTTAAAATATTGACTTATAATTATCAAGAAATATTGGTACATACTTACATTGGTGAAACTGTAAATTTATTACTGATATAAATTTTGTTATTATTCAATTCCGAACTTACCACCTCAAATTTAAATTTTGATAGGATATGGTCTCCTTCCATTTATTCCAATTTAAATATCCATATCCCCAAAATGTCCTCTCAAATTTACTTGGGAGAAGACATGGTCCTCTCCAATTAATTACCAAATTATATATTCATATTTCATCCCCAAAATGTCCTCTCAAATTTACTTGGGGAATACATGGTCCTCTCCAATTAATTACCAAATTATATATTCATATCTCATCCCCAAAATATCCTCTCAAATTTACTTGGGAGAAGACATGGTCGTCTCCAATTAATTAACAAATTATATATTCATGTCTCATCCCCAAAATGTCCTCTCAAATTTACTTGGGAGAAGACATGGTCCTCTCCAATTAATTACCAAATTATATATTCGTATCTCATCCCCAAAACGTCCTCTCAAATTTACTTGGGAGAAGACATGGTCCTCTCCAATTAATTACCAAATTATATATTCGTATCTCATCCCCAAAACGTCCTCTCAAATTTACTTGGGAGAAGACATGTTCCTCTCCAGTTAATTACCAAATTATATATTCATATCTCATCCCCAAAATGTCCTCTCAAATTTACTTGGGAGAAGATAAGTCAAATGTAAGGATGGGGGGTAGTTATGACATTAATGATAGGTGGTTGAGGTGGAGAAGAGAAGGGGGCATAAAAGGGGAAGGATGATGGGAGGAGAGGGGATCCTTGGTGTTGGTTTTGGTTTTGGTTTTGGTTGTGGTTTTGGAGTATTTTGTTTTGAGAGGAAGGTGGAGAAAAGAGAAGGGAGAGAAGGAGAGTATTTGTTTAACTTGGACACACTACATCTGGTTGGACTTGGGCTCAGAGGGCTAGGGAACTTGTGGAGGTTTCTTGGGCTAGGAAATACTTCTTAGTTGGCTGGGAGGTAAATCCAGTTGGTAGTCAACAAGAGCATCTCAACAGGATCAGGAGCTCAGGGGCATCTCAACTAGTATAATGGAACAAGTATTCATCTGTTTAGAGATTACTCATGTAAGTGATTGAAATGAAATGCTTACTTATTTAACTATGGGAAATAAATTTTAATGGTAAATTATCATCAATTAAATGTTTAGTTAGAAATAAGTTATTTCTCATTTTATTTTATTTAAATTAGAGAATTTAGTTTTGTTAGAGGACCCTAGGATGGAGCCTCACACGTGGTATCGGAGCTAAGTTTCAACTCTTTGGGACTTTATAGGCCCTATGCACTTGCTTCAACATACTAAAATTCATGGCTAACCTTAGCCCCATTGTTGTAGTCTACTGATCCATGTATCATTAATTCCTGAGATGAGGACACCAAATTGGGTCAAGGCTTCTTAGATCTATGTGTTGGCAAAGGATTAAGTGCTGTAGATGAAGCTATAAACATCTCAATTTCCCATGGTGAAACCCTCTCTATTCGAGGGACCACTGATGTTTCATCCCACTGGACCTTAAGTGATCTCCACTTTGAATCTGGCCATCTCACATTATCAAACTCACCCATGCCAATAATTGTACCAGTAAACCTCCACTCAAGAGACTCTTCTCCTTCAAAACGCATCTTGAACCTCATGCCAACAGAGAGACTGCTATTCACTACCTCCATGTATTTATCATAAGGAATGATAAACTCTGATAGACTTGTCCTGCAAAAGAGAGCCATTACTATCTTGCAGACAAGCCAAATAAAAAATATGGCAACAGAATATAGTCATAAACAATATCTTCTCGTTAAGTCTGCAAGATGTTCATACTAAGCACATCAAACTCGACAAAAGCAAGGACTCAAACCATATATTATTTCTGATAAGATAAAATACCCATCAAGTTCAGTATTTGGTAATATGAACTCATCAACTCTTAAAAGCATGGCACATCTATCCTCTTATTATCTCATGACAACATCAAACATTTTCTAGATCACTTTTCACCGAATTGTTTAAAAATCTCCAAAATAATTATACCTCTGAACTATGAATGGCATTTAAATAGATTAATACTCCACACACCCTTCTTAGCAAGTTCCCAAGGATGACAACTACGGTAATAAAACAGAATCACATCTAATTTTCAGACAACATACCTAGGTTTGTAATAAACGGTAAAAAATAGTCTGAGTTGAAATAGCATGTGATGCAGTTGCAATGACACCAAGATGAATGTTGTGACTAGATAAAATTGATGATGGCATGTTAGTCTGTTGACGCATAGCACGCCTAACTCCAACACACAGTTCTCCAACACACAGTTCTTTGCTAGTAGAAATTTAACAACCAACTCATGGGTAGATGCTTGTATAACGTATCTATGTATCCAATAGAATTTTTCGTGCTATTTTTCCTTTTGGATAATTAAAACAATAGATACACACTTTCTGGGATCACTAACTGCGCTTCCTGCTATCATTGTTGTCCATGGAACCACATCTCTCTGAGACATTTTGTCATGCATTTGGAACGCATTCTCTAAATTCCCACATTTAGCATACATGTCTATCAGTACATTCCCCATATAAACATCTGATTCAAATCCAGCTCCAACATATGATCAACAATCTCCTGAAGCATCATTGAGTCACTTTTAAATGAACCAGATGTATCTTCCAATTGTAGAAAGACCAATGGTGACAAGGCATTACTCATAAATTTTAGACCCCATACTTGTGACAAACCGTTCCATAGAAGAGTAACATTTTCTTGTAATCTGATAAGAAGCTCATGAATTTCTTCTAAAACATCAATTTCTCTAATTGCAGCACTTGCTAGACAAGGTGGCAAGGATGCGGAAAAGCAGTAACCTGCACCACGGAGATGCTGGGGATCAACAACTTTTTGAACTTCCTGTACAAAAGTCTCTAGTAGTTGCCAAAGCATACCCCATACGAGCAGTTATAATATCAACTTTTTGAATCAGAATTCCATAATGTTCTGTAAGACCTCTTCCAGTTTTACCCAGCACACCAAATGAGTTGCTTTCATCAACCAATACTCTGAACTTATACTTCTCTTTCAATCTTATAATTTCATCCAAGAAAACCATTTGACCTGAATTCTAATATTTAGTGACACCCATTAGAAAAGGTACATACAGTAATTTCAGTCCATTGTGGTGACAATCTCGTATTTTTCTTGAGAAATATGATACCAGGAGATAGTACGCAGGCCCAACACTTTATGCCAACTCCAAATAACTCAGAAAACTCTCCCAGTTGTCATTAGTTTGAACGTCTTGCCCAGATATTGGTCTCTGCTCTGAAAGAATGTCTCACGCCCAGCCAATGAAGAAGGGACTCAACTCCAAGTATGTCGTTGCCATTCCTCTGTGAAATAAAACCCAGCAGAGATAGATAATTGCCCACAAATCCTTCAAAAAAGGTACACGACTACCCCACCAAGCATAGGGTATTCGACTAGTCAAATAAAATGAGTAGAGTAAAGCATTGTAGGTAACAACATCTGGTAAAAATCCTCTGGCGTGCAATGTACAAAATAGCTTTTCCGCCTCTTCATCCATTCTAGATCACCCATAAACTGGAATCATGACATTATAAGTCCAGAGATCTGGCTCACAACCAAATCGCTCCATATCCCTAAAAACATCTGCTGCCTCAGTTGAATTGTTGCTCACCGCACAGGCAGTGATCAATGTATTGTAAGTAATAGCATCAGGCCTCAATCTAGCCTTATGCACTTCACCAAGTAGTCTAATCCTAGAGCCATTCTCCATATGACTGGCCTTGGTGCGACAGTTAATCGAAATATTGAAAGTCACAAGGTCCGGTTTGCAACCCCTAGACTTTATCCGCTAAAGCAATTCCTCCACTTTTTCTCTACCACCGTGTCTAGAATAGACTCCCATCATTGCATTGTACACATGAACACAATTTCCTATCATAGACTCAGCCCTCTGAAATATTTCTTCAGCAAGGGTAGCTTCATTAGCGCTCCCCAACACAGCCAGCATGGTAGTGAGCATCCTTTCATTTGGTGTATACCAATACCGAAGCTTAAGCCACTCATAAATCTCCAGAGCCCTCTGCCAATGTCTCTGCCCAACCTGTTTCACTACGAGGCAGTAATAAGTGGGGGATAGTTTCTCTATCCAATTCTCAAGCATTCTACTATTAAAAGTTTACACATCTTCTCAATATCGTAAAAAGCTGAGCGCTTTTGTCCTTGTCAAATTTAGGTATACTCTTAAACTGAGAACTACTATATACAGAGGGCAGTAAGGTTTCCATAGATAGCTTTGGTTATATGCCTATATTTAGAACTATTAGAGAACGAGTTGTCCATGTCAGGTCAATTCAAGTTCAAAGTCCAAACATATACGGTTGAAAGAAATAGAAATTGTGATTTTAATAGAGGAAAGGCATAATTATTATACAAAGTGAGAGATATGCTAAATCCATGTGGGACCCCTTAAATTTGGGACAAGGGATATCATCCATATAACCATTACAATGTGAGGGATGTGTTAAATTGGTGTTAGATTTTTTTATTTTTTATTTTTATTTATTTATTTTGGGATAAGGGATTTCATTTATATAATTATTTTAATATATAATTCATAAAAATATATATGTCTAAGTTTTTATAATTTATAATCTATAATATTTAAACTCAAAATTATTTTGATTTTAGTTTTTCTAGGCATAATAGTTAAGAATATGTGTTTTCGGTTACAGATTTGAATACAAAAAAAATATTAGAGTATGTACACATCATTGCTTGAAAAATTATTCAATAAAATGCATCTCTTTAGAACCTTGTCATATGCATTTGGATCCAATAGGAGTCCTCATTCGTGAAAGACGCCCATGGCTTCCTCCAAGTGTTAGGTTCATTATAAACTATACATTTTCTGAGTTTCAATTAGTTAGAGTTGAGGATAAACAATACAGAATGCAATGGCATTGACATGGTAATGGAGTTTGATTTTGGGATGTTAATGTTTTCCTCTTTGTATCTAGAGGAATTTGGTAATTGGTCTCATTCATACTCTAAAATATACTCATATAATATGGAGTCCATTGCATTGCACAAAACATATTTCTCTTTTCTCTTAGTAGATTTTAATACATTAAAGTTGTCAAATGTGAACAACAATAGATTTGTATGTTAGAATCACATACAATATACAATACTATTATCTTAAAGCATGTAGCACTAGCCATTCTATATACATCAATTGGATAGTATACATCTAACAATAGTGTCAATATGGAGTCGATTGAGACAGCTAGGCATCCACTTTGAAAACTAATCTAACATTGTTGATGGAATTTCTAGAGGACACCTAGTATAATAATGTGATTAAAATGGTAAGCTAATGTTTATGTGAATGCTCAAAATATTTAAGATGGATTTAGGATGGTTGTTTAGGGATATCTAAAGATATTTGAGGGTGACAAGCAGTGCTTCGTAGAACTTTCTTAGATAGCAATGGGAGAGGATTTAGTAGACCCACAGTTATCATCTCAATATTAGAAATAGTCGTTTACAAGTATAACAAAAGGAAAACTTGCATCTATAATTATGCAAAACATGTGTGAGCCGAGTAAGAATTGTCAAGGCCCTAAGTTGTGCTAATAAGTCTTATGTATCATAGAGATATTTGAACAATTAAAAATGGTGAGGACGTGAAGAAATCAAGGTCAAGGAGGATCATCACAAGGACCTCCCACAAATGACCCATTACCTTCACCAGAGTTGACTCTCATATTGTGTTCCCTAGAAGCAATTAATGAGACCTTAAAAGGGTGCCAAAAAAATGAAGTGGAAGTGGAGAACCCTCCATCAGGGTTAGGAAATCTCAAGGGATCAAGAGACTTTGATAGAGGACCTCCAATAGAGGACATTACTACGGCGCTCCAAAATATTAAGCTCCCAGAGTTTGCTGGAGGTTGTACCAGCGAACGTGCAGAAGCTTGGTTAGAAGGAACGAGAAGGTGCTTCTCATTAAGGGATTATAATTCCAATTCAAAAGCTAAAATAGCAATATTCCAACTCAAAGATAGTGCTCTGAATTGGTGAGGTAACTTAGAGCATCAACTACACCTCACTCCAGACACAGTTACTTGGGAGTTATTTGAGGAGAGATTTAGGAAAAAGTACCTACCAACATATTATGAAGAACAACAGGTAGGAGCCTTCCATGCATTGGTATAGGTAAATCATACGGTAGAATAATATGAAATTAGATTCATGGAATTGGTCAAGTATGTCTCCTACGTGGATATTGACTAGCGCCAAGCAGGGCATTTTATTTATGTATTGAACCCTAAGATTATGGAAATGGTGTGGATGTGGAAAGCTTCCTCAGTTGCAGAAGCTATGGAACAGGCTCGTTATGTCGAAGAACACTTAGACTTAAAGGGTGGAAACAAAATCATTTTTCCACGCCAACCAAGGTTTATGGGGAAGGCCCCTCATACCTTCCCCAGGGGAGGAAGTTTGAGGCCACCACCATATGGAAACAGGGTTGTACCCGGAGCACCGATAGTGGGGATTTCAATGGTTACTAGTGCAGCTTCACCCACAGCTTCAAGGGCGCGTGCAAATCAAGGTCATACACGAGGAGCAACAAGTAGGGGTAGGGTCCCAAGGGAAGGAACTCTTTCCAAAGAACTCCACAACATTCAGTTCAAGGTCTACTGTGCATCACTTGTTGGGGATGCGGGGGACCTCATTACCAGCGTGACTGCCCTGAGTTACAAACTGGTAACAACTGTAGAGAAGGAAAAACACCAATGGGGGGGGCAAGTAGCCACCATCGAATCTATGCAGCAGTTGATAACTAGCAAGTTGAACACCAGTCTGTCATGGTAGAAACCTCAGGTATGATAAACAAAGTAAAAGTTAAAATTTTGTTTGATTCAGGTGCTACAGATAGTTTCATTTCACCAGTTGCATTAGAAAAATGTGGGTTGGCAGCCTATGAGCATGATGACTTTAAGCAAGTTGAGATGGCTTCTGGGATAAAACAAGCAGTAGGACCTAGTGTTGACCAATGTCAGGTAAACCTCGAGGTGTGTATGACTAAGTTGAAGGCATACATCACAACATTAGGGACGTATGATGTAATTATTGGAATGGACTGGCTAGAAGCTCATCGAGATTTGCTAGATTGTTTCAAGAAGAAGGTGATTTGTTTAGATGATGAAGGTAGGCCAATTGATATTTTTGGAATCAAGAGAGGAGTGTCGCTATGATTCATATCCATGATGAAGGTAAAACGTTGTCTCCGACAAGGTTGCAAGCTATATGTGGTCGAGGCTGTAAGTGACTAGAAAGGACCCTCCCTAGATCAACACCCAATTTTGTCAGAATTCAAGGATGTTTTTCCTAAGGAATTGCCTGGATTACCTCCTGTAAGGGAGATTTATTTCACAATCGACCTAAAACCTGGTGAAAAACCAATATCTAATACACCGTATAGGATGACAACTCCAGAACTTTGTGAATTGCAGATGCAGTTAAAAGAGCTCTTAGACTTGGGATTTATTAGACCTAGTATTTCACCTTGGGGTGCACCAGTGATTTTTGTCAAGAAGAAGGATGGTTCCTTACGGCTATTCATAGATTATAGGGACTTGAATAGAGCCCCAATAAAGAATAGGTACCCAATACCTTGAATAGATGACCTATTTGATCAAATGAAGGGAGAAGTGGTTTTCTCAAAGATCGATCTACGATTTGGATACCACCAATTTAGGATTAAGGAAGAGGACATCTCAAAAAATGCATTTCAAACTTGGTTTGGGCACTACAAGTTTGTAGTTGTTCCATTTGGTTTAACCAATGCACCAACAGTATTCATGAGCCTCATGAATGGTGTGTTCAGGAATTATTTGGACCAATTTGTGCAAGTCTTTATGGACGACATTATTGTGTATTCCAAGAATGAAAAGGAGCATGAAAAGAACCTAAGGGTTGTATTGACTTTCTTAAGGGAAAATAAATTGTATGGAAAATTGTCAAAAATGTTCCTTCTTTCAGAAGAAAGTTCATTACCTTGGGCACATCATTTTAGGAGAAGGGATTTCAGTTGACCCAGAAAAGGTGAAGGCCATAATGGATTGGCCAGTACCAAAAAATTCTCATGAGGTGCGTAGTTTTATGGGGCTAGTAGGGTATTATCGCAGGTTTGTGGAAGGGTTTTCGAGGATTGCAAAACCCATCACCACATTACAGTGAAAGGTGGTTAGGTATGAATGGGCATATGAATGTGACACTGCATTCACAGAACTAAAGAGGTCACTAACTAGTGCATCGATAGTTCGAGTACTGGACATGGAAAAGTACTTCACTATCTGCACCGATGCTTCGAAGCAAGGATTGGGTGTAGTATTGATGCAAGAAAGCAGATTAATAGCTTACACATCTAGAAAATTTAAGAAACATGAAAAGTTTTATGCTACCCATGACTTAGAATTAGCAGTAGTGATGTTAGCTTTGAAACTGTGGAGACACTACCTCATTGGGAGAAGATTTGAGTTAAGAACAGATCATCAAACCCTGAAGCATCTCTTCACTCAAAGGGATTTGAATGCTAGACAAAGGTAGTGGAGCGAATTCATGAGTGAGTATGATTTTGAGATCTCATACATCAAGGGAAAGGAGAATGTGGTGGTTGATGCACTAAGCAGGAGACCAAAAACCTTCTCCCTAGTAGCCTTAAAAGTAAATTTGAGGGAACGTGTGTTGGAGAAACTCTTTGAATATAGTTGGTATCTAAAGGTTATCTCAACACTCCAGAGTGGGAAGCAGATAGAACCAAAGTTTGAGGGATATGTCCTTGAACTAGATGGACTATTGAGATTTGAAGGTAGAATGTACATACCTAAGGAAGGGGGTATAAGAAGGACCATCCTTGAAGAGTCACATGGAGCACTCTATTGTGCACATCCTGGAGTGAAGAAGATGTATGCGGACATGAAGAAACTCTTCTTCTGGGTAGGCATGAAGCATGACATAGTCTAGTTTGTCGCCAAATGTCTTGAATGTCAATGAGTGAATGCTGATCATCACCATCCAATAGGACTCCTACAACCACATGACATCCCTATGTCTAAATGGGAGGTCATTTCTATGGATTTTGTTGTGGGTTTACCACTCACGTCCTAGAGGCACAATTATATATTGGTTATAGTTGATAAATTGACCAAAAGTGCCCATTTCATTCCAGTAAGAGGCACTTACAATGTTACTGATGTGGCACGAGTTCTATAAGTGAAGTTATTTGAGTACATGGGTTACCCACAAAGATCATTTCGAATAGAGACTCTCAATTTACATCTAGGTTTTGGAAAAGTTTGCAGTCAGCACTAGGGACTCAGTTGAACCTGAGCACTGCATATCATCCAGAAACAGATGGGCAGACTGAAAGATTAAATCAGGTTATGGAAGACATGCTTAGGATGTATGTCATGGATAATCAGACTCAGTGGGAAAGGTATTTACCATTGGTAGAGTTTTCCTATAATAAAAGTTACCATATTTCAATCAGGATGCCCCCTTATCAAGCTCTATATGGAAGGCCATGTAGGACGCCATTGAGTTGGGAAAAGTTGGAGGACTGAGTAATAGTTGGGCCGAAATTAGTTCAAGAAATGGAGGAATAGGTAAAATAGATTCGACAAAGGTTAAAGGAAGTTCAATGTAGACAAAATAGTTATGGTGATTCACATAGGATTGATCGTACTTATGAAGTAGGGACCAAGTTTTTATTTGTATCCGACCCAACAAAAGCATCATTCGGTTTGGGAAAGGGATGAAGTTGTCACCTCGGTTCGTAAGACCTTTTAGGATCAAGGAGAACATTAGACCAGTTTCCTATCGCCTTGTACTGCCACCCCATTTGCATAAAACTCATGATGTTTTTCATGTATCTATTTTACGACATTATGTTTCTGATGAATATCACAAACTGGATTGGAGGGAATTGCAGGTCTCAGACATGGGAACAGTATTGGTCGAACCATTACGCATATTGGACCATAGAGTTCGGCAGCTCAAACGTCACATGGTGGACCAACTTAAGGTCCATTGGGACAAGTATAGCCGAGGATCTGCTACCAGGGAGGATGTAGAGACTATACGTCGTGACTACCCCTCACTTTTCGAGCATCTATGATGCCCATTTTGACTTAGATAGCTACCTATGTTGAGGCTCTATTTTACAGTTCCATGTATTTATTAATGAACATTATGTAATATTGATGCATTTAGTTGGACATGTGAAACTACTTGTCTGAATCATTAGATGGATTTGGTATTGATGATGGAAATGTTTGATGTATGGCCTAATGTATGACTTACTTGGTGATGAATTATCTAGTGCATGACTTATCAAAATTATTATTGTTTCATGTATGGCTCAAGTGGATATGATTTATTTAATGAATGACTTAGTGAAATTATGATTTATTTCCAGTATGAACTGCAAGATTGACACGTGGGTACTAGACTTAATAACATGATGTTTAAGATCGCGTATGTATATATATCTTGTTGTTATATAAATGCATGAATTAGAGCTAACCCATAGATTGGAAAGAACTATATGATAGCCAAGATCTACTCTTCCATTAGGGTAAGGTCAAGACATCTCATGAGGAAAGGTGTAATGTACATTGTTCTACTACATTTTGTATCTACTGGATTTGCACTCTTATGACATGGGTAAAATGAGAATGATAGGTGACAAGACTACTTGACTGGATTATTCGATGACAAGTATCCAACCAGCATTGTAATGTGGTCCATATTACGGCATTGACCCTAGTTGTGAGGAGGGGTGGAGGTATTTCCCACCGTGTAACCTCCAAACCTGGAATCATCGGAGGGCAGTGGTGGACACGCTCCCTTAGACGTATGATGACGATTGCCAGTTGCCTGCTGGGGAAGTTAGGTTGATATAGTCGACGATTCTGCCATATTGGTTTTATCAGTGGTTAGATTGGTATAGTTGATGCCGCCGTATATAGCAACAGAGGATGGATAGGGTGAGAATAGAAGTAGGTCAAGAAGGATAGGAGGATATATATCAGTTGGAGACTCTTGATGGAAAGCGATGTCATTATCTGACTTATCAAATTTTACTACTATAACTCTCTCTCTATTTTGTTATGCCTTATTTCCAAATTGCTTCGAACTCCTTGTACCTTTTACACTCTAACTTCGGGATGAAGTTTTCTAAAGGAGGAGTGTATGTAATGCCCTACTTAATCTTATCATGAAAATTTTACTAGTGTTTAAATTTCCTTAAAATATTTACTTATAATTATCAAGAAATATTGGCCCATACCTACATTGGTGAAACTGTAGATTTATTACTGAAATAAATTTTGTTATTATTCAATTCCCAACTTACCTCCTCAAATTTAAATTTTGATAGGATATGGTCTCCTTCCATTTATTCCAATTTAAGTATCCATATCCCCAAAATGTCCTCTCAAATTTACTTGGGAGAAGGCATGGTCCTCTCCAATTAATTACCAAATTATATATTCAAATCTCATCCCCAAAATGTCCACTCAAATTTACTTGGGGGAAGACATGGTCCTCTCCAATTAATTACCAAATTATATATTCAT
This sequence comes from Pinus tabuliformis, assembly GCA_031772625.1. NCBI lineage: Eukaryota > Viridiplantae > Streptophyta > Pinopsida > Pinales > Pinaceae > Pinus > Pinus tabuliformis. Next base: position 904,628,492 of record CM062810.1, on the reverse strand, counting down.
ATCTCATCCCCAAAATGTCCTCTCAAATTTACTTGGGAGAAGACATGGTCATATCCAATTAATTACCAAATTATATATTCATATCTCATCCCCAAAATGTCATTTCAAATTTACTTGGGAGAAGACATGGTCATCTCCAATTAACTACCAAATTATATATTCATATCTCATCCCCAAAATGTCCTCTCAAATTTACTTGGGAGAAGACATGGTCCTCTCCAATTAATTACCAAATTATATATTCATATCTCATCCTCAAAATGTCTTCTCAAATTTACTTGGGAGAAGACATGGTCCTCTCCAATTAATTCATGTATCATCCCCAAAATGTCCTCTCAAATTTACTTGGGAGAATATAGTCAAATGTAAGGATGAGGGTGTAGTTATGACATTAATGATAGGTGGTTGAGGTGGAGAAGAGAAGGGGGCATAAAAGGGGAAGGATGATGGGAGGAGAGGGGATCCTTGGTCTTGGTTTTGGTTTTGATTTTGGTTGTGGTTTTGGAGGATTTTGTTTTGAGAGGAAGGTGGAGAAAAGAGAAGGGAGAGAAGGAGAGTATTTGTTTAACTTGGACACACTACATCTAGTTGAACTTAGGCTTGAAGGGCTAGGGAACCTGTGGAGGTTTCCTGGGCTAGGAGGTAAATCTATTTAGTAGTCAAGAGAAGCATCCCAGCAGGATCAAGAGCTCAGGGGCATATCAACTAGGCTATTGGAACATGTATTCCTCTGTTTATAGATTACTCATATAAGTGATTGAAATGAAATGATTACTTATTTAATTGTGGGAAATAAATTTTAATGGTAAATTATCATCGATTAAATGTTTAATTAGAATTAAGTTATTTCCCGTTTTATTGTACTTAGATTAGAGAAATTTAGTTTTGTTAGAGGACCCTAGGATGGAGCCTCACACCATTTCACCATCGATGAATCAAGCCTAGTTAGGGGCACTCGCATCAAGGCATCAAATTCAACTAACGATAGGCTTGTTCTTCGGACATCCTTTATTATGTTTTTTCTTGAGAATCCTCTCTCACAAGAAATTGTACTTGGAGGAATAGTAAGTATTTCCTACCATAATTTTGACATGTTAGGAAAATCTGTATGCAACCCTATAACATAAAAAATCCTCCATGCATATTTCATGGATGATTCCTCACAATTAACACGAAGAGTGTCAACAAATGAATGCAACTCTTTCAAACAAGCCTCAAGATCAAATGTATTTTTGTTTTCGTCACTTTGATAATAAGGATGTTGTAAGTGTTGAAAAAGCTTTTTGAGCCAATGCTTTGAATTTCGTTCTCTACCGTGAACATCCTTTAAATAATGGCAAGGGCTAAACAACCTTGTTGAGTTGAAAAATGCAAGATCAGGGGATCTTCCATTCAAATTCTCTACGAGAGCTTGAACATAATCTTTTGCAAGTTGTTTGCAACTTTCTATTGAACCTTCAATACACGGTTTCCATGATTGTTTTTGTATATCAACACAATCATCATATGCATGTGGAATTGCTACAAATTGTAATTCATGCTTGTGAACAAGCTAATTCATGCTTGTGAACAAGCTCCTCCTTATCACAAATTTCTAGAAAGCCAAATTTAGAGGCATATATAAATTTAGATAAATAACATGTTCCATCTGAAAATGCGTCGCTTCTTAAATACTGCCTTTTAAAAGTGTTTGCCATGACATCTATGGCTTCCTGTAAATAACGGACATCAATATACTCTTATTCGAATTGCTTCTTCAACTTGTTTAATTCACACATTATATATGCAAGCATATGTAAACAAAATTGTACTAAAAGTATTCTTGCCTTATCATACCATGAGTCTTTTCTTTCATTTTTCCACAATGTTAATATGGGAGGCATAAGTATGACAAGTATTTCAATGGATTGTCCCCTTGAAATCCATCTAACTCGATGGATTTGAAGAGATTGAAGAGTTTCAAGTTGCATAAGTTGTTGTAGAGCAATAAGTTGACTATTTATTCTCGTAGAATTTTGCATCCAAGAATATACCATATTTGCTAATTTCTCAACAAACAATAATTCAGGTATTTTGTTTTAAGCATCTGATGTTGTTAAATCTTCATGATGAGCAATGCAATGAACACCTACAAGATTAGGTACATATTTCTTCAAGAAAGTAGTAAAACCATTTTCATTAACAACCATTGAAGAAGCACCATCTGTGGAAATTCCTATCAATATTTCTTTTGAAAGACCCCTTGATTCCATTAAATCTTTATTGCTGTTGGGCATGGAATCCCCCCACAACATATTTTGGCGCTCAAAGCCCAAGTTTTAGTCAAAGGTTTTGTAAGAATCCGCAATTTGCGGGTGCGAAGCACAAAGTATAGGTTAAGTCATAGGGTTGCCCACCCTAAAGTAATGTAATATAATCTAAAGTCATGTCGGCCTACCCACGGTCCACGGAGCATGGAATTGTATAAATAGAGTGAGGCTCTAAGTTGTAAAGAGAGTGGAAGAAAGAGGAGAAAATAATACGAATGGTTCGAGCTTAGAGTATAAGTCCAAGTGTATTGGGTCGTAGTAGTAGGAAGAGGCTCTGCAGTTGAGTGCGCAGAGGCCTAGTAGAGTCTGCAGCTGAGTGCGCGGACCCTTGCAGTTGAGTGTGTAGGGCAGTGTTGAGTCTGTAATCAAGATTAAAGATAAATAAAGAGAAAGTTGATTCCTATTTTTGTGTATCTGTTGTGCATTGTCTTGTTTACGTTTATATTGTTTTATTTATCACGCGCACTTATATGATTTTTGAATATGCTGTAATAATCATTAGTCTTACCTAAACAAGTTAAATAACCAGATAATAACATATTACATAGCAAGTTACTTGGATATTACAGGTTGCATCTCGAGTAGGGCTGAGCGGAAGCAGCATCACAGGCTGCAAAGGGATAGCAAGTACGCGTAGCGACGCACGCACAGGGTTAAACCGTGGACCCCCAAAAGATCATCAGACATCCCTAGGGTGTGGAAAACTAGTTCTAGCACCCTCCCATACTACTTTGGGTGAGACCTCAGTCCGCACTCCTCGAACTGTTGCCAAGAGGGCCAATAGTATCAGGATTTGCTTGGTTAAATCACCTCTGAACCTGGGTCAGGCCCATACAAGCCAATAAATGGTTCCGTTGCCGGGACTGGGATCTGCATAAAGGATGTCCGATGTCGTGCCACTAGAATCTAATGAAGAAAGAAATAGAAGAGTGGTTGGACAAGAAGATTCACGCGTTCGTAGCGCAAGAAAACAGAAATCCACGAGTATCTAAGGAACAGTGGTTGGAGCGCTACTTGTATACAGAAATCCACGAAATTTTCTTTGCATCCTTTCCTTCTGAGTTGTATGAGTGGATCGTGAAGTTAGCAAACAACCAAGGAAGGTGTAGGTTCGACAAACCAATAGTGTGGACTGCGGAATTAGTGTGCAGACTAGAAGCATCAGGAGATAAGATAGCGTGAGCTGTGGACCATTGGCTCGACCGAATAATAGGAGGATTTATCACTGAGTTCATGGTCAACACGACTATCAGCTACAGTGAGGCGAAACGACGTTTTCTCAAGGAACCACGAGGTAAGTATATTAAATCTTTGAACACTTGGATTAAGATGCTATTGTGTGAAAAGCGGGTTATGTGAATAAATTAATGTTTGGAACTACGCGAAGTGGGAAGATCTACAAAAGCGGAAGTAGTGAAGAGTTGGAAAACAATCCCTTAATTTCACCCTCGCAGGAAAGTGAGGAAAAACTCGCGAAAGTTTCTCTGAGAAGCACGTCAATCTAATAAGGCAGTGTATTATGCATTTACCACCTCCACCAAAACCGCCACCTGTCTCACCCTCCTCACCTCCATCTCTACCCACCCCACCTCTTCCACCACCACAGTTCAGTATGGTGAATGCGATCAAACTACTGGTATTCATAGGAGTGGGAAATGAAGATCCGGACCAATTCTGGTTCGTGGTAAGAGCAGTATGGGAAGCATAGGGCGTCGTGGATGATAATATTAAAAAGGCTACGCTAGTGAGCGCGCTGCAGGATCATGCATTAACATGGTATATCAAGCATTCTAATGACCACCCGGACGCAGGGATCACAAAGATCCAAGCCGCGCTGAACAGGGAATTTAGCAGGCCAAAATCAGAAACACAATCAATCATCGAGTTTAAGGAGATTTTGATGCTCCCGAATGAGACCCACTGGGATCTGTACCAAAGGCTAAAGAGTACGATCTACGAAGCCAATATGACATTAACGGATGCAAAACATTGCGCATGGTTTGTGGCCTCACTTATGCCACACTTAAGGACGGTGCTGTCAAAGCAAAAACTTTCCACCCAGGCCGAAGCATTGGAGATGGAAATGAGATTATATGAGACCCCTATACAAGACCCTGGGTTGGTAGGCCAACAAATCCATGCACAATTGCAAAATCTGTGTCTGGAAATGCAAAGTTTGAAACAAGACAGGACACCTCGGCTAGAGGTGTGCAAGGAAGTATGGTGCATAAAATGCAAAGGCCAAGGGCACGACAAGGACCATTGTCCAGTGTTCACGAACTACTTGGCAGGAGGAGGGCCGATGCCATTAAGACCAAAGGCACAAGCAGGGTCGAGCGCGACGTCTGCCCTATGGTGTGCGATCTGCTAGATAGGAGGAAAACGCACTACGGACAATTGTCATCTATTGTAGAAGTATACGTAGACGTCCCAACAATTGTTTTGTAATTTCTACAGGTCGGTAGGCCATGATGAATGCACCTGTCGAAGCTACGAACTAATGATGGATCAGACTCCTACCTATAGGGTGCAGACCGAAACACGAGCCCTCGACCCAGATTCAAGGATGGCATGTGCTGGATTTTAGGGGCGCGGGTGGGGTCGAGGCGGAATGGGACTAGGAAGGGGTCGCGAACAACTAATTTGTTACAATTGCAGAGGGCCAGGGCACTATGCCTGCGATTGTACAAACCTGACAAGAATATCATGTTGGTATTGTACTCAGTTTGATCATGAGGTAGAAGACTGCCCTTCACTAATAGTGAGGATGTGCAAAAAGGGGGTACTCCAGCCCCCTCCGACCCAGAATTTACAAATGATGAGGTCTGAGCCGCGCGAAGAAGACCCAAATGTAAACATGATGCTCAGGAGTGGTATGACCACGGGAGATGATAAAGGGAAGCAGCCAGAAGAAAGTGCGTGGGTTCACAAGGCTCCTACAAAGGAACCTGAATTTGATTTAGAACGCGCGAAGGAGACATTCATGGAAGCTAAGAAGAGCTTCACGAAGGCCTCCACTTCAGGTAGTAAGGATCAACTAGAACCAGGAATGGATCCTTTAATGCTCACTACCTTTCTGGAGACATGCATGAAATTGTTGCATGATAGCAAGGCAGTCAAAGGACTATAGGAACTTATCACTAGGTGCGCAGGGTCAGGAGAACCACGTGTGGTCCAGAAACTTGGAAAGCATGCATTGCGCATAGGAAGGGAAATGAGGTTGACTACACAAATAGGTGAGTACAAAATGGATCAGGTAATCTTGGATCTGGGTTCAGACGCGAATGTACTACCAAAGCAAACATGGGAATGCATGGGTAGACCTGCGTTACAATGGTCCCCTATTCAGTTACGAATGGCGAACCAACAAAAGATTTTGACCATGCGAAGATTGCAAGGGGTAACAGTCGATATTGAAGGTGCGAGTGCGCAGGTGGATTTTGAAGTGATAGAGATTGTCGATGATAGCAATCCCTATCCCGTGCTACTAGGAATAGACTGGGCCACTGATATGAATGGAGTCATAAATCTGAAGAAGCACAAAATGATCTTTGAGAAAAAGTCACTACGCGTGGTAGTACCGCTAGATCCAGCCGAAGGAGTGCGATACACTGAACCGATGCGCGACGATGATAGTGATGACAATCTCGATTGTATTTACAAGATAACTGCGCGAGAAGAAGATTGGGTGAATTCGACTGTAGATGGAAGGATTTCATGGGAGCGCGAAAGCTCCTGCACTTCGGATTCAGACGAAGAGATAGAGTGATGGCAGAATTGGCTGCACGAAGTAACAACACTTAATTGCAACATGATGATTAGATCATTGCGCTGCATGAAAACAGAGGCAAGGGAGCTACCGACATATGATGGATTAACAGCGGTGGATGAATTTCTGAGAAAATTTGAAAGCGTAGTACCAGAACAGCAACGGTTCGATACGCTGAAGTGGGCACTGCGCACAACACCCACACGATGGTGGGGTACACATCAAGGAAATTTTGAGGACTGGTGCGGATGCAGAAGGATGATGCGCCTACGTTTTGGAAAACCCCAGCTTCGAATGAAAGCTAATCAGCAGGGGTGGAACAACTTGCGCGCCCACCTTTCCCGATGGGTACAGACATATGTTGTACAGTCTGCACAAGTGCACACCACCCCCAGACTAGAGAATCGGAACAAACCACAGTAGCAGGAAAGGTGACATGCGCTACCAATTCTCCATGATGAGGCACTTGATAGGGTGTGCAGAGTACTGAACAAGGTTCACCAAGCAAGACGAACGGGACCTGCGGTTTAATGGGCCTATAGGACCATGTGCAAAACCCTAAATGTGGAGACGATTCCAAAGATGCGGAACAGAGTAAAAACCATAATTTTTGAAGAGAATACAAAAAGGAGTCCGCACGTAATGACTCCCGTAGTTGTGATAGTGTGCGATGGCCAGGAGGAAGAAATCACACATCTACGCGAGGACGAACATCTAAGGATTCAGGAAGCCATCTAGTGAGGGAACCTTAGACTTCGCGAACTCGAACAGGACCGGGTATGATTGAGGAAGAAAAGAATTTGGATGGATGCTGAAATCAAAAGGCTGGAAAATGAGATCATGCAAGCATGTCTCGTCGATAAACCAAGGATGAAAAAGCAAGATACGGATGACCATACCACTGCATTAGAAGATTTTCACCGAGAGTTTATGACTCTGCTGCCATGGCTACGACTGCACCTCACCAAACGCAGTAACCAGGGAAGTGCATTGCATACAGTAGAACGCGTGGCACTAGTGGTCGTGTAGACAATTGAGGAGTTTTCGCGGGTTATGCTGAAAGGCGAATTGAAGTCTCGCACAGGTGGTGCGATCACCTGACTAGTTATAGGGAGCACAGTCTCAGCACTCCAAACAGTTGAAAGAGAGCGTGGGACTCTAAAAGAGTCTGTTTGGGGGCTGCACGATGAGGGAGGTGCACGCAAAATCAGTAGGACACAAGGTTCGCGCCCGCACACAGGGGTTGCGCTGCCGCACGGGTAGGCTGGAAATAACCATTGGTGTCACTGTTCACGATGAGATGTCCAATTTAAGGCAAAAGGGAGTGGTCGGTTGGCATTTAAGACACGAATTAAGGGCTAGATTTGGGGCAATCTACCGCTAAGAAAGCATTGATGGGCCAGAATTGGGGGAAACGGTCAGATTTGAATTCAAAAGTCGCTATAAAACTCCAAGGGCTAACCACAAGATAACACTTGTTCATTTGAGATTTGAGCAATTCATTATAGCAGAGTGTTCAACGCCGAGCAAGATTTGAGCCCCAAAGTTTGCGAACAACCACAGACAACTCAAGCAAGATGACAACCACGAGAGGTTTGGGCTCTGTAGAAGGAACCACCGACGAGGCCACGTAGAACCCCATGGTACATGATGTTCCCGGAGACACTGGGGTCACGTTGGAAATCCCGAAATCGCCTCGGATGCCGAGGCCCAAGAAAGATAAGCAAGTGGTGGGACCAGTTCGCATGTCCCCAAGGAATCCGCGGTTCGGTAAACTTTCAATGGAAGAAAAGGGCAAGGCTGTCACCATTGAGATAGATGACGAGGAGGAGGACCTACAGGCTCTCGTCGATGAGATAGAGGCAACAAAAGACATGGAAGAGGACATCCAGCCAGTGCACGCTGCAGCGAAATTGCTCGAGTACGTTCCTCCATGAAAAGGGAAAGCCAAGATACCCAAGGACATGGATGCCACTAAAAGCGCACTCCAGACCTTGCTCCTGCCTGATGGAATTGTGTTTGAGGGCTCGCACCTGCGTCGCTTACCCACAATGAAGTTTGAGGATTGGGACCTCGTGGACAATGAGAAGTTCCCACACTTGGAGATGGAGAGCCTCATGAAGCAAAGTATCGAGGGGTTAGTCACAACACTAGAGCCGCGGAAATGGCTGTGCAGTGTGGAGAAGGCTGGATTACTTCATCTGTTGTGGATTCCACACTTTCACTGCGTGCCTATCACTATTTTTGTCATCAGGAAAATTCTTTTCCTGGTGCACGAAGGGTACTTATGGCTGGAAGAGCCTATTCCCATCAGGATGGATCTCATCCATAGGATTTCCCGGCTCCCCTATAAGGGAAAGGACCCCGGGGTGATAGCAGGCAAAAGAGGAGATTTGGTGTTCGCAGAGGCCATGAAGAAAAAATACAAACTAGAGAAGAAAAAGAGGGGTTACACAATCAAAAGCATTAAAGATAAATGGGTGCGCATAGCCACCCAACTCCAAGCCAGGAAGGTAATGAGAAAATGTCACGGAGATGAGGTACCAGCGCTAGTAGTTGCACTGGTAGAACAATGCGTGGTGGGGGTCCAATTCAACTGGGCCAAGTTCCTCTGTGAGGAGTTCCTGACTAACTGCAAGGAAGCCCAGGAGCAGGGCAAGACCTTCCACTATGTGTGGTTGCTCTTGTCTATTTTACTGGTAACAGGGGAACTGCCCGAGGACAGTCAGTTCCCTAGTATTGAACAAGACTTACCAGAGGCCGCAAAGTACGCATCGCTCTAGGCCACCAAGGACACCAAGAAGATTCACGAGACTAAGATCTTCTGGGTGCTTATGGAGGCGAGCATCTGGATGTGGATCAACAGATGGCCGTGCCTGTCCCCCACAGTGTACAACAGTCTGCGAAGCTTTGTAGACTTCAAGGCAGACATGCATAATGTGTACATCAAGGCGCGTAAGGACCCGGCGCAGCAATGGACCAATCTCCCCTTCATCGCTATCGATGATGCAAGCTTTTTAGTGCTAGAATCATGGCCCCTCGAGTGGTGTGCCCCAGATTTGGTGGAGATGGATAGAATAGCAGCACAGAATCATAAGGATGCGACCAAGTTGCGTATCATGAAGTTGGCCCAGCAAAGGCGCAATGAACAAGCAACTGTGGAGGTAAGGGCTATCCGTGAGGCAGCAAAGGCAGCTGCAGAGCAGGTAAAAGTCGTCGAAGAAGCAGCAGCATAGGCAACAGGGGCCACCACAACGAAGGACAAGGAGGACCAGAACTTGTCTACATGACAGGGAGTAGAGGACACAGAAGAAGGTACGGACTCGGGCACAACGTCCACCCAGCTGAAAAGGTCACACGTCACGGAGAGATTAGGTCCACGAAAAAAGGTCAAGGCATCCAAACTGGCCATCGAATTGATCACACTAACAGAATGCAACCTCTACAACATCGGTGACACGGTTCGCGAGGTCACCAAGGAAGCACTCTAGGAAGCCATGATGGAGCAACAGATTGTGTTGGGGGCCCTAAGGGCGCAACTGCAGGAACTACAGGTGCGGCTCTCATAGGAAGGAACCGTAGCCACCTACAGCGTAGTAGGTACATCAACAACAAAGCAGCTGCTACATGCAAAGATGGCTAATACCGTAGTGCTACTGGAAGGAGCACTAACAACAGAGAAAGAGGACAACAGAGCTGCAGTGGGCAGGATCAAGGGACTTGGCCTAAATTTGGCTACCCTTCCGCGAGACACATTGTACCAGCTGCAAGTTGGCATAACAACAGAGCTCCGTGCCAAGGAAGGCGAAGTGATTTAGGTGATGAGTGAGCAGAATATCAACATTGAATAGCTCAGCCTACAACGGGACGAACTGGCGTCACAGAACCAGTAGATTGTGAAGACAGTGGATAAAGCATGCCGACGAGTCCCAGAGTTGTCCATCGCCACAGACCTACCAACAGAGATGCGGATCCACTATCTGGCAAGTGGAGTCCGCAGTGCGCGAGGAAACAACACGAGTGCAACTAGAGCTAAACCTCCAGATTGCTGAGCTACGGATGAAGGCGCAGCCTTCCACTCCTACGGAAGTTAGAGAGTAACGTATTAGCATGATTCAAACAGGACTGGAAAAAATTGGACGGGTAGTACAGGACTGCACCGGTATGTTGGACCAAGCTTTTTACGTCCTCACATCCTTGCAGGAGGACTACAACATACGACGCCTGGAAACAGAGGCACGCAAACTGCAAGAACAATATGATAATGTCAGGGGAACTATGCAGACAGTTGTCCTCACCCAACAACTGGCAAAGATGCAGCAAGCAAGGGCACTGAAAGGGCAGGTAGATGCCGCCAGACAGAAAGAGGCACTTCTCAAGGTGTGCGTCCAGCCTTGGATTGATGAGGTCTTCACCATTATGGCCGACATTGAGGGCAAGCTCACATAGATGCAAGAACTATATGCGCTAAGGCAAGTAGCGAATCCTCACAAAGAAGCATCGGAGGAGCACATGCAATAGGTCCAATAGACAGCAGAACAAGTGTGTCGCGGACCTCTGAGCAGTACAGGACTAGTTGGAGGGGCTTGTGCCAAGGTCGCTGCACCAATAGACTGACTCGGGACGAGTCTCAATGATTGTGTTGGGGGGCTATTGGGCATGAAATCCCCCCATAACATGTTTTGGGGCTCAAAGCCCAAGTTTTAGTCAAATGTTTTGTAAGATTCCACGATTTGCGGGCGCGGAGCGCGAAGTATAGGTTAAGTCATAGGGCTGTCCGCCCTAAAGTAATGTCAGCCTACCCATGGTTCGTGGACCATGGGATTGTATAAATAGAGTGAGGCTCTAAGTTGTAAAGAGAGAATAAGAAAGAGGAGAAAAGAATACGAATGGTTCGAGCTTAGAGTATAAGTCCAAGTGTATTGGGTCATAGTAGTAGGAAGAGGCTCTGCAGTTGAGTGCGCAGAGGCCTAGTAGAGTCCGTAGCTGAGTGCGTGGACCCCTGTAGTTGAGTGCATAGGGTGGTGTCGAGTCTCTAATCATGATTGAAGATAAATAAAGAGAAAGTTGATTCCTATTTTTGTGTATCTACTATGCATTTCCTTCTTTGCGTTTATACTGTTTTATTTATCGCGCGCACTCATATGATTTCTGAATATGTTGTAATAATCATTAGTCTTACTTAAACAAGTTAAATAACAAGATAATAATAGATTACATAGCAAGGGACTTGGATATTATGGGTTGCGTCCCGAGTAGGGCTGCGCGCAAGCAGCATCACAGGTTGCGAAGAGATAGCAAGTACGCATGGAAACGTGCATGCAAGGTCAAACTGTGGACCCCAGAAGCTCATCAGACATCCCCAGGGTGCGGAAACCTGGTTCTAGCACCCTCCCATACTACTACGGGTGAGACCTTAGTCTGCGCTCCGTGGACTGTTGCCGAAAGGGCCAGTAGTACCAGTATTTGCTTGGTTAAATCACCTTTGAACCTGGGTCAAACCCATACAAGCCAAAAATTACATCATAAGTTGTTTTCCCTCTTCCATCGCAAACATTTATGAGCTTTAAAAACTGTGAAATTGGAAGGCCCAATCCTTTTGAGTTTAAAAACGTGTCATAAATCACAAGATGTTTTTATAAGCTACGGCCTTTACTTTCATCTAACATCAATGAAAAAAAGAATAATAATAATAATAATAATAATAATAATAATAATAATAATCATTGTTCCTTCTAGAGTAATCTGAATTATTCATTAATGAATTATTGATTTCATCTGAAAAAATAAATAAAAAATAAAAAAAATAAAAAAATAAAACATAAGATAAAATAAAATAAAAATTTATTAAATTAATACACTTATTTTGTTCTTAGCTAATTTGATTTAAAAAGAAAATGGATATAAAAGCATAATATACTGCATTTACATCACTTCATTTCTGGTGCTCTTGCCTGAATTCTAAATTCATAGTCTATAGTGTTCAAATTTGAAATTAGAATGAACAATTGGATTTATTTAAATTGTTCATACAATTTGGAATGGAAAATAATGTTTTATCTGAAGCTACAAAATTTGAATCTGAAATTAGAATGAATAATTGGATTTATTTAAATTGTTCATATAATTTGGAATGGCAAATAACGTTGCAGATTTATCTGAAGCTGCAAAATTCAAAACAACAATGGAGAATTCAAAACAAGATTGAAAGAAGTGAAGAGAAAACCCAACACTAGCCCAAACTAAAGAATATGGTCATAGCCCATGATGAAAATAATCAACACTGAATTATTACTTCAGGACTTCCTCCAACGGCTTAAACCATGAACAATTTTATAGGTGTACAAACAAACATAACACAAAATAAAACTAAAACCAGAAACTTGTGTGAGAGAAATTTGTTGATGTATTTGATAATCAATCAAAAGTCATCAACCGCGAGAGAGAAAACAAGAAACAGATCTATGGTGTTTAGAGAACAATTGGGCATCCATTTCCCTTCCTTGTCCAACAAAATGAAAATGGAGAAGGGAGGAATAAGGAATTTATAGGGGAGACAGTTGTAATACCATAAAATAAGAAAAGCAATATCTCACTATAAAACTGATTAGATATCACCATAACAATAATTTAAGAAATGACTAAGAATAATATTAGATCATGAAATTAATTAATGATGGGAAAGAACGATGACTTGATTTTTTGACCTGAGTGTGTTTTTTAAGTTGAATTGAACATTCAAAAGTTTAATATTCCATGCACTACTTTATTATTGGCTGCCTTCTCAATGGGAAGAAGTCTCGCATTCATGATACCCAAATCCTAAAGAAGCAGACATCGACGGGGAGTTTTTTGGCAACTCTAGAGGACCACTCATGGTGCTGGTGCCCAATGACGTGGGCGATTTTGAGCAATGTTGGTCTCTCTATCTGATAAAAAATCAACAGTAGAAGAATTAATTAGAGAAAGAGAATCACGACCGTGAAGGAAAATCTAGAGGTGTTTCTTATCAATATTTAGGGGCTAGAGAATTCTATATTGCAGCTTCTCTTAGCCAAAAGGCACCATTCACAACAAGTATTGGGGTCTCAAACCAACCATTATCAGTAACAACAATTGAAACAATTGAGTGATTTATAAATATCAAGAAACCTACTTGGGAAAAGAGCTCAACCCATGAAAATTTCTACAAAAAATTACTCAAAACTGGGTATTGCAAGGCCTACCAAGTGCTACAGAGGAGTGAGACAAACTCGGGCCTGTGAGTGATTGACTGACTCACTGAAAACGACAAAAGAGAGAGACGGAGAAATAAGACAAGTAAAAGATGAGGAAATAAGGCAAGAGAAAATGACAGTGTTGAAACACAAGGTTTTTATACAGATAAACAATGCTATGGTAACATGGACACTGTTTGCCAGAGTCGAAATGGTTCCCTAAAGCTAAAATTTAGGGAGATGGTCATCTTAAATGACTCATAGAGCCTAGAAGATAGATGGCGAGGGGGAAATCATCATTGAAGTGTGTATAAGTATCCTAAATTACCTGCACTTGGAAAAATGAATAAATGGTGTTGAGTACGACTATCAGGGGATAAACCACATCTATCCACTAAGGAATGTTACGTTTTTACTAGTCTTCTGAGACCATATAGGTCAAACATTATTTATGAATGAGTTGCAAAATAGTCCACACATCAAAAAGGTGAATATAACTACCATTGAAGTAATAGAAAACTAAGAGTGTACAAGTATCCTAAATTTCTTTCACTTGGAAAAATGAATAAATGGTGTTGAGTATGACTATGATGGGATAAACCACATCTATCCACTAAGGTATGTAAAATTCAATGCAATAGTGAGAGGTATCAAAATTCCAGGGGTTAAACTTGATGCTCGTATACACGTATTTGGATTTTTTACATGTAAAATTCTATCTATTTCAAAATCTTCACATCATTTGTAACTTGCCAATAATTTTTAAGAACATCAATATGACAGGCATATAAAAAAATGACAAGTTTTAATATATATATATATATATATATATATATATGCGGGTTGGAAAGTTGGCGGAAATTAGAATAGGAAACTATAATATAAGTTGAGGTGGTGAGTTGAGATAGTGTGGTTCAAATTTAAACGTGAGAATGAATCATCGTGATTCATTAATACCTTTAATGATCCTTGGATCCAAATTGCATGTAAAGGTTACAACTTACAACCTACAGGACGAAGTCATAAATCTCAACTTCAATTGGTAAATGCCATAGCAATTAATCGGGTTGCTGACCTCCTAGCTACCCACTGCCTAGTTATGTTATGGTGATTCACTTGATGTTCAACTTCCAAGTTCCAAATTCCAATCAGCTGCAAGTCTATAAGTTATTTCTTGATGTGAATTATCATGAGGAGCAAGGGCATAGGCAAAAATCTAAAAAATATGAAACTTCAAATGCTACAGAACCTTGAACTCAGCTGACTAAGTAACCAGTAAGTGATAGCCGATACTTTGTTCTCTGCATTCTGCTTATTTTTTTCCCAAAGCATTAGTTGAAACAATGGTTCTCCCTACTTTGCTGAGTGTGTAAGAAGAAAATGGTTACATTTGAAAATTAATTATTGCAGAAGAGATTAAATCATTATAGAGGCACAATCTCTGGCAGGTTGGGATTAAATAATTATAGAGAGAATAAAGTTTTGGTAGGTTAAAAAAAACTAGGATACTAATTTAGGGCTTTTCCATAAGCTTCAGGTTTTCTCACATATTAATTTATACCATCTTCATAACCTAGCTTCTTCCAATTTCATTACTAAAGCCTACCTGTGATAGTGGTCAGTCATTAACATTCGTCCACTCTGCTATGACCGATGTGCCAATCAACTATACTACACATTGGACATCGTTTAGCATTAATGATGTGTCGTTCCTATTTCCTTACTTACTTACATGGAGATTCTGTAAGAGATGCGCACTAAACTTGAGTAGTTAGAGTGTCAAGTAGTACCTCACCATCCAACCATTAAAGACCAATTTTCTGGAGAATTCACCAGCTTTTATCTTTCGTCGGGTCCTCTCCTCATTTCTTGATTCAACCGAGAAAGTGGTGTTCAACCAAATGAATGGTGTAATCAGGTAATGAGGGGCACCTAAATTCCTTGGCATTCTCTCTCAACTTACTTTACTCAACTTCAAGTTTATTTGAGCCACGGGAAATCTTATAATGTGTTACCATTGCAGACATGAATCGAACCTACGCCAAGTGCCTAGATAACGTGATTCAATGTTGTTGTCCTCCTCTCCATCTATCCTCTAGGCTCTATGATCCATTTAAGCTGACCATCTCCCTGAATTTTAGCTTTAGGACACCATTCTGACTCTGGCAAATAGTGTGCAGGTTACCATAGCATTGTTTATCTGTATAAAAACCTGGTGTTTCAACACTGTCATTTTCTCTTGATTTATTTCCTTGTCTTATTTCTATGTCTCTTTCTTTGGTTGTTTTCAGTGAGTCAGTCAATCACTCACAGGCTCGAGCCTGTCTCACTCCTCTCTAGAGCTTGGTAGGCCTTGCAATACCTAGTTTGGATCATTTTTTGCAGAAATTTTCATGGGTTGAGCTCTTGCCCCAAGTAGGTTTCTTGATATTTATAAATCCCTCAATTGTTTCATCTGCTATTGCTGATAATGGTAGGTTGGAGACCCCAGTACTTGCTATGAATGGTGCCTTTTGGCTAAGAGAAGCTACAATATAGAATTCTCTAGTCCCTCAATATTGATGAGCAACACCGCCAAAGTTTCCTTCATGATCGTGATTCTCTTTCTCAAATTAATTCTTTTGTTGTTGATTTTTTATCAGATAGAGAGACTGAAATTACTCAAAATCACCCACGTCTTTGGGCACCAGCACCATGAGTGGTCCTCTAGAGTTTCCAAAAAACTCCCCTTCAATGTCTCCTTCTTTAGGATTTGCGTCACATGAATATCATACTTCCTCCCATAGAGAAGGCAGTCAATAATAAAGAAGTGCATGGAATGTTAAACTTTTGAATGTTCAATTCAGCATAAAAACACACACTTAGTTCAATAAATCATGTCATCGTTCTTTCCCATCATGAATTAATTTCCTAATCTAATATTATTCTTAGTCATTTCTTAAATTATTTTTATGGTGATATTGTTATGGTGTTATTGTTATTGGACAAGGAAGGGAAATGGATGCCCAATTGTTCTCTAAACACCATAGATATGTTTCTTGTTTTCTCTCTCACGGATGATGACTTTTGATCGATTATCAAATACATCAACAAATTTCTCTCACACAAGTTTCTGGTTTTAATTTTATTTTGTGTTATGTTTGTTTGTACATCTATAAAATTGTTCATGGTTTAAGCCATTGGAGGAAGTCCTCAAGCAATAAATTTAGTATTGATTATTCTCATCATGGGCTATGG
The DNA here is from genome assembly GCA_031772625.1 of Pinus tabuliformis. Classification (NCBI taxonomy): domain Eukaryota; kingdom Viridiplantae; phylum Streptophyta; class Pinopsida; order Pinales; family Pinaceae; genus Pinus; species Pinus tabuliformis. Next base: position 904,611,960 of record CM062810.1, on the reverse strand, counting down.
CTATATGCTTTAGTTTGGGTTGGTGTTGTGTTTTCCCTTCGTTTATTTTAGTCTTGTTTTGAATTCCCCATTGTTATTTTGAATTCTGTAGCTTCAGATAAATCTGCAACATTATTTGCCATTCCAAATTGTATGAACAATTTAAATAAATCCAATTGTTCATTCTAATTTCAAATTCGAATTTCGTAGCTTTAGATAAATCTGAAATGTTATTTGTCATTCCAAATTGTATGAACAATTTAAATATATCCAGTTGTTCATTCTCATTTTAAATCCGAACAATGTAGACTATGAATTTAGAATTCAGGAAAGAGCACCAGAAATGAAGCGATGTAAATGCGGTATATTATGCTTTTATATCCAGTTTATTTTTTTAATCAAATTAGCTAAGAATAAAATAGAGTGTATTAATTTAATATTTTTTTTCAAATGAAATCAATAATTCATTAATGAATAACTCGAATTGCTATAGAAGGAACAATAATAATTATTATTATTCTTCGTATCAATTTGTCTTTGTCTTCTTTTGTACACATGCTCGGTTATATTTTTAGCCTAGAATATGTGGTACTGATGTGGATCCCTAGCTCGTGATGTTCCTAGAATTCATAAAAACACTCTCATGGTCCTTTAGAAACAATACACAATGACTTTCTCCAATGGCTTTCACATGAGTGCCAAACTTCTTCCCATTGAGAAGGCAGTCAATAATAAAGTAGTGCATGGAATGTTATTTTTGAAATGTTATTCTGAGTTGAGCAATTAACAGAATATTACATGAATGCCAAACTTCCGTCCATTGAGAAGGAAATCAATAATAAAGTAGTGCATAGAATGTTACTTTTGAATTTTTATTTTGAGTTGAGCCATCAACATAAATTTTAGATACATTATTTTCATGTTTATATTAAACCCAATAGTATACCTACAACTTTTTGTAGTGGCTCACTATAAGATGGATTTGAATTGAAAATTAAAAAAAAACTTTAAAAAAACATAAACTTTAATAAAAATAAGATGTTCTGAATTTTGATGGATTTGGGTGACATCTTGTTATTTTTTCCAGCTATGCAGGAGACCTGGGTAATCAAACTAAACTATTTATTGTTTGTAGTCCCTGTAGTCTCTAGTTGGTATTATAAATATCATCATTTTTTATTTTAATAGAGAAATGATGGATTTGTATTGAAAACTCAAAAATTATTTTCCAAGAAACATATATCTTGTTATTTTTTGGTGACATCTTATTATTTTTTCCACCTGTGTGGGTAATTCAAAGTTCCAGTAATTATGTTTATAGTTTTTACTGTTTTATGTTTATATAATCTATTGCTCCTTGGTTATTTGAATTTGTTTATTTAGGTGTTAGTTTTACCATTTTATGGCTATATTCTTTTTAAGTAGAAGTGTAAATTTTCATTATTTAAATTGTATTTTTTAACATATAAATTGATTATTTTAAAATTTCTTACTTTTGAAGATATAAATTGATTATCTTAAAATAAATGTTTTGCATTTCTTTTTCTTCAATATTCGGTAGAAATTCACAATGAAGATTTATAGGTTTTCCTCATGTAATGACCCCAGACAATGTAAATGTGAGATTTTACTATGGTAAAAGACAGTATGACAGTTGTTGTTTTATGTTTTAAAAACAAAACTGTGACAAACTATTTTAATTAAAGTAATTTAAATATTTTCTTGAAATGCTGGCAGCCTCTAGGAGGTGGATTAAAAAGAAAAGAGATCAATTGTAATAACTGATTGAAACTACCCTCCCAAATAGGAAAAGTCCTGGCTGTAGGGAGGAAGTTCTGTGTTGTGTGGACAGACAGAAGAGATCTTTTCTAAGGAAAAGGGAAAAAAGGAAAAACTGGTTAAGTCTGGTAGGGACCAGATAACCAGGCACAAGGTGCACAAATCTTGTTGAGGGCTTGAGGCCTGCAAGATGGCTCGGGGGGAGAATTCCGTCTGAGAGATGGATCTCATGGCTGGGTGGAAGAGCAAAATCAAGGTACAGGTGACTTGCTTGAGAACCTATTCCTGACTCTGGTGAACCAGGTACGGTTTCAAACTGCAGAGTCTCTGATTGAATATAAATATACAGTGAATTTACAGTAGGCAAATAAGAACTATGTTTCGTTCTCCTAGATACTGTCATATTATTAACTGCACAGGTGTAGTTTTAAGTTAAAGGATCAGATTATCAATTGATAGACATAATCTAAAACCAGTCATACTGTAAATAAAGCTACATAGGTGTAGTTAATTAAAAGACTGGTTATTGAATAAGAGGGGGAGTTAACCCAAAAGAACCTGCTATTGAATAATAGACATGACATAAACTCGTCAGAAAGACAGAGACATTGTGTAAGAACAGAACAGTTAATAAGAGAAGAAACAGCCTCGAGCACCCTGATTATAAACAAGCTGTTATTATAATGTGTCGATAGGAATGATTTTAGAACCCTCTGAGTCTGGGTAGACCACAGTCGGATTCTAACTCGTCGACGGAAGGAGATAAACCTACTGTTATTTATAATAAATGACTGTTGTTAAGTGAAGAATTTAATAAACTATTACAGACAAGGAGAATTCATTCTGTAAATTGTGCAAAACAGAGAGCGAGAGCCATACCGTAATCCATTATACCCGCGTTATTAAATCACAGTGCTCGCAGACACAATAGCAGAGAAACCAGTTCGTTAAGAGCGATAAAAGAAAACGAGATATATATATATACAAGAATCCTGTGCATGCTACTTTAAAGAGGAAAAACTCCAGGCATACATATATTCCGACATTCTCATAAAGAAAGGAAGAAGTATGCTATTGTTCTTATAACTAACCGAGAGCATTCTGTACAAGTTTAGCAAAGACGAAAGTCGCATAGCGAACACCAGAACGAATGACTCGAAACAATAAACATAACCTGAGTAAATCTAAGAGGTTGCCGTCGTTGAGACGAGCAAAACCAGCAATAACAACATAAACCCCATGCACTGTTCTAACACTGTTAAATACACAGAATATATTCATACAAGATGCAAAGCGTAAGTTGCCTGAGGGCTCAGACAGAGTAACAGTTCCATGTATAAATTACAATATAACACCGGATGGTGAAATCCTGGAAAAGATAATAACTGTGCATACATTGATAAACGAAAAACCTCAAATAAAACTTGAATCCGTTAGCCAGGTCTGAGCATTACGGCCAGATCCGAAACCATATGTCTTATATCAAATGAAACAAACCAAAGTCCGGATATGCCGCAGGGGCAGCAATACAAACAAAATAAATCCGTAAATACATGTAATAGAACTCAGGGGTTCCGCCGGGGATGATAACCCAATAGGGCGGGTCAATGACGCAACCAGACTATAAAACATGAATGTAAACCGTGAGGGTTCTCTGTGGAGAATACCTCGGCAATCGAAGCAAGGAAACCCGCATTGAACGGCGGTTTGCATCAAGCCATAAAAACAATAGATCAAGACCCATGAACTCCGAGCTCTCGTATGCAGGAGCAGAGTAAACAAGAATTGAGAGCTTACCTGTGGCCGCCGAGAGGGTTGAACCGTCGAGTTTAGCCACCTTGGCACCGTCAGAGGGGTTTGAATAACCCAGCTGCACGCCCTACCAGCGAAGAGAAAACAAGTCAGTAAGAATCATTACAATTAACAAAGAACTGTAAATGCATGCTGTAGATTTAAGAGCCGAGGGTCAATACCTGTGATGGCGTAATGATGGGCACTTCACGGCTTCCGGAGAGATTGCAGGTTACGAAGATAATGCTGGTGGTATTGAACCAGAGATTGAACACCGAGACGAAGCCGGAAAGGCCAAATGAGCAAATAAACCCTGAGACTGCTCGGAGGTGAATATGTAAAGGCTTAAACCCTCGAATGCATATCAGCCCTTCGATCCAAGGGTGAGATCCCGACCGTCCAAGCAAGGCGGGAAAATGAAGCGAGAAGGCTGAGAACACCGTAACCGAGGTGTCACATGGCCAAAGGAGCAAGCCATGCCACCTGCCTTGATAAGGACCAAAGTCATTAAGGCAAAGGGTGAGTTGGCACCTGCAAGGGCTGCGGCAGGACCACCAAACCCCGCGCCACATTAATATTCACTGCAGACTGGTAGTCTAATAGCTGGGTTCCACCGTAAGTCAAACGCATACTCTAAAAACCATATGGCAACATAACAATAATACCACGTAGCATACGTATGCAAGGTTACAACAGTAACTAAACGTTAAGCTAACCAGCTGTAAAATACATGGCATAAAGTATGGGTCTATACGATATGAAGTCAAACCTGCGACCAAGCATAAAGAATAAATCATGTAGTATAGTAAGTTCCTTATGTGATGCATACATTTAATTTTTTTTTATGTGTATGTGAACAAGGGTGTGACAACTTGGTATCAGAGCCCAGTTTCAACACTGTGGCCTCAAGCATGACATGTTTCACTGTGCGGAAGATTACACCATACATACATATGAAAGCTAATACATTACTTAACTGTTGTTCTGTCTATTTAGGGGTAAGATACAGAATTATAACAGCTAAAAGTTAAGCCAGAAAAGGGAACGAAATGCAAGGAGCCGGCAGCAACCCTCGGGAGAACCCAGAGCTGTGGGTACAGTTGGGTGAGGAAACACGAAGTACCAATCTTGCAATACTGGAAACTGTTCAGGAGTTGAAAAATGAGATGGCACGTTTGCGAGAAGACAACGCGCGTTTGACGGTGGAACAAGAAAGAATTCTGAAGAGTTTGTCGGACAGGCAAAATCCACCTCTATCTAACCCCAGCGCGGAACAGCAGAGGATGACAGAAGAACAAAACTATCAGATTGAACCTGAAAATTCAGAAGGCAAAGAGGATCATTCTGACAATGTACCAGAGCAGCAAACTTCAAAACGTCAGAGAATGGAGCTGCAGGGAGAATTTCGAAAAATTAAACCCCCACATTTCGATGGTGAACAGGAGGAAGCAGCTGAAGCATGGTTAATAAATATGAATAAATATTTTCAGTTGTATGAGTATGATCATAACTTGAAGGCGAGACTAGCTATCTTCCAGTTACAAGGTAAGGCAACCTTGTGGTGGGAGGAAATCAAGATTGTCAAGGGGGTAAGTGAACGGACCATTACATGGGAGAAGTTTCAGAAATACTTCAAAGAAAGGTACCTGACTGAGCGCTTCTACGATGAAAAGGCAAGAGAATTCCATGATTTAAGACTGGGACAGCAGACTATGGACGAGTTCATTAATCGCTTTACCTCTCTGCTACGTTATGTACCTTATATCAAAGAGGAAAAGGCCAAGGTACAAAGGTTTGTGAGTAGCTTACCTTCATATATAAGAGAGAGGATTGAGTTTGACAATCCTAGGACCATGGATGAGGCTATTCGTAAAGCAAGGATCTGCTACCAGCAGAATAAACAGAAGGGGGATACTTCAAATAAAAGATGGAATGAAAAAAAGAGTAGTCGGATGGTTGGAAGCAACAAGGGAGGTCGTAACAATGGAAGTAAGGGAGATGGTAAAGGATTAAACAGTAGATCTGCTGCAAAGAGTGCGCCTCGAGCTAGGCCAATAAGTGAATCTAGAGTAAGTGAGCAGCCTGTTAGGCCAGAAGGTGAAGGGATGACCAGACCTCCAGTTCAATGCTGGGGCTGTGGAGGACCTCACTATGTTAAAAACTGCCCACAGCGAAAGGGGACAGACCAGATATCCCAAATTCATGAAGCATCGACTGTTGGGGACGTGGCACGTAATGTACCCAGAATTAATGCAGCTTTGGAGGACCGCCAAGCGGAATACCAGCCGACTATGGTTGAATTTGAAGGTAAAATTTCAAACCTTTCTATAGCTGTTCTTATTGATCCAGGAGCTACTTTAAGTTATGTTAGCCCAAAGATAGTAGAACAGTGTAAGTTACAATCTGAAAAATTCAGGAATCCGTGGTTGGTCCAATTAGCTACAGGAGCCAAGAGACGGGTCTTGGCCAAAATAAATAATTGCTCTTTAACCATAGCAGGGCAGCCAATAGTGGCAGACTTAAACATACTACCTTTGGGTTCATATGACATCCTGATTGGGATGGATTGGCTGGAGAAACACTGGTCCTTAGTGAATTGCAAGACAAAAACCATTTACTATAAGGATGACCGTGGAGAGCAGCAGGAATTACAAGGAATCAAGCATCCCGTACAGATTCGACCCATTACAGCATCTCAGTTAGCTAAATGCATCAGAAAGAAATGTCAAATTTACGCTATTCAGGTGGGTTACGCAAACCAGAAAGATAAAACTGCTATGCTAGGTAACATTCCGGTGGTACAAGAATTTGCAGATGTTTTTCCCGAGGAGGTACTGGGATTACCACCTAAAAGAGATGTGGACTTCACCATTCCGGGGGCAGCACCCGTGTCACGGGCACCATACAGAATGAGTGTACCAGAACTAACAGAATTAAAAATGCAACTGCAGGAGCTGCTAGATAAAAATTACATCCGTCCCAGTGTATCACCCTGGGGAGCCCCAGTGTTGTTTGTCAAAAAGAAAGATGGAACTTTTCGAATGTGTATTGATTATCGTCAGCTGAATAAACTCACGATCAAAAATAAATATCCTTTGCCTAGGATAGACGAACTTTTTGATCAAGTGAAGGGGGCAACGGTATTCTCTAAGATCGATCTGCGATCTGGTTATCATCAGATTAGAATTAAAGAGGAGGATATCGCTAAGACAACTTTCAGAACGCGGTATGGGCACTACGAGTTCGTGGTGCTACCTTTTGGTCTGACCAATGCACCTGCTACCTTCATGTGTTTGATGAACAGTGTGTTTCATAGGTTCTTAGATAAATTTGTGTTGATATTCATAGACGACATTCTGATTTACTCCCGATCAAGGAAGGAGCATGAGGAACACCTAAGAGTGGTGTTGCAAACTTTGCGAGAACATCAATTATATGCAAAGTTTAGTAAGTGTGATTTCTTTAAGGAGGAAATACAATACTTAGGCCATGTAATCACAAAGGAAGGGATTGCAGTAGACCCTGAAAAGATCAGAACTATAATGGAGTGGCCCATACCAAAGGACGTGGCAGATATTAGGTCCTTTATGGGGCTAGCGGGGTATTATAGAAGATTTGTGGAAGGCTTTTCAAGGGTAGCATACCCTATCACCTCCTTACAAAAGAAGGGGAAGGTATTTAAGTGGACCTCAGAATGTCAGCGGAGCTTTGAACAGCTTAAGCACTTACTCACCACCGCGCCCATTTTGAGTATAGCTGATCCTAATAAGGATTACGTGGTCTGTACTGACGCGAGCAAAGAAGGTGTGGGAGGAGTGCTGATGCAAGAAGGAAGAGTAATTGCATATGAATCAAGGAAACTAAAGGAACATGAGCAGAAATATTCTGCTTACGACTTGGAGCTGGCAGCTGTTATCCATGCACTGAAAATGTGGCGACACTACCTTTTGGGAAGAAAATTTCTGTTGTTGACAAACCACCACAGCTTAACAAACTATTTCAGCCAACCCACCTTAAATACGAGACAAGCTCGTTGGGCAGACTTCTTAAGTGGGTTTGATTTTGAAATTAAGCATTTAAAGGGGAAGGAGAACCGAGTAGCTGATGCATTGAGTCGAAAGGTACAATGCGTGTGCAAGATTTCAGTCAGTAAATGGCAGAGTACCCTACTTGAAAGGATAAAAACAGCGGCTGATCAAGATGCTGTTTACCAGCAAATTAAACAGCAGGTACAACAACTTTCTGGTAAGGAAACACAACAGGGATATGAGCTAGATGATGCCGGAATGCTGTATTTTAATAAAAGGTTGTATGTACCCAATGAAGATAGTCTTAGGAAACTGATTCTGGACGAATTTCATATCAGCCATTATACCGGGCATCCAGGGTACCAGAAAATGGTTACCGCACTTCGAAAAGAATACTACTGGCCAAAAATGAAGAAGGAGGTAGCTGAGTATCTAGCGCGATGTCTAGAATGTCAACAGATTAAGGCGGAGCATTTGCATCCAGCAGGGCTGCTACAACCCTTACCCATTCCGGAATGGAAATGGGAGACTATTTCCATGGACTTTATAACCGGATTGCCTCGAACGAAGAAAAATAATGATTCCATTATGGTGGTAGTGGATAAGTTAAGTAAGGCAGCACACTTCATACCTGTGCAATCCACGTATAAGGCTGTGCAAATTGCTCATATTTTCATGCAAAATGTGTTCAAATTGCATGGACTTCCGAAGGTAATAATCTCTGATCGTGATGTTAAGTTCACATCAACCTTTTGGAGGACATTGTTTGCTGAACTGGGAACACAGCTGAACTTTAGCACAGCTTATCATCCCCAGACCGATGGCCAAACGGAACGAGTGAATCAGGTAGTGGAGGACATGCTGAGAGCATGTGTTATGATGAAACCAACCCAATGGGAGGAATACCTCCACCTGGTCGAATTCGCATATAACAATGGGTATCATTCCTCAACACAGCTGAGTCCTTTTGAGGTCCTGTATGGGCGGAAGTGCCGCACACCCTCAAGTTGGGGTGGACCTGAAGATAGGTTAAGAATTGGTCCTGAAATGCTCAAGGAAATGGAAGACACGGTGAAAAAGGTGCGTACCAACTTAAAAGCCGCTCAGGACAGACAGAAAAGTTTTGCCGATCGAAAGAGAAGGTTCAAAGAATTCCAAGTTGGGGACCATGTGTTTGTAAGAATTCAACCCAGAAGGAGTACTTTGCAGTGGAGCGGGTGTGCCAAACTTGCACCTCGCTATTTTGGACCTTTTCAAATCTTGGCAAGAGTGGGGCCAGTAGCTTATCAACTCGCCCTACCAAGCCATATTAAGATCCACAATGTTTTTCACGTTTCCGTATTAAAACAATACGTCTACGATCCTAAACATGTGATTCAATGGCAGAATGTTCGGGTAAGAATTAATCTGGTCATTCTAGATAAGCTTTGTTCTTAAACAAGGAAATAACTAAATCTGTTGCTGATTGCAGGTCGAGCCGGAAGGCGAGGTTCTGGTCGAACCACTGACCATTCTCGACCGGAGAGAAGTGCGGCTGCGGAAACGGGTTATTTTCCAAGCTAAGGTGCAGTGGCAGCACTATGGGCCTGAAGAGGCCACTTGGGAGGATGAGGAACTCCTTAAAGAAGCTTACCCAAATTTGTTTAAGGGAGACAGACATCGGGACGATGTCCAATCACAGGAGGGGGAGATGTAATGACCCCAGACAATGTAAATGTGAGATTTTACTATGGTAAAAGACAGTATGACAGTTGTTGTTTTATGTTTTAAAAACAAAACTGTGACAAACTATTTTAATTAAAGTAATTTAAATATTTTCTTGAAATGCTGGCAGCCTCTAGGAGGTGGATTTAAAAGAAAGAGATCAGTTGTAATAACTGATTGAAACTACCCTCCCAAACAGGAAAAGTCCTGGCTGTAGGGAGGAAGTTCTGTGCTGTGTGGACAGACAGAAGAGATCTTTTCTAAGGAAAAGGGAAAAAAGGAAAAACTGGTTAAGTCTGGTAGGGACCAGATAACCAGGCACAAGGTGCACAAATCTTGTTGAGGGCTTGAGGCCTGCAAGATGGCTCGGGGGGAGAATTCCGTCTGAGAGATGGATCTCATGGCTGGGTGGAAGAGCAAAATCAAGGTACAGGTGACTTGCTTGAGAACCTATTCCTGACTCTGGTGAACCAGGTACGGTTTCAAACTGCAGAGTCTCTGATTGAATATAATATACAGTAGGCAAATAAGAACTATGTTTCGTTCTCCTAGATACTGTCATATTATTAACTGCACAGGTGTAGTTTTAAGTTAAAGGATCAGATTATCAATCGATAGACATAATCTAAAACTAGTCATACTGTAAATAAAGCTACATAGGTGTAGTTAATTAAAAGACTGGTTATTGAATAAGAGGGGGAGTTAACCCAAAGGAACCGGCTATTGAATAATAGACATGACACAAACTCGTCAGAAAGACAGAGGCATTGTGTAAGAACAGAACAGTTAATAATGGAACAAACAGTCTCGAACACCCTGACTATAAACAAGCTGTTACTATAATGTGTCGACAGGAATGAGTTTAGAACCCTCTGAGTCTGGGTAGACCACAGTCGGATTCTAACTCGTCGACGGAAGGAGATAAACCTACTGTTATTTATAGTAAATGACTATTGTTAAGTGAAGAATTTAATAAACTATTACAGACAAGGAGAATTCATTCTGTAAATGGTGCAAAACAGAGAACGAGAGCCATACCGTAATCCATCATACCCGCGTTATTAAATCACAGTGCTCGCAGATACAATAGCAGAGAAACCAGTTCGTTAAGAGCGATAAAAGAAAACGAGATATATATATATACAAAAATCCTGTGCATGCTACTTTAAAGAGGAAAAACTCCAGGCATACATATATTCCGACATTCGTATAAAGAAAGGAAGAAGTATGCTATTGTTCTTATAACTAACCGAGAGCATTCTGTACAAGTTTAGCAAGGACGAAAGTCGCATAGCGAACACCAGAGCGAATGACTCGAAACAATAAACATAACCTGAGTAATATAAGAGGTTGCCATCGTTGAGACGAGCAAAACCAGCAATAACAACATAAACCCCATGCACTGTTCTAACACTGTTAAATACCCAGAATATATTCATACAAGATGCAAAACGTAAGTTGCCTGAGGGCTCAGACAGAGTAACAGTTCCATGTATAAATTACAATATAACACCGGATGGTGAAATCCTGGAAAAGATAATAACTATGTATACATTGATAAATGAAAAACCTCAAATAAAACTTGAATCCGTTAGCCGGGTCTGAGCATTATGGCCAGATCCGAAACCATATGTCTTATATCAAATGAAACAAACCAGAGTCCAAATATGCCGCAGGGGCAGAAATACAAACAAAATAAATCCGTAAATACATGCAATAGAACTCAGGGGTTCCGCCGGGATGATAACCCAATAGGGCGGGTCAATGACGCAACCAGACTATAAAACATGAATGTAAACCGTGAGGGTTCTCTGTGGAGAATACCTCGGCAACCGAAGCAAGGAAACCCGCATTGAACGACGGTCTGCATCAAGCCATAAAAACAATAGATCAAGACCCATGAACTCCGAGCTCTCGTATGCAGGAGCAGAGTAAACAAGAATGGAGAGCTTACCTGTGGTCGCCGAGAGGGTTGAACCGTCGAGTTTAGCCACCTTGGTACCGTCAGAGGGGTTTGAATAACCCAACTGCATGCCCTACCAGCGGAGAGAAAACAAGTCAGTAAGAATCATTACAATTATCAAAGAACTGTAAATGCATTCTGTAGCTTTAAGAGTCGAGGGTTAATACCTGTGATGGCCTAATGACGGACATGTCACAGCTTCCGGAGCGATTGCAGGTTACGAAGATAACGCTGGTGGTTTCGAACCAGAGATTGAACACCGAGACGGAGCCGGAAAGGCCAAATGAACAAATAAACCCCGAGTCTGCTCGGATGTGAATATGTAAAGGCTTAAACCCTCGAGTGCATTTCAGCCCTTCGATCCAAGGGTGAGATCCCAACCGTCCAAGCAAGGCGGGAACATGAAGCGAGAAGGCCGAGAACACCGTAACCGAGGTGTCACATGGCCAAAGGAGCAAGCCATGCCACCTGCCTTGATAAGGACCGAAGTTATTAAGGCAAAGGGTGAGTTGGCACCTGCAAGGGCTGCGGCAGGACCACCAAACCCCGCGCCACATTAATATTCACTGCAGACTGGTAGTCTAATAGCTGGGTTCCACCGTAAATCAAACGCATACGCTAAAAACCATATGGCAGCATAACAATAATACCACGTAGCATACGTATGCAAGGTTACAACAGTAACTAAACGTTAAGCTAACCAGCTGTAAAATACATGGCATAAAGTATGGGTCTATACGATATGAAGTCAAACCTGCGACTAAGCATAAAGAATAAATCATGTAGTATAGTAAGTTCCTTATGTGATGCATACATTTAATTTTTTTTATGTGTATGTGAACAAGGGTGTGACACCTCATATTTTTGTTGGCATTCCAAAACAATTCAAAAATAGTTAAATTTGTTGTTTTGATTTTGGCCCCAACAGGACAATGACCACAGCGTTGCAACTTTTTTAGTCCAGCAGTAGTGAGAGCAACCTACTCTGTGGGAAAATTGCAACAAGTGTTTAAGGAGTAAGTATATTCATTTATAAAATTCTTTTATGTTTAATATGTGAGCAAAAATTTATATTATATATGGCTTTAATACAATTTAAACCGAATAAAAACTTAGTGTTTTTTTTTTTTTTTTTCAAAAAGTGAATCAGAGAGAAATAATAACTCAAATAAAAATTTGAATATGTCCACTTTGAACTCCAAGAAACAGTGTTGTTGAAATCATCATTACTAAATGGAAAAAGGAACATGTATTTATGCTAAAACATTCAACTTTTTTGCATGTATAAATGATTGAAATAAATAGAAAAAATAGACAATTTATTGTAAATATTGAAAAAAGTTTACCCAAACTTGAGATGTTATTAAATATTATAAAGAATTAATAGGTATATTATTAAATATTATAAAGAATAAATAGGTATATTCCCTGGTTAATATCCTTTCTTGAAATCAGTGCAAGATTAATTTTTTAATATGGTTTTAATTGATGAAATGAAATTCATATATACTAATTAATTTATTTTTATTATATAGGTATTATATATAAAAAATGTCTTCAAAAAAAGGGAATCAAATTTCTATCAAAAAAGTCTTTGGATGGTCTACTACATCTCAAGCTTCATTGTCCGCTAAAGAAGACCATGATTTTGATCTAAATGAAGATTTATATGTCTTGGGGCATAATGAAGAAAGTGATGAAGAATTTCACGAGGGCGAACCTAGTACCCAAAAGAAAATAAAAATGAAAGTAAGAAGAGAGTTTCATGATCAGTGGAAAACTAAGTATAAGTGGTTGAGAGAGGCAAAGCATGAAGGAAAAACAGTTATGAAATTCATATATTCTGAAATGCATAAGGCAATGGGGCCATGGGGAATTGGGACTTGTTGCTCTACATTGCAACATTATTCTATAGTTGTTCATGCTAGTTCAAGCATCCATAAACTCTCACAGGAAAAGTGGATATGTGGAAATGAGAAGAAGACGGAGTCTATTATAGAACACATTGCATGCATTGATGATATGAACAAAGAAAGAGTCACCACTACTATGAAATTAGTATATTGGATGCTGCAAGAGGATCTACCACTCTCAAAATATGAAACTCTTTGTTTGTCTACAATGTCCTTACACACAATAAATATGCCAAAGAAAAATATTATACATCATCTACAAATCGCACAAAAGAATTCCTTTTTTCTATATCTCAATATATTGAAGAGCTAGGAAATTCCAAAATGCTAGATAGACCTTTTTTTCATTGATGCTAGATGAAAGTACAAACCATAGCTTAGAAAAAAATCTTGTGGTTTATGCCATGTTTTTAAACTCAAAAGTATTGGGCCCTCCATTTTCACAATTTTTAAAGCTCATAAATGTTTGTGACGGAAGAGGGAAAACAACTTTTGATGCAATCAAACATTAAATGGAATCAAGTGGCCTTTTCAAAAGAAAGATCGCTAGGAGTTTCCATGGATGGTGCTTGCTCAATGGTTGGTAAAGAAAATGGTTTTATTACTTTCTTGAAGAAAGATGTACCAAATATTATAGCTGTTCATTGCATTTGTCATCGTGAAGCTTTAGCCACATCAGATGCTTCAAAAAAAATACCTAAATTACTGTTTGTTGAGAAATTAGAAAATAAGGCTCATCCTTGGGTGCAATATTCTACGAAAAGAAATAGTCAACTTATTGCTCTACAGCAACTTATGCAGCTTGAAACTCTTCAAGCCCTTCAAATCCATGGGGTTAGATGGCTTTCATGGGGACATGTCATTGAAAGACTTGTTGTACTTATGCCTCCCATATTAACATTGTGGAAAAATGAAGAAAAGACACATGGTATGATAAGGCAAGAACATTTTCAGTAAAATTTTGTTTACATATTCCTGCAGATATAATGTGTGAATTAAACAAGTTGAACAAGCAATTGGAAGAAAATTACATTGATGTCATCTCTTTAGGGGCAGCCATAGATGTCACAGTAAACACTTTGAAAAGGTGGTTTTTAAGAAGCAACACGTTTCGAGATGGCACATGTTATTTATCTAAATTTATAGATGCCTCTAAATTTGTCTTTCTAGAAATTTGTAATAAGGAGGGGCTTGTTCACAAGCATGAAATATGATTTGTAGCAATTCCACATGCATATGATGATTATGTTGATATACAAAAACAATCATGGAAACCGTGTATTGAATATTCAATAGAAAGTTGCAAACAACTTGCAAAAGATTATGTTCAAGCTCTTGTAGAGAATTTGAATGGAAGATTCCCTAATCTTACATTTTTCAACTCAGTAAGGTTGTTTATCCCTTGCCATTATTTAGAGGATGTTCATGGCAGCGAATGAAATTCAAATCGTTGCCTCAAAAATATTTTTCAACACTTACAACATCCTTACTATCAAAGTGAAGAAAACAAAAATACATTTGATTTTGAGGCTTGTTTGAAAGAGTTGCATCCATTTGTTGACACTCTTCGTGTTAATTGCGAGGGATCATCCATGAAATATGCATGGAGGATTTTTTATGTTATAGGGTTGCATACAAATTTTCCTAACATGTCAAAATTATGGCAGGCAATACTTACTATTCCTCCAAGTATAGTTTCTTGTGAGAGAGGATTCTCAAGACAAAACATAATAAAGGATGTCCGAAGAACAAATCTATCATTAGTTGCATTGGATGCCTTGATGGGAGTGTCCCTAATTGGGTTTGATTCATTGACAATGGAATGGGATAGGGTATATGACATCTGGAAATATGCTAAAGAAATAAGAATCTTAAATATTTAAATTTTTGCTTTTATGTTTGTGTTTGTAATGGTGGTGTTTTAAAAATTACCTCTTTTGTTGAAACTATCCAAAATTTCGTTTGTGTACATGTTGATATTGAATCTAATTTTTGAACATTTACATATTTCATGCACATTATGGTTTTGGTTTGAAAGTTATTTCACAACTATTGTTCTTTAAATGGGATTGACATTGTAGTGACTTAAATCGAAAACATGGTTTGTGTGTTTCAATTTCTATTAAGTGATTTTTTTTTGTCAAATTTGTTGCAACAATATTTACATTCAGTATTTTCATGTGAGAGTAATTATGAATATATATTTTTTCGCTTTATAATATTAATTTTTGTTATTTCTTAGAAATAAAAAAATTACAGATATGCGATACATATTTTCCATCTATTTTCTCACTATTTCCATCTTTCAAAAAAAAGGTTGAACATTTCAACAGCCTGGAAAAATTGCAGAAAAGTTTCGCCAACATGTCTTAAAAGAAAGTGTTACAATGAGACTTGAGTGGACTGGTACAACAAAGAATGGAGAATTTGCAACAATTATGAATACAATTTGAAATTAGATGAAACTTGTACAAATAAATATTAAAAGTCATGTGATGGGAAGTTTAAATGTAAAAACGTCATAAAAAATTTCCTTGACAGGTAGGGGTACCCATCAAATTTAACCCCTGCTCCATGTAAGTACATAGGGTGATAGGAACGACACGACAATAATGCTAAAAGATGTCCAATTTGTAGTATAGTTGATTGGCACATCGGTCATAGCAAAGTGGACGAATGTCAATGGCTGACCACTATCACAAGTAAGCTTTAGTTATGAAATTAGAAGAAGCTAGGTTATGAAGATGGTATGGAATTCGGCTGACTGGTTAGTAAGCTTAAATAAATTAAGATGTAAGAAAACCTTAAGCTTATGGAAAATCCCTAAATTAGTATCCTATATTTTTTAACCTACCAAAATTTTGTGCTCTCTATAATCATTTAATCCCAACCTATGAGAGATTGTGCCTTTGCAATTATTTAATCTCTTCTGCATTAATTAATTTGCAACTGTATCCATTTTCTTCTTACACACTGAGAAAAGCAGGGAGAACCATTCTGTCAACTAATTCTTTGGAATCAAAATAATCAGAATGCAGAGAACAAAGTATGGACTATTACTTATTGGTTACTTGGTCGGCTGAGTTCTAGGATCTGTAGCATTCGAAGTTCCAAATTTTGTAGAGTTTTTCCTATGCCCCTGCTCCTCACGAGAATTCACATCAAGCAATAACTTACAAACTTGCAGTTGATTGGAATTTGGAACTTGGAAGTTGAACGTCAAGCGAATCACCATAACATAACTAGGCAGTGGGTAGCTGGGAGGTCACCAACCCGATTAATTGCTATGGCATTTACCACTTGAAGACTTGAAGTTGACATTTATGACTTCGTCCTATAGGTTGTAAGTTGTAACCTTTACATTTAATTCATATCCAAGGATAATTAAAGAAGGTATTAATGAATCACGATGATTCACACTCATGTTTAAATTTTAACCACGCTATCTCGATTCTCAGGCTTCAACTCACCTTTCTCAACTTATATCAGAGTTTCCTATTCTAATTTCTGCCAATTTGCCAAGACCCATACATATATATATATATATATATATAAACTTGTCATTTTTTAATATGCCATATATATATATATGTATCTATCTATATATATATATATATATATATATATATATATATATATATATGGCATATTAAAAAATGACAAGTTTATATATATATATATATTAAAACTTGTCATTTTTTAATATGCTCGGCATATTGACGCTCTTAAATATTATTGGCAAGTTACAAATGATGTGGAGATTTTGAAATAGATAATATTTTACGTGTAAAAAAACTAAATACGTATATACAAGCATCAAATTTAACCCTTAAAACTTTGTATACCTCTCACTATTGCATTGGATGTTACATACCTGAGTGGATAGATGTGGTTTATCCCATGATAGTCGTACTCAACACCATTTATTCATTTTTCTAAGTGTAAGAAATTTAGGGTACTTGTACACTCTTAGTTTTCTATTACTTTAATGGTAGTTATATTCACCTATATTTTGCAACTCATTCATAAATACCATTTATTCATTTTTCTTAAGTGTAAAAAATTTAAAATACTTGTACACTCTTAGTTTTCTATTACTTTAATGGTAGTTATATTCACTTTTTTTAATATGTAGACTATTTTGCAACTCATTCAAAAATAGTGTTTGACACTCTTAGTTTTATATTATTTTAATGGTAGTTATATTCACCTTTTTGATGTGTAGACTATTTTGCAACTCATTCATAAATACCATTTATTCATTTTCTGAGTGTAAGAAATTTAGGATACTTGCACACACTTAGTTTTCTATTACTTTAATGGTAGTTATATTCACCTTTTTGATGTGTAGACTATTTTGCAACTCATTCAAAAATAGTGTTTGACCTATATGGTCTCCGAAGAGTAGTAAAAATGTAACATTCCTTAGTGGATAGATGTGGTTTATCCAATGATGGTCGTACTCAAGCCCACTTATTCATTTTTCCATTTTTCCAGCTGTAAGCAATTTAGGATACGTGTACACTCTTAGTTTTCTATTACTTTAATAGTAGTTATATTCACTTTTTTATTTGTAGACTATTTTCAACTCATTCAGAAATAGTTTTTGACCTATATAGTCTCAAAGGACTAGTAAAAGCGAAACATTCTTGAGTGGATAGATGTGGTTTATCCCATGATAGTCGTACTCAACACCATTTATTTATTTTTCTAAGTGTAAGCAATTTAGAATACTTGTACACTCTTAGTTTTCTATTACTTTAATGGTGGTTATATTCATTTTTTTTTTAATTATGTAGACTATTTTCAACTCATTCGTTAATAGTGCTTGACCTATATGGTCTCAAAAGACTAGTAAAAACCATTGCAAGCTTATGACAATGTCGATGAAATTTGGAGCTAATTAGCGTTAAAATTGGTAGTTCCCTAAATGTAATTTAAGTATTTTTTAATTCATTCAAATGGCTCTTATGGATGTGGAGAGAACTGGGAGATAAGCCCAAGTACAAAAGCAATGCCAAGGTGACTATAAGTCAAAAGCAACGCCAGGGTGACTATGAGTTAAATGAAGTAGATTGAAAGCAAATTTTCTATACGACCAAATATTAATGCACATTGTAAGATATTTAGTAAAAATGGTAATGCATAATTGAAATGGAGAGGGAATATGTGAAAAATTGCAATGATCCATGTCATAGTGTGAGTTAAATCAAGTGCATATTTACATTAAAATTAGAAATTCTTTCGCATTTTTTTTTTTATCGTTAAAACTATGCTATTTCTATTATTTACATAAACCTGATAAAACAGTTACAACCAAGAGATCATGTCGCCAGAGGCCAAGGATGGCACTCTGGATTGATAGTGCTCACAAAAACTACCCTCGCAGGGGCAACCTCTTCGACACTGAACGCCCACGCAGGAGCAATACCATTGAGACTAAATACCCATGCAAGGGCATCATGACTGAGACGGGTTACCCACGCAGGGGCCTTGGACCTTTGGGGAACAGAAAAAGCAAAATTAGCTATCCCACGCAGGGGCGAAAGAGAGAAGTGGAAATTCTTCATCGTTGTCCCTCGCGAGGGCGTAGACAAACACAGAACTACGTAACTGTCAAGCCGAACAAAGACATTCCCAACATACATTGAGCACCTAGGATAAGAGTAATAATTCACAAAAAAACCTGAGCATTGTCTGAGGGCAGGAGCTTGATTGTGCGGACGCCTATTCGTCCGATTCTTCTTCATAAATCCAGTATTCGCCTTCCGGGGGAGGTCCCCAATCAACCTTGGCCTTGCCTGAAGCAGACGCCGGTTGAGTCGGTGGTGGAGCGACCGCCGGTTCAGGTTGTTCCTCTGTTCTTCCCTCAGCAGCTCTGGAACTTTCAGCATGATGAGCTTGGGCACGGGGTTGCTCCCCAGCTTCCTCTTTCGGTGCCTCCAGGAAAAGGACCGAGACATGAGCATTAATATTTGAATTTCCCTGAGCACTGCTAAAAGAGAATACCGCTGTTCCGAAAGCAGGTAGCGGGGCAGAGCTCGAATCTGGAGTCCTGGCGTCCATGAACTGGGTCGACTGAATGGGGTGTGCTTCAGCCACTTGGTGGCACAAACAACGGCAACAACTTGAGGATGGATTGGCAATCGGAGGCCGTGAAGTTCCCCCTCTTCCGGAGCCTCGACGGCTGATGAGTCTCTGTCTTGGGCGCACCATGCTTTTCGTTGAGCGTAACAGAGCAGGGGCGAAGGATATGGAGGGTGTGAGACCACCTTCACCCACCCTTGCCGCTCTGTATCTACCTCCAATTGCCAACGGAAGTTCTTGAGCCTGAGCTTGGAGAGCAGAAGTCCAGAGACCCGATTCCACAATGCGAACTTGATTCCATGCGTTACATTCCATACTCTTAACATATTTATCCTGCGCTGGTTTGCCTCGGTCCTGGGATGCCATAACTCCCCTCTGCAACAGTTAATGGGGCTCCGTCCTGGCAATGAATTGCCGTCCCCTCGCGCCTTTGCTCTCACGCTTGCCATCCAGGGCGGCGGAGGGCAGTTAATACCTCTTCCATGCTTGAGGCCGCCCATGGTCACCATGTGGCATACCCTCTTTCTCGTTCGTGGCACCCGCATCCGGGTGAAATTCTTTCGCATTAAATGAAATGCATATTTACATCAAAATTAGAAATTCTTTCGCATTAAATGAAATGCATACTTCCACTAAAAATAGATATTCCTTCTAAAGATGGAAGGACTTCTAAACCATGAAAAAATTGTAGAGGATCCAGGTTTATCATATTAACCTATTTTTGCAAGTTTTTGTTTTGAATAATTTGAATCATAGAGGAGTTCCCTATGAAAATTAAAGTATCCACATATAGAGCAAGGTTTAAAAAATCAATATTTCTTTGTAATGTATACTATAAGATCAAAATGACAATGAGTGATAATAATGGAAACCTTATGTGGTCAAAAAAGTTATCCATGTTTTTATACCAAGATCTAGGGCTTATTTGAAATCATACAAAATATTTTACAACCTACAAACAAGTAATGAAACTTGCAGAAAACTAGCGCAGCAATGCGTGGATGTAAATTTTATGTTGTTCTTCTCTCTTTTTCTTTTTCTACGTGCAACAAAATTTCGAAATGCTACTCCAGCATTCACAATTGACTGTTTCCCAGTGTATACCTATCTGGATCCTCTTTCCCTTTTAAAGAAGTTAGAAAAACCTAAAGAGGCGACCCATGTGCTATCCCAAAGACTACACGACCTCTCAAAACTTGTGTAGTCTCCTAAAATAACGGGTCATTTACTTGCCTTGTATGCAAAGTCGACTTTAGAGATTTCAGAAAGTTCATTTGACCAGACCTAAGTTTGGGGTTACTACTCTCCCCTTGGCTGGAAATTACATGTGTCTATGCCAATTCTGCACCGGCTGGGTCGGTCCAACATGAAGTCAGAGTTAATTCACTCTTGTGCCACCAAACTCTATGCTAATAGGTCGAATGCCAGCTACTGGAGCACAACCTATATTCAGAAACTGAGAGGTCGGCTTACCCAATCTGATAACTACCTTGTCACTCTCCCAATTGGTCAGACCGACTCAGAGCCAGGGATCCATTCACTTCCCAGCTGTCCTTAGTTTTCGACCACTCGTTTTTCGACCACTCGTCAGGATCCCCAAGATCCTTCCGTCGTTTTCGGTGGAACTACACTCAACTATTCCACAAGACCTCATGTAAGTTGATAAGAATTAAGCGAGATCACACTTGTGAAAGCTTTGGGTGGCCAAACTCCAACCCAAGTCCATAACTCTAAAACAGGGTGAAGTAAAAAATGGAACTTGGATATTCGTTTCAACTTCCTTCCTTTAAGAAGATCTTTCGCTTGGTGACCAAATTTTTTTTTCTTCCTTAGAAAAGCTTGATGTGTAAATCCTGCATAATCAAAGTGCCTTAAGGGTTTTTCAGTGTGCTAAATTTATATATAATGTCAAAAAACCAATTTAAATAACACAAATCAAAATTTAACTTCAAAATTTTCTATCAAATTCTAACACCCTAAAATCCAAAAACTTGAACTAAAAACAACTCAGCAAAAATTATATTAAGGCTACATTCAATGGCTGAAAAAAAAATTGAGACAATCATTCAAGGTGCATCAAATAAGCCATCTTTTCTGAGGCCTCCCTCGACCGCTTTCAAACTTAATATATATAACAGAAAATATCTTTTAACATAGATAGATCCATTGTTACAATAGCATCCCTAAAATCGACAACTGGCCTACTTCTAGAAGCGCCTACAACACAACTACACCTATATCAAATGGAAAACACAATGCTTAACAAAAAACATTCGATTTGTACAGGTGTCCCCTCCAAGGGCCATGAAGAAACGAAAGAAAGAAAGATATTTTCAAAATTTATTTTTGGAATCAAAGACGCAGAGTGATGCTCTGCATTAAACACTTTGGGAACAAAAAGATTCACAGCCCCCTATTTCATGAGGTTTACAACGGTGCTCCCATGCTTCAGAATCTTTGTTTCGCTCATCCAAAGCCCTTCTTCTGCTGGAAGACCCTTCCATTTAACCAAGTACTCGCAACAATTCTTATTTCCAGTATCATTTCTATTTGTAGTTTTTGGGCTGTAGGTAACTGTGTCTCCCAGTGAATCTAGGCTTACTCATTCTGTATTTTCTCCAAATTGCTGATAAAGATAGAGGTCTACAACGTTAAATATAGAAGAAATTTCTATATCGGGAAGAAATTCAATTTCATAAGCATTCACTCAAAACTTCCTTAGGATTTTGCAGGGATCAATTTTCTTTAACTTCAGCTTAATGTACTCATGATTTGGAAACCTTTCCTTCCTTAAATAAGCTAAAACCAGATCCCAAACTTCAAAATTCACATCTCTTAACTTGAGATCAGACATCTTCTTGTATTTAAGATGGGTTTCCTGTAATTGGTCTTTAACTTGTTCATGGATCATCTACATTGTTGTACTGAACTCATTTGCATCAGTAATTTGATTTTCTCCTTTTCCCAAATTCCTGAGTTCAAATATACCTCTCAGATGCATGCCATACACAATCTGAAAATGGATTTTTCCTGTGCAACTATTAGGAGAATCATTATAGGCAAATTCAGCTTGTGGGATAACTTGATCCCATTGTTTATTATGCTCATGCACTAAACACCTCAGTAAATTTCCCAGACTTCTATTAACCACTTCAGCCTACCCATCTATTTGGGGATGATGTGTTGAGTTGTAGGTCAAATTTTTCCCCAATTTCTTCCATAAAGTTATTCGGGAGTGTCCAACAAACTTGGTGTCTTCGTTTGAGACAATATTCCTAGGAAATCCATGTAGTCTCACCACTTCCCGAAAAAAAAAATTCGCAATATGGGAAGCATCATTTGTCTTGGAACAGGGTATGAACTGTGCCATTTTAGAATGCCTGATCACTAATATACCTCTCAGATGCATGCCATACACAATCTGAAAATGGATTTTTCCTGTGCAACTATTAGGAGAATCATTATAGGCAAATTCAGTTTGTGGGATAACTTGATCCCATTCTTTGTTATGCTCATGCACTAAACACCTCAGTAAATTCCCCAGACTTCTATTAACCAACTTAGCCTACCCATCTATTTGGGGATGATGTGTTGAGTTGTAGGTCAAATTTGTCCCCAATTTCTTCCATAAAGTTATTCAGAAGTGTCCAACAAACTTGATGTCTTGGTTTGAGACATTATTCCTAGGAAATCCATGTAGTCTC
Source organism: Pinus tabuliformis (assembly GCA_031772625.1). NCBI lineage: Eukaryota > Viridiplantae > Streptophyta > Pinopsida > Pinales > Pinaceae > Pinus > Pinus tabuliformis. Next base: position 904,589,012 of record CM062810.1, on the reverse strand, counting down.
ACCACTTCCCGGAAAAAAAAAAAGTTGCAATATGGGAAGCATCATTTGTCTTGGAACAGGGTATGAAATGTGCCATTTTAGAATACTTGTTCACTATGAAAAAAAATGAGTCGTGGCTTCTCTGAGTTCTTGGAAAACCCAAAACAAAATCCATACTTATGGCTTCCCAAGGCCTGCTTGGTATTGGCAGTGGCTAGTATAGCCCTACATTTTTATGTCTCCCCTTAGCATGTTGATAAATTCTGCATTTATCTATGAACTTTTAACATCTTCTCTCATACCAAGCCAATAATAAAAAGAGTTTAATTGTGCATACATTTTTTCATGGCCAAAATGACCAGCATGTCCCCCACTGTGCTTCTCTTTCAACAAATTATCCCTCATAGATCCTCTTGGAATACATAGCTTGTGCCCATGAACAATAATCCCTCCTGAACCAAATATTCAAGTCATGGGCTTCAATCTCTAATCACATAATTTTCACAGGCTTCATAAACCTCCATAAAATCTGGATCTTCCTTATACAACTCTTAGAGTTCCTTTAGCCCCAAGGGTTAGCTCAGTTGGTCGAGTTCCTGTTGCTAAGTACCTTGCCAAATGGGAGGTCATAGGTTCAAATATCCTCAATGCCCTTAGGGTTAGGCCTTGCTTGTTTGGCTAGTAGGTAGATCCCTTCATGTTGATCTGCCTGGATTTTCCCATGGATGTAGTAGCCACCTAGTGTCTGTGAACCTCCCTTAAAAAAATATAAAATAAAATAAAATCTTAAAGATGCTCAAATCCCATAGTGCTAACTTGGAATTCTTACAGAGTTAAACATCTCCTACTCAAACCATTAGAAACTTTGTCATTACTTCCATCAATATGCTTTAAAACAAAAGTAAAATTATGTGATGTCCTAAACCCATTTTGCATGTGTTTGGTTCAATTTTCCTTGTCTGTTGATAAATTGCAATGTATGATTGTCTGTGTACATGATAAACTCCTTGGGAAAAAGATAATGTGTCGAATTCTTGAGAGACTAAATTATTGCATAAAAATCCTTGTCATAACTAGGATTCTTTTGTTTAGTCTCATTCAATTTCTCATTGAAATACGCAACTGGTTTATCATCCTGGCTAAGGATGGCTCCAATCGTTGTTTCACTAGCATCACATTGCACCTAAAAAGGCTTCTGGAAGTTAGGAAAAAAATAAGATAGGTTGCTTTGTGATTTTTCTTCAACAATTGGAATGCTTCTTATGTTGTTGTTGTCCACTTAAAATGTTGTTGTCCCTTTTAATTGTCTCAACCATTGGTGCACAAATGTGGCTGAAATTTCAAATAAATTTTCTATAAAAGCTAGCCAATCCGTGCAAGCTTATCACCTCATGTATGTTAGTCAATCTTTAATGGTGTTTATTTTATTAGGGTCCATTTTCATCCCTTTAGCAGAAAGTACAAATCTCAAATAAACTATTTTTTTTAAAGAAAATAACACTTCCTCATATTTATCAAAAGTTTCTCCTATTGCAATTTCTTCAATACTAGTTTTAAATATCTGAGATGTTCTTCCTTAGTTCTACTATACACTAGGATATCATCCAAATAAACAATCACAAACATGCTAATAAATTCCTTAAGGACTTCATTCGTGAGCATCATAAAAGCGTTGGGTGCATTGGTTAAGCCAAAAGGCATAAGCATCCATTCGTACAAGTTGTCATTAGTTTTAAAAGTTGTCTTCCACTCATCCATCTCATTCAAAGATGATGATGCATGATCTTTAAGTCTATTTTGGAAAAATATCTGGTGCCACTAAGACAATCTATTATATCATCCATGTGGGGTAAAGGGAATTTGTACCTAATAATTACTTTATTTATAGCTTTGGAATTGGTGCACATTCTCCAACCTCCATCTATTTTGAACTCGTGACAAATCACACAGCACACATGATCAAACTCTCTAATCAACCTTTTGTCCAACAGTTCCTGGGCTTGCTTTTTGATCTCTTCATTTTCCTTAGGAGTCATTCTATAAGTTTCCTTCTTAAGTAGACTAGCTCCTAGAATTAATTTTATATGATGGCTAATACTTGTTACAGGAGGCAAAGCATTTGGTAACATTTCCATGATAATATCAAAAAAATCATCTAATAATGATTGAATTTCAACAGGTAACTCATTTAAATTTGTGTGGGTAAGGATAGTTCGAGGCTTACCGATTACATTAAACTAAACCTCCTCTTCTCGATTGACTTGTTGTAGCAACTCCTTTTTGGTCATCATTAATACACTTGGACCTGTGTCCTCTTTGAATCCTTTCTCTTCTAATGGTAGCAACACGTGCTTGTAGTTGTCCTTCTCGAAAGTGTAGGTTTTCTTTCTCCCATAATGAATAACACCCCTGTCATTATGCCATGACCTTCCTAATAAGACATGGAAAATTTCCATAGGCATGATGTCACACAACACCTCATCCTTGTAGCTGCCAATTTGGAATTCCAACTTACACCGCTCATTGACCAAAGTTTAGTGTCTTTTTTGCAGCCATGTCACCTTATAAGGAGTAGGATGTGCCATTGTTTGCAACCCCAATTTCTCCATAATTTCCACATAAACTAAGTTGTCGGTGTTGCCACTATCAATAATCACTTTGCAACATTTTCATTTGGACTTGCAGATTGTCCTAAACAAATTCCTCCTTTGTGCTGCCTCTTGCTTCACCTTTCCTTCTTTGATTAAAATCCTCTTTAGCATTAGAGAGTCACCCAACTCAAGGGTTTCCTCTTTTACTTTAGTTGTTTTTGCCTCATCCCTAGCTTCTGCAACATGTGTTCCTCTTTGGCTTAATGATTTGCTTTCAAGACAGTTCCATGACATATGACATGTCTTTCCACATATGTAGCATCTAACTTCCTAGCCTCTATTTATGCCTCTCGGGAAAATTTTCATGCCCCTTGATTCTCCTCCACTTGGAGATCGAATGCTTGAACTCCTTGCTTCTTCTCTTAGAGTCTCAGATATCTCATTGTTAGGATACCCATTCCCTCTAGCTAGACTCCTCCCTCTATTGCATTGGCTCTAATCCCTAGCCAACTTTTCTTCTGACCTCAACGATGCATGGTAGGCATCCTCCACAACCTTCAAGGGTAATAATGACGCTAATTTCATCTTGGATTTCAAATCTTAGACCATTATGTACCTAGCCACCTTCTCCACATCTTCTTCAATATGACCTACTCTTATATTCAACCTGTATAACTCCTTTGTATATTCTTTCATCGTCATGGATTTCTACCTCAGATTTTGTAGTTGTATGAACAGATTCAGCTGGCAATTCTTTAGCATAAATTTTCTTTTGAGTTTAGCCACCATCTTATCCCAAGTTTTAATCTTTGCTTTTCCTTTTTTTCTCTGGTATACTTGCAACTCATCCCACCATAGTGTCGCATGTCCTCTTAACTTGGTGACAATGTACTTGACCTTCTAGTCCTCCTCAACATCCTCATAGTAAAAGTATTAATCCAGAGTGTTGATCCAATCTAGAAACTCTTCCACATTCAGATTTCTTTCATATATCAACACTTCCATTTTTGGTTTGGACACGACCTTGGTATCCAATTTAATCAACTACTCATCTGGATCCTCACTTCCTTGAGTTCTTTCTACCTCTTCCTCAAAAATCATGTCTTCACACTCACTAATGTCCCCTGCATTAGGATCTCATCTCTAGGTGGTTTCCACAACCATCATCCTTTTATGGATACACCTTAGCTCTAATCTCCAGACATCATCTGTTCCATGCCCTCCTTGGTGTTCTCTTAGGGGCAGCACAATTATTTCAGCTTTTGAACTCTGTTTTTAGCTACTAGTATTTCTTAGAGGTCAAAGCAAGCTATGATACCAAAAATAATGTAGCAGCACATGGATGTAAACTTTTGTTGTTCATATCTCCTTTTCTTTTTCTAAATACAACAAATTTTCAAAATTCTCCAATGTTCTCAATGAACTATTTCCTGTAGGGTATACCTATTTGGATCCTCTTTCCCTTTTAAATAAGTTAACAAGACCTAAAGAGATGACCCACATGTTATCCAAAAGACTATAAGGCCTCTCGAAACTTGTGCGGCCTCCTAAAAAAACAGTTCATTTACTTGCCTTGTATGCAAAGTCGATTATAGGGATTTCAACAAGTTCTTTAGACCAGACTTAAGGTTGGGGTTACTAGTCCACCGTTGGTTGTAAATGACGCATGATTGCACCAATTCTGCACTAGCTCAATTGATCCAACTTAAAGTCAGAGTCAAAACTCTATTCCAATAGGCTGACTGCCAACTATTGGAGAAAAACCTATATCCAAAAAATGGAGCAGTCATCTTACCCTATCTCGCAACTACCTCATCGTTCTCCCAACTGACCAAACTAACTTATAGTGAGGGATCAATTCACCTCCCAAATTTCTATGGTTTCTGACCACTTGTCAAGATCCCCAAGATCCTCCCATCATCGTTGGTTGAACTACACTCAACTATTCCACAAGACCTCACATAAGTCGATCATAATTAAGGGAGATCATAGTTTCAAAAGCTTTGTGTGGCCAATCTCTGACCTTGGTCCATAACTCTATAACAGGCCAAAGTAAAACACAAAACTTAAATATTTGTTTCGGCTTTCTTCCTTTAGGAAGATCCTTCAGTTGATGACCAATTTTTTTCTTTCACTATGCTGAAAAATTTCAAAGTAAACACGTAGGAAATGTATTAAACCATATATTCAATCACCCATAGAAAATGAAACAATCATTCAAGGCACATCAAATAAGCCATTTTTTTTCGCAGGCCTCCCTTGACTACTTTCAAGCTTTCATATATATAGATATATATACAATATAAAAGATAAAATATATTTTTACACAAATAGATACGTTCTTATAGTAGCATCCTTAAAATCAATAACTGGCCTACTTCTGGATGCTCCTACAACACAATGACACCTATCCCAAATAGAAAACACATACACCTAATAGAAGTCATTTGATTTGTACAGGTGTCCCCTCCAAAGGCCACATAGTGTTAGGTCCCTATAATACTAGTGATTCCCCCATTACTATTGTCATTATATCTGTTATTGTTATTGGTGTGCCCCTATTGTCCCCATATTTTTATTATTGTGCCCCATAGAATCCCACTATTATTATTTTTGTGCCCTTATATTATTACTGTTAGGTCAGCTTTGATTATATTGTGACCCCTTAGATGGTATATATAGAAAGGAGGTTTTGTCATTTGTATCATCCAAGAATTGTTCATTTGTGTAATGTAAAGGAGGTTTCCCCCTCGAAGAGATTTATTTCTAAGGTGTTGATCTATCTTTTCTATATTTTTGTGAGCTGGTTTCATAACATTTGGTATCAGAGCTTTGGATTTTAGGGTTTTTCTGCTCCAAACAGGCCATCATGGCATTTTCTCTGTAATGTTTTCGCTACTAAGTTTCAGAAGCTAAAAAAAACCCATTTGAGACAGAGTCAGTGTTAACCTTGGGCTCGAATTTCAGATCTTTTCTTGCTATATTTTCGGAGATATAATCTAAGAAAGATAGGTTTTTTGCAGACCCACGAATTACATTCCAAACAGGTGACCTTGGGAAAATTGTCATAACTTTTGCTCTGAGCATCAGATTTTATTTTAGTAAGAATTTACAAAAATAGGATGGACTGTAGTTTTTTGGGTATAATTTTCAGAACCTAAGGTTGAAACAGTGACCCGTGTCACGTCGTACAAGTCCTCTCTACTGAACCAGTCTATACTTAGGCCATCGTGGGAGATTTTGCATAACTCTTCATTGGAGAATTCAATCTTGATCAGACTTGCGGGGTTAGAAAGATTACTTATAGGGTTACCGCTGGAAGAAATTTCAGACCTTGGAGATCCAAAATTACAAAGATACAACAGATTCGATATCAAGATCCTACAAAGTGAAAAAAGGTGTGTAGTTTTTTTATTTTTTTGCATAAGCTTGGTTTTAAAATTATTTTGAAGGAATTCAAAGGGCATAGTGAAGCATTATTATCAGTAACTGATGCCCCGAAGAAAGAAAATGGAAACACCTAGTAAGAAACCTGAAAGCTCTAGCATGACTCATGAAGAAGAGGAAGAAATGCAACATGATATATCAAAATTATGAGACCAAGTGCAACAAATTTCACTCGCACAAAAAGTAACAAAAGCTAAGATGGATGATTTAAAGAAAGACGTAGAAGCTAAGATGTATGGCGTGGAAGCTAAGATTGATGGTTTAAAGAAAGGCGTAGAAGCTAAGATGTTATAGACATTTTTGTGCCTTACAACTCCAAGCATGAAATGTCCATAAACCAAGGGCTCCTAAGTCCCTAAAAGTGTTGTTCTAACCCCTAAAGGAACAAGGTCAACAGATTACAGCTTCTCCCAGAAGTTCTCCACCTGAAACTGCTCAGAATAAGTCAAAACAGGATCATTTCAGCTGCTCCACTGGCTAGGTGCGTTGCATTGCACCTAAATACACTGGCTAGGTGCGTTGCAATGCACCTAAATACACTGTGAGGGTGCGTTGGGCGAGAAATGACAAATGGCAGTGTCATTCCGCGAGGTGGAGAAACAATGGAAGCTTCCAGAATCTTCTCCTGTGACACTTGCCTCACTGAATTCAACCAAGGATGAGTAAGAGGCCTTCAGTCTCCAAGTGGAAGCAAGAACTGACAGAGAGAAGACACTAATCAAATCACAAGCTGACTCATCCTCCTTACACACATCTATATATGGATCCCTCATCCCAGAGATCCAGAGGCTGGAATTTTGCATATTGTAAGGAATTGTTGTTGGTTTTGAGGCAAACATCAGAGTATTGGGTGATCTATGCTTTGTTGGAGGTGAAGAGGGGCTTCTTTGCTGGGAGGTTGATGCTGGGTCAGGAACCATTGGTTGTATCTCCTCTTGGATCTTTTCTTGTTTATCAATAAAAACTATTTGAGTTTTTCCTCCATGCTTTTGTATCATTGATGCTTGTTACATTTGTATGGTTAACTTAAATCTGATCCTAAGTTGTTTATGAATATAGATCCATGTCTTTGTATAGTGTTCTTCTTCTGTGATCTTACAGGTACTTGGTGAAGCTGGGCAAGTAAGGGAGCAGGTAGCTGGAGACTGTCAAAGAAGAGAGGGATTGGATCAAAGGATTAGCGCAAGACACAGGTTGGTTCTTTCTATTCCTCTCTATCTATAGTTCATAAAGGAAATACAAAAGTAGTTTTTCTCTGTTTGTTTCTAAGGCAGCTGTCACACCTTAGTGGGATAGAGCAGTTCTAAATAGACACTTTTCCGGATAACATAAGATGAATGACATGGAAGCTAAGATGGAAGGCGTGGAAGCTAAGATGGATGGCATGGAAGCTAAGATGGATGATTTAAAGAAAGTCATGGAATATTTGAAGACAGATTTAAAGACAGATTTGACAAAGTTTCTATAAGAAATGCTTACTAATGGTGAAAGGGTAGTAAAGGAAACTCATGATGAGAACAAAATAAATGTTAATCATGATTTACTAGACTCTAACGTTGGATCGAAGAACCACCATGTTCCAAAGATGGATATGAGCAAGTTTGATGGAAAGGATCCCGGAACATGGATATTACAGATGGAAAACTTTTTCGATCTCCATAATGTGCAAAACACATAAAAGGATTTGTAACTTTATATTTGGAACCAAATCAGTTTATATGGTATCGATGGCTTTGCTCTCGTAAACAAATTGTCACTTGGCCTATTTTTACGGTTGAAATGATAGCACATTATGAGGATACAAAAAGAAACATTGTTTTTAGCCAATTGATAAATCTCAAACAAAAGGCTTCAATGATGGAGCGCATTGAGGACTTACAAAAATTGAATATAAGGGTGAAAGATATTCTAGAGGAGCATAGGATTGATGTGTTCATAGGGACTTCAAAGGATAACGTCCAAAATGAGGTTTGCCTTTGGGAGCCACATTCATTGGAGAATGCATTCAGGTTGGTGAGAAAAATGGAAAGAAAAATTATGGCAACAAGGAAGCCTACCACTCACAATCATAAATATGGAAGTGTTGCTACCCCTAGCCATCCACAACCTTCAAGTTTGACATCACAATAATTGGAAGAAAAAAGAGAAAAAGGGCTTTGTTACAGTTGTGATAACAAATACACTAAAGGTCATAAGTGTGCCCAAAAGAAGTTATTTTACATATATTATGAAGAGGAGGAAGAAAAGGAACAAGAAACGTCAAAAGAAGAGGATATACACTAGGAACAAACCCTAGAAAAAGAAGAAATGAATCTGACCATATCTTGTAATCATTGGCTGGAATTACCACTCCTCAAACTATCAAGATAGAAAGGCATATCAAGAAGAAAAAGGTAATAGTGTTGATTGATTCGGGAAGTACCCATAATTTTATTCATTTTAAGATAGCCAAGGAATTGAATTGCTTCCTATACCTAGCGCCAGAGTGTCAAGTCATGGTTGCAAGTGGAGGAACCATAAATTGCTCAGGAGAGTGCCATAATATCAAGCTATCTATGGGAGAATATCTATTGAATAGCCCAATGCTTTCCATTCCAATAGGTGGTGTTGATGTTGTATTAGGAGTCCAATGGCTACAATATTTGGGTACAATAGCTTTTAATTTTCAAGAACTTTTCATGAAACTCTCTTCAAAAGGAAAGGAATTTGAATTAAGGGGTATCACAGGGAAACCGGGAAAGATAATCAACTCTAACGAAATGACAAATCTTATAAATAAAAAAAAACGAGGCATAATTGCACAATTATGTTCACTAGAGGTTCCCACATCGAAATCATCCATTTCTCCAGATCTTCAAAAAGTCTTGGACAATAATTCCAAGGTATTTGAGACTCCCAAAGGCCTCCCACCTATTCATGATCATGATCATGCTATTCATTTGATTCCAAGAATTGTTCCTCCAAACATGAGGCCTTACATTTATACCTATGTCCAAAAGAGTGAAATTGAACGTATGGTTGCAGAAATGCTAGAGGCTGGTATAATTCAACCTAGTCAAAGTTCTTTCTCTGCTCCAGTAGTGTTGGTTCACAAGAAGGATGGATCATGGCCCATGTGTCTAGGTTATAGGGAGCTCAACAAGCTCACTATTAAAGATAAATTTCCCATTCCTGTCATTGATGAATTGCATGGATCAATTTACTTCACCAAGTTGGATCTTCGTTCAGGATATCATCAAATCATAATGAAGACTGAAGACATTCCAAAAACAACATTTAGAACTCATGAGGGTCATTATGAATTTTTGGTCATGCCTTTTGGCCTTACTAATGCACCTTCTACAATTCAAGGTTTGATGAATTCCATTTTCAAACCCTTCCTTAGAAAATTTGTGTTAGTATTTTTTGATGATATACTATTCTCCAGCAAGTCTTGGAATGATCATGTCCAACATGTTGACATGGTGCTCAAACTATTGGAAGAGAAACAATTATACGCAAAAATATCCAAATGTTGCTTTGGAGTACAAGAGGTGGAATATCTGGGTCATATTGTATCTCATGAAGGTGTTAAGGTAGACCCTAGCAAAATTAAAACCATTAAGGAATGGAAAATCCCTAGATCCATAAAGCATCTACGAGGATTTCTCCGGTTGACAGGGTATTATCGCAAGTTTGTTAAGAATTATGGGGGACTAACAGCACCTCTAACAACATTATTGAAGAAAGATGCATTTTCATGGATTCCAAAATCAATGAAGGCCTTTGAGCATCTTAAAGAGGCAATGTGCCAAGCACCAGTCTTAGCTACACCGGACTTCACAAAAACCTTTATTTTGGAATGTGATGCCTCAAGAAATGGAATTTGTGTTGTTTTAATGCAACAAGAAAGACCCATTTCTTTTGAAAGTCATCCAATCAAAGGAAAGTATTTACAAAAAGCTATTTATGAGAAGGAAATGTTGGCAATACTACATGCACTTAAGAAATGGCGACCCTACCTAATGGGAAGACAATTCAAGGTAAAAGCAAATCATGATAGTCTTAAATACTTCTTAGAACAAAGATTATCTTTAGAAGAGCAGCAAAAATGGGTCACAAAGATGTTGGGTTATGACTTTGAAATCATCTACAAAAAAGGGAAGCAAAATGTTGTGGCAGATGTGCTCTTAAGAAAGGATAAGGATGTGGAAGCATTTATTTGGCCATTTCTATTATCCAACTAGATTGGATAAACAAAGCAACAGATGAATGGAAGAATGAAAAGGAAGCGTGGGCACTCATTCAAAAGATACAACAAGATCCTAGTACATCTGATACACTTAGCTGGAAAACTGATTTGTTATGGTACAAGGATCGGTTATACTTATGTAATAATTCCCAAATCAAACAAAAGATTCTTAGGGAATTGCACACCTCTCCCTTAGGAGGGAACTTAGGATTTCTAAAAACCTACCACAGGGTTAAGAAGGTTTTTTTTGGGATGGCCTTAAATCGGATATTCAAACGTTTGTGGTAGAATGTTTGGTTTTCCAACAAAATAAAGTTGAAACAATTAAGACCACGGGTCTATTACAACATTTATCCATTCCAAGCCAACTTTGGGAGGAGGTTTCAATGGATTTTATCACAAGTTTACCCAACTCTGAAGGACAGAGTGTTATCAGGGTGGTAGTTGACAGACTTACCAAGTATGCACACTTTTGTGCATTATCTCATCCATTTAAAGCAAGTACATTTTCTACTGCATTTATGGAAACAATTCAAAAGCTTCATGGAAACCCAAAGATTATTGTAAGCGATAGAGATCCCATTTTCACTAGAAATTTTTGGACAGAATTATTTTCTTGTCTTGGTACTTAGTTAGCTCATAGCTCATCTTATCATCCCCAATTTGATGGGAAAACTGAGATAGTAAACAAATGTTTGGAAGGATATCTTTGTTTCTTTGTATCTAATAAACAGACACAATGGGTCAAATGGTTGCCTCCGGCTGAATGGTGGTATAACACTTCCTTCCATACTGCAACAAAAATGATCCCATTTATGGCACTTTATGGATATCATCCACCATCCATCACATCATATTTAAAATAAAATTCTAAGGTTCAAGCAGTGGAAGATCACATTGAGCATCAACAACAAGTTCTCCAACTCTTAAAGGATAACCTCACCTTGGCACAATATAGAATGAAGCAGCAAGCAAATCAACATCGCAACAAAAGAAGTTTTGATGTAGGTGATTGGGTATTCCTACGGCTACAACCATTTAAACAAATGTTCCTCAAGCAAGCTAAGAAGGATAATAAATTATCACCAAAGTATGATGGTCCGTACAAAGTGTTGCAAAAGATAGGTACTTGGCATACAAATTGGAGCTTCCTACAACTTCCCGAGTGCACCTAGTTTTCCATGTTTCATGCTTAAAGAAGGTTATAGGTGACAAGCTTCCAGTTCAAACAATATTTCCAGAACTTGATGAGGAAGGAAAAATAATACTGGAACCTGAAGCAGTCAAAGAAACAAGAACTTGACAGCTATGAAATCGATCAATTTTAGAGTATCTCATCAAGTGGAAGAACTTGCCCGATGAAGATTCCACATGGGAGGATGAGAATTTTATACAGAAGCATCCAAAACGACTCAAGAATTGAGGACAATACTTTTTTTAAGGAGAAGGGCATGTTAGGTCCCTATAATACTAGTGATTCCCCCATTACTATTGTCGTTGTATACCTTATTGTTATTGTTGTGGCTTATATTACTATTGTTAGGTCGGCTTTGGTTATATTGTGTCCCCTTAGACTCGTATATATAGAAAGGAGGTTTTTTCATTTATATCATCCAAGAATTGTTCATTTTTGTAATGTAAAGGAGGTTCCCCCCTCGAAGAGGCTTATTTCTAAGGCATTGATCTATCTTTTCTATCTTTTTGTTAGATGGTTTCATAACACATAGACAGAAAAAAAGGAAAGATATTTTCATTTTTTTTCTTTTGGAAAGAAAAACGCAAAGTGATGTTTTTGCATAAAAAACCAAGAGGCTACTAAATATATATTTCATCATGAAAATCACCTTGTAAAATAAAACTATTCATCACACCATTCATCGCCATGTAACTGATCTATCTAATAGGTTGACCAACCTTGTGAGGTAAAATGAAAAATCACTATACATATAGTATCCATCTTGGCGACTGGGGAAATGATCTTAGAATAATCGATACCTTCAACCGATCAAAACCTTATCACCACAAGATGTGCCTTGTGCTAGTTAGCATAGCCATCTACTACATATTTGGTTTGGTCAACATATTACAATGAAACAAAGGTCATCCCTTAGTAAGATGAATAACATCTCATGCTTTATTCTTCAGCAAGGAATAATACCCCTCTATCATGGTAGTTTCTCATTTAGTTATATAAACAATATCTAGAAATGATTATGGATAAGTTAAAATGGTGTGACCCAAAAGAGAGCCACGAGTATTTTATGAACAAGTGCAATGATGGTTAGTGGAAAAATAGCTAAATTAACTTTACTTATAGTTATAATTGTAAATATTATTTTTCTCATGTAAACTACTCATCAAAGTCAATTCTTGATCATTTTTTTTTTGGTACAAGCTACACATTTTCATTTGATGCTTGTGGTAGATTTTCTTATAGTTGATTTTCAACTCTAAGAAGATTTTCTATGCACCAAGTTTTAGCTCTAGTGGTTTGATATACATTGTAGCTTGCAGAAATAGAAATATCAACACCTTGTCCTATAAAGATATAAATATATCCTTTCCATTCTACAAAACCAATAATTTCTAAGCCATATATACCATCTTCCATAAGATAATCTAAGGGAGGCGTAGAGGAAATTGTTGGGTTGAAGTGCTCATAAATATGGATGGTGTTTCAAAACAAAATATCCTTAGAAAACATTATTGAATAACATATGCCCTCATATCTTGACAAATAAAAACAAAAATCAGTGGTTAGCTCTTGTTCTTTATAGTTTTATGCTTTTCATAAAGAATTGAGGCATATGTTGACTGCTAAATACTCCAAAAGAATAAACATCAAACTTGACATGTGTCCAAGCCCCTTTAGATTTATATTTAGCATTTTCCTATGAGGCATGCAACTACAAATGTAATTCTCATAATTCTGGACTTCAACATAGGAAAAAGGTACCATGTTCTTGGAATAACTCATGCAATTAGCCATCTCTTTTAGTGTTTGTTTCTTTCATTCATTGATGCCATTTTATTGAATGATGTGGGGAATAGATAATTAATGTTGAATGTCGAATTATATAGCTACATAATTCTTTTAATTCTTGATTGGCGTACTTCTACCCATTATTTGTGTGTATTTTCTTAATAGAAAGAGAGTAATACATCTTATAAGGTCTTAAGAACAACAAAAACCTCATTTTTTTCCTTAAGAAAGTATACCCAAGAGAAATGTGAGAATTCATCGATAAATATGAGTGCATTCTTAGCCCCTCAACGTGAAGGAGTTTAAAATGACCTAAGATCATTATATACCAACTCAAGAGGTTTGTTAACACAAAAATCCTTACCTTTTAGAAAAATAGTATGATATTATTTACCAAGAACAAGACCTTGACAAACTCCATTATTACAATATACTTTAGAATAACAAGGACCAAATATTTAAATCATTGATTCCAAATTATGTGCAAAGAGTGAGCATGAGAAATGAGATAAGAAGATAAACATGGCTTGACAAAACTAACGAACTTGTAAAACCAAGAACTATAATGAGCAATCCCATAAGCAAAAACATATTTTGTATTTTATAGTCCTCTAATGTGTTCTAATATTGAGACATGTGAATAAATATACATAATATAAACACCAAAACCTTACTAATCTATCCTCCTATGAATATAACAACATTTAATCGATGTAGGAAAGAGACAGGAGACAAAGAGAACAATATACGTGGTAAAATCCCCAATTAGGGAAATACCCATGGGAAGGTAATATTGTCTTCATTAATATTCAAAAGCATTGAATATTACACTTGAGTGTACCTCTACAAATATTTTACCCTTTACAAAGTTAATACTTTGATATTCATTTGTGTGTTTCATGGGTCTCTCCTACATTTATTATATACCAAGAGATATGGAAGAATTGCATACAAATAATGCATGTGGGATAAATGTAATTTCACCTCATTATATAATAAATGATAAAAGGAGCATTTTACTCCATGATGAATATGAGATAACTCTTTTACATAAGATTATAATTTCTTCCAAAATAACATTATACATTTTTCTTCCAAAGTGACACATTTGAACACTCCCCCTTAATGATGGTTAGAGAGAAGGAACACTTCTAGACGAAAATGGCATTATGTCAACACTCCCCTTTGTTTAAAACTTCCTAAATTCCCAAAAACATTCAAGTTGCACAAAATTCACCTTCATCATGGATTTGGTGAAGGTATCTTCTCCTTGTTGCTATGTGGGACAATACTCCAAAGAGATAATAGCATCCATAGTAATATATTGATTGTAATGAGTATTAGAATCAATGTATTTGCTTATATAGTGATACGATACATGGGATTACATGCAAGATGAAATGTATGCTAATTGTCACAAACTAACTCTATAATTAATTTATGAACTAGTCCAAACTCATTAAGAACATGTTGTAACCAAAATATATGTTTATTTATTTCCCTAGCTTTCCTGTACTTTGGTTCACAAGAAGAAATGGAAAGAATTCTCAACTTATTACTAGACTATGAAATTGGACATGAATCGAGCTTAAAGAGGTACCCTACAGTAGACCATCTATATGAACTACACCTGTCGAATCAAAATTTTATAATAAAGTAATTATTTAGCCTTGTTCGAATAACATACACCATAATTCACTATCCCATGTAAATATCTAAGAATTCTATTTTCTTCCTTCCAATGAATTTCGTGAGGCTTGTTCATAAACCTTGAGACCACAGTGACGGAAAATGATATATCAAGCCTACTGTGTGTCAAATATATCAAATTGTCCACAAGCTATATGTATATAGAATCAATAAGAGGAGTAGTTTAATCAATAGCTAATTTTACACCAGACTTAAATGGTGTTGGTGAAGGCTTACATTCACTCATATGGAATCAAGAAAGTAAATATGTCACCATGAATGAAATATACCATAGGACATATGCCAAATTTGAAGACCTACAAAATAGTGCAACATGCCTAAATTTGTCATTTCAAATTGATTCTCAAGAATATTCTTCAATTCTTGTATAAATGCAAGTTGGCTACAAGTAATTATAATATCATCCACATATAATACAATAATTAGGACTTGATAATTAAAGTTATTTACATAAAGATTTGGATTAGATATACACCATTTCAAGCCATTCATCAAGAAATGAGTATCAATTTTCTCAGACTAAGCTCTAGGTGCCTTCTTAACACCATAGAAAGACTTGTATAATTTGCATGCTAAATGTGAAGTTTCAAAAATGATGAAATCATGTGTTTTTTTCCTAAAATTGTATTCATGAAGATCTCCTTTTAAAAATTCACTATAGACATTCATTTGGTGTAGTTCCCATTGATAAGACACACCAAGATAAAGAATAATTCTTATAGTGTTCATCTTAGCAATTGGAATTTTTTTTTTTTTTTTATCATAATCAACACCTTGTTGATTAGAAAAACCATATACCACTAATCACACTTTATTCTTTGAAATATGTCCTTTTGTAGTAAACCTTTTCTTATATATTCATCTACATCTAATTAAATTATGTCCATGAAGAAGGGGAATAAGAGTCCAAGTCTTTTTCTTCATTAATTAGTCATACTCTACAATAATTTTTTCCCATTCAAGTTTGTCCTTAGCTTGAGCATAGGTGCAAGGAAAAATTTAGTCATAAGAGAAAAGTTATATTAAGTTTAATGATTATAAGAAGGAATTTCGATCTTAGAACTTGTAGATTCAAAAAAAATTTGGGCCAAAAGAAGAAGAGGGATAGTGGTAGGAACCACACTATTATATTTAGAACATTTAGGAGGATCACTTAAAGAAGTCAGTGAACTAATATTAAGATAAGGTAGAGAGCTAGAAGAAGGGCTAACTAAGATGGGAGTAACACGAGATGAAGGAATATTCAAGGTAACATGACATTCAAAATACTCAAGGAAAATAAAAATATCATTAAATTGAACATCTCATCGACTCATAACACCTTGGGTAGATGGATCAAATAA
Source organism: Pinus tabuliformis (assembly GCA_031772625.1). Classification (NCBI taxonomy): domain Eukaryota; kingdom Viridiplantae; phylum Streptophyta; class Pinopsida; order Pinales; family Pinaceae; genus Pinus; species Pinus tabuliformis. The sequence continues at coordinate 904,572,728 of CM062810.1, read as the reverse complement.
GCTGTAATATTTATATTCCTCACTAAAATCAATGAAAATACGTTTATGATACTTGGGTCATAATTTATTCCATTTTTCATCAATAATATGGGCCCAATGTTCACTGCCAAATATCATAAAATTACTTATGCCGTCCTTTCTTCCAGTTCATTTTTCTTTGAGAGTAACCTACACAACTACCTTAGTTGGAACTCAATTTAAAACATAGTTAGTACAACAAATGGATTTAGCTTAAAACTATGTGTGTAGTCCTTTAAAATAAAGCATACATCTAGTCATTTCAACCAAAGTTCAATTTTCCCTTTTAGAAACCTTTTTTTGTTGAGGCCTATAAGGAGCGGTTTTGTGATGTTGAATACCATGCTTAGATAAATATGCAACAAGAGCCTTTTTAGTGAATTATCCTTGGTTATCAGTTTTGAATGTCTTAATACTTTTACTAGATTAATTTTCAACCATGGATTTAATTTCTTTAAATTTACCAAAGGTTTCACTTTTATATTTCAAATAATAAGCCCAAGAGTTTCTGTTATAATCAACAATAAAAGTAATAAAATAGATAACATAAGACAAGAAAATGGTTTCAAGAAAACCACATATATCACTATGAATTAATTGCAATTTTTATTTAGCATACCTAGATTTACAAGTATCGAACATTTCCATATGATGGTTACCAAGCACGCAACCTTCACAAACAATTTTAGTGGAATAAACATGAGGTAAGCCAAGTACCATTTTAGATAAAATTTTCACATTACCATAATTCAAGTGACCTAGTCTTTCATGCCATAATTTACATTTTTCATCAACATGAACAACATAGAAATAAAAAGGTTGATTTTTAGTTGATTAAAAACCATTAAATGTATATAAACTATAATCATAATCAACGTGATCGTAAGAAACTCCTTTGAAGTTTGGATTGATATCCTTAAGAACATATTTATTTGGCCCTGCTTCAAACTTATAATGTTTTTTAGATGCACGATAAATAGAAAGAAAATTGATGAGAATGCCTTAAGCATGAAGAACAAAATATTCCAATGTATCATTAAGAACTTTAACAATACTAGAACTTATTATTGAAAGTTGTTTACCATTACCAATAGATATTTTTTGTGATGTGTGATTATGAGTGTCATAAGAATAAAATAATGAAGTAGTACCAAACATATAATAGTTAGAAGCACAAAAATCCATAGTCCATTCCATGGAATGGGAAGATTTAATTGGTTGAACAAAATAAGCACAAATAACAACATATTATTCAATAGAGTTTTTCTTCTTGTCTTTAGAAAGTTTATGTTTATGTTTAAAGTAGACCTTTTCACAGTGGTTAGTTTTACAACAATACTTAACAAGATTAAACATTTTTTTTACTAGTATTATCATAAGCATCATTAGAAGAGTGTTGACAAGATCCTTTAGTATGTGATTTAAGATTTATATTAAAAATTTTATTAGGATTCGTTTTATTATGTGCCATTAGATATTTAATAGGAGTTAAATTTCATTAAGTTATCAAAATTTCTTTCTCATCGATCAAACATTTATAGAAATATTCGAAGATATTTGCCAAAAATCCTTTAGACATTTCAATTAATCTATTCCTATTTTCTATCAACATGTGAAAAGAATAACGAAATTTTTGTTCTACAAGAATTACTAGGGTTGTATCAGTTTCCTTGTAATATTTTCTACAATTATAAAGCTTTACATTGAGTCTTTTTAGTTCAACAAGAAATAATTATATCCTATTGATGGACATCTAATATAGGTAAAACATAAGGCCCATATATCCACTCCTAGGCACATACAAGCTAATTTAAACCTACCTTTGGCACCTAATCACACACTTTCCTAGATTAATGAGTTCTTAGGAGAGTCAATGAGGTTTTTTGTCTTTTATGTTTCTAACATGTTTATTATGCATGATTTGAATATATTTTGCGTAGATTTTGAGGAGATCCAAATAGATATATTCGTGGGACTTGTTCCTTGCCATAGGAGAGTCCAAACTCGGCTAGATAAGGGCATTGAATACCTCTTCCTACTATTTTGAGTTGGACTAGGAAGCAAGATCTCCTTTTCTAAGTATTTTTTGAGGGAAATGTCGACCTCCCCTCAAGGAGGTGTATCCATACTAATTATATAAATAAGAAACTCGAATAACCTAGTATACATGTATAGAATTGTGTGAAGAATAGGAAAAAAGTCTAGATTAGTGTTTCCAAGAAAGTTTTGTAACTCTACAATGTACAAGCAATGTTTTAGTTAATGGAAGTGGTTTCCTATTTCAGCTCCTAGTGTGGTTTTCTTCTAATGATTATGAGATTCCATGGGTTAAGACCCACCCTCGGTGCTCCAAACCTCTCTTGTATTACTTCTGTTTATGAATCTATTTATTTTTTCAAAGCTTTTTTTAAAGTTACTTTTGTTTACAGCACTCATGCACAGTTAACTAGAAATATTTCATGATTAATATTTTCTTACAGGTTATCTATGCACATAGTATGATAGTTATAGTAGTTACATTAGTTAAATGACATTATCACTTTTTGTACACTTAATTTCCTTTGTTTCTACTTATTTATTGTTTACTGTTCATTGTTTGTTGTTTTCCTGCATTGTAACCTATTTTACAGCTACATGAAACACACATATTTGAGGTTTGCTAGGATAAACTTGCAAATAGATGTTGTAAATATTTGTAAAGGTTTATTTTATCATTTTATATCTTTTACATAGCTTCCTTTATTTTCAAAATTGCATTTTTCATGGTTCCCTACTCGTTGGGTTCTCTCTTGTAGCGAAACATGGACCCTTATAGCAGTTTGTAACCAGCCTTCCAAACTCACTCATATTCACAATAAATTCATGATTTTTTTTATTTGATATATTAAAAAACTCCTATAACCATAAGAATGGAACTTAGAGGTATATATACATTGTATATTCTTTTGATTGGTTTGTTTTAGAAAGCTTCTTCTTCTGCAATTTAGGGTTTATAGTTTATAGGATTTCATTTCAGTGGTGTGTTTTCCTTTCCTTACAAGGTAGCATAGAGGTGCAAGCGTGGTTTATTTCATTTCAGATAGTGTATAAGTGTGAAAGTGTTCCTTCCTTTATTGCAAGTAACCTGGGTTCACGTGTCATTTTCCTTTTGGCAAGTTATTTCCTATAATTTCAATTTTCTTGTAACATAGATTAGTCAACTTGGTATCTGTACATCTACTTTTCATTTCATTATTTCCACCTACATAAAAATCAATAAGAGAAAGAGATAGTTCTTGTTGCACATATAGTGTTGGCCCCTCTTAAGTTTGTATGAACCCTAGGTTGATAATTAAAGTTGAGACCCTTAGGAGTTGCAGCACTGTTGTTGCAATACTGAGAGGCACCACTTTTTTGCGTCATTAACAAACAAGTTTCAAAGTATGTACCATATTTTTTTAAAGTTGATTTTCTTTTTCTTTCATTTCATCTCTTACAAAAATAAAAACACATTAGTATCTTATTTTCCAAAAAATGTAGAAAAAAATGCATTCTTTTCTTTTATGCCTTGAATAATTAGGGACAAAACCGGAAAATTCTTACCAAAAATCCCTACTTCCACTAGCATCCATCCCTTTCCAGCTGTCTATGAGTCACCTACCCTTTCCATAGGGACCTTTGAGTCCATTTTTAGTGAGAAAACGATGATCTTCAAGGATATTATAGAAGGAGAAATACCTTCACACCGCACCAACATTATGGTTGAATATAAATAACTAGAAATGTTCTCATTTACCGTTAGAAAAATAAATGGAGAGGCTAAAATGAAAAACATTAATCCATTTTTCTTCCCACACTTATATGGTTTGATTATAGAGGACACTGAAACTTTCATGTTTGAGTTTGTTGTGGTATGTAGGACTCATGACTATACAACATATGAATATAATCTTAAATTGTTCTGTTGATAGTGCTGGACCCACCAACATTCAAGGGGATCTCCCTAGTAAGAAGTCCCAGCTAGAACTCAGACCAATTGGAGTAGGAGTCCCAGTAGTGGGTGGTAATGTAGTGCCTTGACCACAGTAGAGGGCAGAGGTAAGTATGCTGACTTTGGTTGGAAGCAAGTGTGTGACCTTGCAGCGAGTCAAGTGAGATGCATGGGGGTTCTAACAAAAAGAGGGGAAAAGGAAGTGTGTCCATTAGAATCCTGTAATAGTATGCAACTTGAATTGAACACAAGAGTGGAATGACATCACAAGCTAGAAGCGGAATAGTCCACAAACGGAAGTGATGGTTAATCCAACAACACCCCTTCAACCAGATTCATACAATTGTAAATGAAACAGTTCATAAGAAAATGTGTAAGTTAAACAACATATATTGCTAAAGTAACTAGAATAGTCAAACTACAAATACAATATATGCATGAAAATGTGTTGGCTCAGTTATATTATCATTAAGTGAAAGTTCCATCCATACATACACCATTGACAACCACTAGCCCCAATAGTGGAACATTATAGTCAACACCGCCTGATCCTCCAAAGAAGTGTACTCACTCTACGTTATGGAGAAGCCAAGGCTCTTCACAATACTCCCAAGCCTTCTCTAAGTCTACACTTAGCCAGAACCTTCGCTCCCAAAAGCCTCTTCTATGAGTGATGAGGTCTATTTATAAGAAAGGGTGGGGTGACCCTTGAAATTCCCCTTTGACTCTTTGACTACCCTCATAACTCTTCAACTCCTTTGCAAATAACTCTTTACATTACATAGTGACTATTCACATTCCATTAATGACACATGGAATTTCACTTACAATATATTTACAAATAATATACAATTTCCAGATATACCCATGTGGGACAAAATAGGCTAGAGTCAGCCTAACAAGACAAAGACTATGACTCAAAAGCTTGGGGAAATACCAACTCGGTAACATCTTCTTGATAATCTTCAATGGTGAACCGATACCAAACTAGGTACTATGCTATGGTGTCCCCATACTATTTGGTGATGTCTTTATGGAAAGGAACTCTTGCATCCATGGCTTCTAGGTATATGGTTCGGGAACCTTTGTCCAACTCATCTTAAAGCATGTGAAGCATTTTCATGAGTATGATTGGTCCACCAATGTACTTCTGCATGTTTTATGCGCTCAATTGAAAGTCATCATTGGTGGCCTCTCGCATTAACTGCTCCATGTACCTGTCGACCTCCAGCCGAACCTAGCTCTTCTCAATGGCTTGGGTGAGGGAACTGATTGAAGGCATCCTGTGTGTACTTGCCATGACATCCAGAATCTTGAACAACCATGCATAAGAAGCCTCAATGCTACTAATGCGTGGAGGGAGTTGCTCATGGTTCTGGATCAACATTTGGATTCGTGCTTTGTCTAGCTTTGCCTTCCATTTCATTATCTTGTGCAATCAAAGTGGGGCTCCCTTGTATCTCATTGTCCATTCTTGTACGCATGTAATAGAAGCATGTATGTCCTTGAGAGTTTGGGAAATATTTATGCGCCACTGCTTAAAAGCATATAGATGGACAACTGCCTTGTGCACGGTGAAAAATCTGGCATAAAGTTTTTGTATGGTGGTCTCAAGAGTTGATACTTCAACAAGTATCGCTTTTCTCATCTCCGTCATAGCAGATCTTGCAGATTCTTCTTCTGTATGTCTGGCCGTTTGCAAGTCCTTTTCCATCTGATCATTCTCTACTAACAAGAACATGAGATTTGAGCTTGTGGCTTTGTTGAAGCCCCGAAAATCGGGTCGACAACAAGGGGGATACCCACCCGGTCCGGACCTTGGTTGGCAGCTCCTTATCTGTTTGGTATAGCAGGTCCGACTGGGGATAATGGGACCAATTTCCCAATCTAAGGGTGTGTGTGTGTGCAGAATTGGATGTTGTTGATCTAAGGATACTTAAAGATAATCTAATTCAAACTTTTAAACTAACTCTATGCTATTGTAATCTAATGAAAAACAACACATCTAATCTATGCTAACCCGGGATGTATTTCTTCTATTATGCGATCTAAAAAGATTTCAAACAATAACTGGTAATAAAGATCATTCAGCTATCATAAGAATGGAAATCAATTAAGATAAACCACTTTGCATAAAAAGTTAGGCAAAACAGTTATGAACAACATATCGCATAATAATTTATTCATATATCAGACATAAATAAATGGCTCCACCGTACAAAAGTGCCAAATGGTAACTCAAACATTCATGCAATAACATATAAACAACTAAAAACTCTATATCACTTTAAGAATATAAGCAGAAATAGCCAAGAGATAAAAGTACCATTTATGACTGGTTCTACTCATAAGCTTCGAGCAACAATGATTTACCTCTCCTTGCTCTAACATCTACTAAGAGTATATAAGTGCAACATCAGTAGCAAATATCAAATGCAAACATTAATAAACCTTGATCCATCCATTCATCAAAACCCCCTCCGAGGGTGCAAAAGTGCATGTTCTGAGGACAAGTTTTTGACAAATTTCTGGACCCTTCTCCAAACACATGAGAAGGGTTTAAATACTACTAACTAAATAACTTAATTACATAAATTTAGGATACGGTTTAAATGACCGCCCTTCTTCTAAAGCAAAACTATTTCTAAAAACTGAATCTAATTCTTAACTATTTCTGCATTTGCTCCTTAATGTTGCGAACACTCATCATTTGTCTAGGAAGAGTCGGCTGGTTGCCTTCTGCTTTTGTTTGAGTTACGCAAATAGAAATGGTATTGGCACCATTTTAGCAAACTAGAAGATATTTTTGAGAATCTTCCTCTGGCTGGGTGGGTTTACTGAGTGTATACTTGGTAATAACCCAATTTCTCTCAAACTGCTTCTGCTTTTGCTATCTCGGTTTCCGGCCTTGCGAATGACTAAGCAGGTTAGGGACTTTGCTTTCTAAACAATTTTCTTAGCGATGCGCGATTAGTGCTAGGCACTAATCGCGCATCGAAAACTACCTCTGTTCTTTGATCCGGGCTTTTCTGGTGCGTTTTTCGCCTTTAGTGCTTTTTTCCTTCACCGGGTAGAAGTTTCAGGATTTTTCGTAAACATGCTGCTTTTGTGAGCTTTCTGACCCCGAATGTTGAATCACCTATTGACCTCAGCATCTGTTGAGTGATACTCTGGAATATGTGGTTCTATTGCATGCAACATCTGTTTATGAAGGCATCTTTTCTCTATTCTCCGAGCATTGACGCTTTCCCCTTTTCCTTAGATGTTTCCTGCTCATTGATTTATATTGTTTCCTATTTTTCATTCCTGCAGTTCACGCAAAGGAAAAGAGTAATGATAATAAATACTGATACGAAAGCTCTAACCTCTATGAATGTATAAAATCATGACACCCATTGTGAACTGACTCTTCGAAAAACACAAAACTGTCCTTCATTAACACTTTGGCGTACAATCATTAATTTCCTTTAAGGTGTGCGCCCAATTTTGGTTTATAGACAGCTTTTCTTGAATGCTGAGCTAAGGAAATTCGTGATGGGCGATAGCAGCATCGCGTCATCGCATTACCTAGATGTGTCATCACAACTTTTTTTAGATCGGATTATCGCAGATCGCAGATCGCGTTTATTGCAGATCACGACGAGCCGTTAAATCATTGTGTGCTACTTATGCGATATTGCGATATGCGACGTCGCATATCGGCTGTCGGAGATTTCTTAAGATTTTCATTTAAGAGCGCTTCTTAATGATGCGATGAATTTCACATTTTTCACAGTTTTTTATTATGCTCATAAGGGAATGCTTTATCTTCTCCGCGCGATGCGACATAATTTCAAGGAGTATAATACAAAAAGTTTTATAAAATGTTTTTTGAATTTTTATTAAGGGTCCCCATTTGCTTAGTGTTATTGCTAATACTAAACAAAGAGGGGGGTTGTTGGTGGCCACAACAATGGCGATTCACCTAGAAGAACCAGTTATCTCTGTTTTTTTTTCTATTGAATTTTAACTTCCAAAACAGAAAAATTTTCATAAGTCTAAATTTCGTTATGGACAGATAGAGTACATTATGCCTTATCCTATTAATGATATTTTGTTTCAACCTTTTTCTATTCTGATTACTTGCTTCCTCAGGCTTTGTCCTTGTATTTACATCAGCCATTACTTGGTCTTGTAAAGGTAACATAAAGTCTTCTCTGTGTGCCGGCTTTAAAATATGCTCATTTGTCGTAGGTAGAGCCTCTGCTGCCAGCAGGCGTCCATAGCCTCGACAGGGTTACCTGTTACCCAGCAATGATCCTTTATCCTGCTTAAGGCTATCTACAACGTTCGAAGAAAAATCCACATTGACACTTTTTCCTTTTTTATTCTCAAAGAACAATGTCTTGGTTTGGTAGCCAAATTATGACACAGTCATTCACTTGATTTACACTTTCACTGAACAAGCTGGCTTGTGATGAGACCCCTTGCCTTTTGATTTTAAAGATCTTGAGTCATTGCCCTGTTTTGATGGACAGTGTTTGGCAAATTCAGCGAGTTATAATATCTGTGATCATGATAAGCCAGCTTGTGATGAGACCTCTTATTCTTTGAGATATAGTGCTTCTTGGATTGTTTCTCTGAATGCTGCGATTTTCTTTAACAGGGAGGAAATCATTGTTTTCCTTAAGAAAGCTCTGGACGACAATAATAGAGTTTGAAAACAAGAGTTTTACAGAGAATCTTTATTTTATTATTGATACCTTTCATTGTGCTGATATAAAACAATTTTTCGCCAAAGGTTGCTTTCATCAATTTTTTTTTTTTTTTTTTTTGAAGTTGAAACTAGTATCATATCTAGGTCAAAGTTTTTTAACTCTATCTGTCTATAATAAAGATCAGATTTACGAAATTTTTTGTTATTTGTACAAGCAAAAAGCTCAAAATCTGAAAGAGAATTGGTGTCTTTTCCGTGAATACCTGTAGTAACCATTTACAACTGGTTTTATTATGAAAAAGAAAAGGAAAACTAAAACTATTCTACAAAATAGAAGAATAATATTCTATGGAAAATATATTTTAAGGATTTGTCCATTAACAGGCAAAGAATCCCTTCTACCTGCTAAATCCTGCAACACAAACGTTGATGGACCTATGACTTCAACAATCTGAAAAGGACCAAGCCACATCTTTTGAAATTTCGTATGTTTGCCCTTTTCTTCATGAGCCTTATCCCATTTCAAAACTAAATCTCCCATCTGAAAATTTTTTCTAGTCATTATGCTTGAATCAAAAGAGTATTTTATTAGCGCTTGGTGATGAGCATGGGTTTTCTTAGCTTGTTCTCGTTGTTCTTCTAATTTAATTATTTCCATTTGTCTTAGTTGTATGGAGGAAGTAGATAGTTCATCAATGTATTGTACTAAAGACAAAGAGGGGATGACTAAGTGAGTTGAAAGAACCACTTCCTTCCCATAAACTAAATTAAAGCGAGAAGTGCCGATTGAAGCTTTCTTCATTATTCTATCTGCCCATAAAGCATTTACCAAAACTTTGTGCCAATTCTTTTGGTTCTGGTCAACTGTTCTTTTAATAATCCTGATTAGGTTTTTATTTGTTGACTCAGCTAACCCATTACCTTGCGGATAGTAGTTGGCCGAATATTTCAGTTTGAACCCTCTTTTAAGTGCAAACTTAGTCATTACATTTCCAGAAAAGTATGATGCATTATCAAACATTAAAGCCGTTGGCAATCCAAACCTAGTGATTATAAATTGATCTATAAATTCAATAATATTTTCAAAATTAGCTGTCTTGAGAGGAAATGCTTCTACCCATTTAGTAAAATAATCTGTTGCCATGAGGATGTATCTATGCTGCTTAAAAGAGTGAGGAACGATCTCACCTATTATGTCCAAGCCCCACTGACTGAATGGTTGCTCGATGTTCAATGGCTGTAGTGGCAGGGACGGCTTCTTTTGTATTCCAGTAGTTGTTTGGCAGACTTGACATTTCCTTACGTAACTGTGTGAGTCTTTGAACAGCGTAGGCCAGTAATATCCTGCACGCAAGATCTTATGTGCAGTAGCATCTCCAACATAGTGTCCGCCTGCTGGTCCATTGTGGAGTTCCTGCAAAACTTTGTCAGCTTCAGTTTTCTCAAGACATCTAAGAAGAACAGAATCATAATTCTTTCTAAAAAGAACATCATTTATGAGCTGATATTGTTTAGCTTTCAATCTCAGAGCTCTTTTCTTAGTGTGATCTAGGTGTGATGGAGCATATCCGTTCTTAAGATAATAAATGATGTCAGCATATAATGATTCTGCATCGTTTAGGCTTACCTCATACAGTTGTACCTCTTCAGATGGGACTTCAGGAATTTGGAATGCTCCAGCCAACATTTTGCAGAAGCCTTGACCTCTTACAATGTTTGCTGGTTTGATCTCAAGGTCATATTCCTGTAAAGCAGTGATCCAATTCGCTCTTTTCTCACCCACATCCTTCTGTACTAGAAGATTTCTTACCGCTGGAAACGGTACTATGATCTTAGTATGGGTTTTAAGTAAGAAAGGTCTGAAATATTTGACCGCTTTGAAAACATCATAGGCCTGTTTCTCCACATCTGAATAATTGAGTTCAGCACCTTGTAAATTCGAGCTAAAAAACACAATTGGAGCTTCCGCTTTTTCTCAATTTGCTTGGGTTAGAATTGCAGCATATGATTTCTCTGAGGCAAATGTGTATAAGATAAAAGATTCTGAGAAATTCGGGGTTGCTAAAGATGGAGCATTAATAATAGCTTGTTTGATCAGGTTGAATTCTTCATGTTCATCTTGACCCCATTTAAAATTTGAATTCTTTTTAATCATGGTTTGCAAAGGAGACACAATTCGTGAAAAATCTGGGACAAATCTCTTTACAAAATTGATTTGACCGAGGAAAGATTGCATGGCTTTTTTATTATGAGGTAGGGATATTTCAGAATTTTTTTTGATTCTGTCAGGTTCAATGTGAATACCAGATTTCGACACTATGAATCCTATAATTTTTCCTTCACTTAATGCGAAAAAATATTTCTTTGGGTTAAGTGAAATCCCATACCTTAAACATCGTTGAAAGATTTGTTTTAAGTCTCTGAGATGGTCTCTTCGCTTCTTAGAGTACACTGTTATATCATCCAAATAAATCACTATGGATTTATTGACTAAACCCTTGAATGCGATGTCCATGGCTCTCTGAAATGTAGCACCGGCATTGATCAAACCAAATGGCATCTTCTGATATGCGTACATGCCCCATTTAGTTCTGAATGTGGTTTTCAACTGATCATCGGGATGTACCAGCACTTGATTATATCCTGAAAATCCATCTAAGAAAGACATCAGTTCTGACCCTGCTACTGCTTGTAATATCTGCTCCATAGGTGGGAGAGGAAAATTGTCTTTTTGACAGGCTTTGTTGAGATTCCGAAAATCGATGCAGATTCTAATATCTCCATTTTTCTTTCTAACAGGTACCATATTGGAGACCCATTTGGAATGTCTGACGGGGAAAATTATTCTGGATTTTAATAACTTATTTAGCTCGGTTTTTATCTGATTTTCTAAATTGGGGTGGATCTTTCTCAGCTTCTGCTGGACAGGCTTTTCGTTGTCAATCATAGGAATAGTGTGCTGAATGATAGAAGTGTCGTACGTCTTCATCTCATCGTAATTCCAGGCAAAGACTTTTTTATATTGTCTCAAAAGACGAATATACGCTAGTTTTTCTTTTGGGGCCAGGCCTATGCCTAGAGTAACGTTTTGTGGTTTATCATCGGTCCCTAGGTTTACTAATTCGTAGTTCAGAGTTGAACTGTAGAGCTTTGAATTGGTAGACCTTTTAAACCGATTTTTCAAATTGTATAAGTCTTCTAACTTAACCACCGATTTAGGTATAGCATTATTAGTGCCATTTTGTTGTATTTGTCGATCGTGATGGTCTTCGTCAATTATCTGATTGGAGTAGGATCCTTCAGAAGTGAGAAAATTTACAATATCAGGATTGTCATTGAATACTCTCCAATTTGTAATGTTGTCAGGGATGGACGGTCTAAAGATTAATTCTATTGAGAATCTATCTGGACTAAACTCTTCGTAGGGAATAAGCCTAGAGGCTACGTTAGCCAAAAGGTCTGCACTTGCGTTTTGGAGTCTCGGGATTGACGAAATATTGAATGCTATGAAATGCTCAGTTAGATCTTGTACTAAAGATTGATAGTGTTTTAAATGACTTGATAGGCAATGAATAGTGTTACGTACCTGTTTGACGACAATCTCAGAGTCTCCGAAGACTTGAAGATACTTGACGTTCAACCTGATTGCTTTGTATAGGCCTTGCACCAAGGCCTCATATTCTGCTGTATTGTTTGTGCAATCGAATTCGAGTCTGCACGTAAGCATGGTCTTATTTCCTTCTAGACTAATCAGAACGCATCCTACTTCTGCTCCTTCGTTAGATTTAGAGCCATCAAAATATAATTTCCAAAACAAAGATGTATTTACAGGTTTATCTACAAAATTAACACACTTTGAATTATCAGTTTGGGAAAAATTTTCGACTTGGGACAAAACTGAATTTTCTAAGTAAGGTGATGTATGAGCATTGAAATTGCCGAGAAAAGAATCTACCAAGTAATTGCCTATGATACTGCTGTTATACGCTATTGCTTCATTTTCTCCCTCCAATCCCGTTACTATGTACTTCTGGTGTAATTCTCGTTCAACCTTTATTTGATTTGGTTTACCATTATAGGGTAACCACATGTGTGACCAGTCGGTTGAAAAGTATCCATGGAGTTTCTCGGACCAATCCCTGCTAAGAATCAAGCCATAGAATTCTGGGATATCAGCCACTAGAATGTCAATAACCTGACATACCTTCGGGTTAGATGACAATCTTATGGTTACTTGATTAAGTTCACCAATCACTTCGACTTGAGATCGATCAAGCTGAACTATGCGAACTGCGGATTTTTGTGGTTGAACATTTAACTTGGCACATATTGATCTGGGTAAAATATTCGTTGAAGCACCAGAATCTACCAAACAATTGTGCACATTTTTATTAAAAATTTCATAAGTGAGAAGAAAAGGGGGAGTGTGAGACCTTGATCTTCCTCCAATCAAGGCGATGTCGTTTGGATCAATCTTATTGATTGTATTGGTTGGAGGTCTTCCCATGTTGTGGGAAGCTACAGCTGTAGGCAAAGATGTAATAGGCACGGCATGTAATTCTTTCATCATTATCTTCTGTTGATGTTTCAATTTGCTCAATTCGTAAAGGGTAATATTAGCCCTAGTCTTTTTCATGTCGTCAATAATATTGTATTCCATTTCATCCGACACTATTAGTGTTTTTGATGGAGTTGTTTGATCTGATTGGACCGGGCTAGGTTGAGTCGCTTTAGTGGTCGTTTTTTTTGTTGCGACTTTATCTTTTATTGCAGAGCTTGCGCTCTTCTGCTTAGGGGTAGTTTGGGGAGGATCAAGTTGATTTTTGCTTCGTGTGCTAACCGGAAATGCTTCTTGATCTTCTTCTTGTGAGAGGATGAAATCCCACATTCCTTTTAATTCCACAACTTCTTCGTCATCAGTGTGCCCTTCAGTGGTACTTTCTTCTTCTTCCTCTTCTTCAGATTCGAAATTTGAAATAGCGTTGGGTGGTTTCACATCCATTGAAGGTCCTCTTTTAAAAGCTCTGTAGGGATTTTTTGAAGAAGTTTCTGCTACTTGTTTTTTATGTCAATCATCTCATTGGACATGGTCTTTAATACTTTTTGCAATCCTTCCAAATCGAAAGGGTCTTTCGTTTGTTTCTTCTTGGAGTCTGCCTTGAAGGTGACTTTTTTAGACTTGCATTCCTCTATCGCAGATCTCTTTTCCAGGGCCATTACGCATTTCTCTACTGTTATCGCCTCTGTCAAGTTTTCAACTAAGGTTGTTTTATTTGCCCTATCCATTTAGATTGCTAAGTTTGATGGTAAGGCCGTAATATACCATTCACATCGTACTTCTTCGCTGGGTTGGGAAGCAGTGGGAATTTTGTTGAGGATCTTATTGAACCGTAAATTGAAATATTTGATGGGTTCTCTAGCCTCGGATTTAAGACTGGATAGGTCATTGATTAACGTTGCCGTTGATCTATCATCACCAAACTTGGTAAGGAATTGACTTTGGAAAATGTCCCAACTTGTGATAGACCCGGAGGGTAATGAAAAGTACCATGACCCGGCTGTTCCTTGCATTGTATAGGGAAAAATCCGAACAACAGCATCTTCGTTAGTAACTCCGTTGAGATTGACAGAAAGCATGAAATTGTTTATGTGTTCTTCTGCTAACATGCCTGCTTCTGGATTGAATTTGGGTAGCCATTTCTCAGGATGGGCCGGTATTTGACTCAAGGGTGGAGGCATTAAAACTGCCCCAGGATTATTCCATGGAGACTGGGCCATCGTTGAGTTGCTAGTGAATGAAAGTGCAGAAGATGATCCCTGTGGCTGGGAGGATGAGGACACTATGATCTTAGATGATTGAAGAGGGGTTGTGGGAGTTCCGGTAGGCAGATGGATGATGGTTTGGAATGAAGATGTGGGTGGCTGACTTCGCGGTGAGGGAGTTGAAATGGACGATGTAGATGAAAGAGTCTCACTGTCAGACTCTTGTGGTGTTTTCCTCGCTCTTTTCCTGGTGGGGAGAGGCAATTCAGTTGGCTGGATGCCAAATTTTTCACTCTTTAATCTGGTCAGAGGATGCGCAGGATTGTACTGCGAAGTCACGCTGCTTTGAGATTTATCAGACCTCTGAGTAGAAATGGAAAATCCCTGGAGTTTGTGAATCAGAGTTTGAACTTCAAGGGGTTCAATGGTAGATTGGTCTGAAATATTAGGGTGTGTAGCAGCGGTTAATACTCGAGCGACTTCTGACTCTGGATTTAAATGTACTGGGGAAGTCGGGGGAGTTGATGAGGGCGATTTACTCTCAGAATGGTATTTAGATTTTGATTTAGGTGCCATTCATAGTTCAGGCCCTCCTTCTAGCGCCAAATATGTTGAAGCCCCGAAAATTGGGTCGACAACAAAGGGGATACCCACCCGGTCCGGACCTTGGTTGGCAGCTCCTTATCCGTTTGGTATAGCGGGTTCGACTGGGGATAATGGGACCAATTTCCCAATCTAAGGGTGTGTGTGTGTGTGTGCAGAATTGGATGTTGCTCATCTAAGGATACTTAAAGCTAATCTAATTCAAACTTTTAAACTAACTCTATGCTATTGTAATCTAATGAAAAACAGCACATCTAATCTATGCTAACCCGGGATGTATTTCTTCTATTATGCGATCTAAAAAGATTTCAAACAATAACTGGTAATAAAGATCATTCAGCTATCATAAGAATGGAAATCAATTAAGATAAACCACTTTGCATAAAAAGTCAGGAAAAACAATTATGAACAGCATATCGCATAATAAGTTATTCATATATCAGAAATAAATAAATGGCTTCACCGTACAAAAGTGCCAAATGGTAGCTCAAACATTCATGCAATAACATATAAACAACTAAAAACTGTATATCACTTTAAGAATATAAGCAGAAATAACCAAGAGATAAAAGTACCATTTATGACTGGTTCTACTCATAAGCTTCGAGCAACAATGATTTACCTCTCCTTGCTCTAACATCTACTAAGAGTACAGAAGTGCAACATCAGTAGCAGATATCAAATGCAAACATTAATAAACCTTGATCCATCCATTCATCAAAACCCCCTCCGAGGGTGCAAAAGTGCATGTTCTAAGGACAAGTTTTTGACAAATTTCTGGACCCTTCTCCAAACACATGAGAAGGGTTTAAATACTGCTAACTAAATAACTTAATTACATAAATTTAGGATACGGTTTAAATGACCGCCCTTCTTCTAAAGCAAAACTATTTCTAAAAGCTGAATCTAATTCCTAACTATTTCTGCATTTGCTCCTTAATGTTGCGAACACTCAACATTTGTCTGGGAAGAGTCGACTGGTTGCCTTCTGCTTTTGTTTGAGTTACGCAAATAGAAATGGTAAGCGTTGGCACCATTTTAGCAAACTAGAAGATATTTTTGAGAATCTTCCTCTGGCTGGGTGGGTTTACTGAGTGTATACTTGGTAATAACCCAATTTTCTCTCAAATTGCTTCTGCTTTTGCTATCTCGGTTTCCGGCCTTGTGAATGACTAAGCAGGTTAGGGACTTTGCTTTCTGAACAATTTTCGTAGCGATGCGCGATTAGCGCTAGGCACTAATCGCGCATTGAAAACTGCCTCTGTTCTTTGATCCGGGCTTTTCTGGTGCGTTTTCCGCCTTTAGCGCTTTTTTCCTTCACCGGGTAGAAGTTTCAGGATTTTTCATAAACATGCTGCTTTTGTGAGCTTTCTGACCCCGAATGTTGAATCACCTATTGACCTCAGCATCTGTTGAGTGATACTCTGGAATCTGTGGTTCTATTGCATGTGGCATCTGTTTATGAAGGCATCTTTTCTCTATTCTTCGAGCATTGATGCTTTCCCCTTTTCCTTAGATGTTTCCTGCTCATTGCTTCATATTGTTTCCTGTTTTTCATTCCAGCAGTTCACGCAAAGAAAAAGAGTAATGATAATAAATATTGATACGAAAGCTCTAACCTCTATGAATGTATAAAATCATGACACCCATCGTGAACTGACTCTTCGAAAAACACAAAACTGTCCTTCATTAACACTTTGGCGTACAATCATTAATTTCCTTTAAGGTGTGCACCCAATTTTGGTTTATAGACAGCTTTTCTTGAATGCTGAGCCGAGGAAATTCGCGATGGGCGATAGTAGCATCGCGTCATCGCATTACCTAGATGTGTCATCGCAACTTTTTTTTAGATCGGATTATCGCAGATCGCAGATCACGTTTATCGTAGATCGCGTTTATCGCAGATCGAAGATCGCAGATCACAACGAGCTGTTAAATCATTGTGTGTTGCTTATGCGATATTGCGATATGCGACGTCGCATATCGGCCGTTGGAGATTTCTTAATATTTTCATTTAAGAGTGCTTCTTAATGATGCGATGAATTTCACATTTTTCGCAGTTTTTTATTATGCTCATAAGGGAATGCTTTATCTTCTCTGCGTGATGCGACATAATTTCAAGGAGTATAATACAAAAAGTTTTATAAAATGTTTTTTGAATTTTTATTAAGGGTCCCCATTTGCTTAGTGTTATTGCTAATACTAAACAAAGAGGGGGGTAGTTGGTGGCCACAACAGGCTTCTGCATAAGCCTTAGTGGCATCGGCCATGGCAATTGGATGTTTTCTAACATCTGACACTATCACCCTTTCCTTCATAAATGCAGGTGACGTGTGATCATTTGGGAAATGATTTCTCCATGCCTTTACAATATTTTGCTGCAACTCATCAAATCATATATTGTACACATCCATCACTAGATCATCATCAAGGAGAACAACCTCTTCTTGCTCACTCAGGACTAATTCTGATATTGGAGGCAGTGGAGACTGCAATGTGACCTCGGATGCTCTCAGCATAAGGTTGGTATCTTGGTCATGTGGCTCCTGTGCCAAATTTGCATCCATCTCTTCAACCATTTTCTCTATCTCCTGAGAAAGTTCTCGATCCTACTACTGCTCTCCCTCTTCTTCATCTGTTGGTTGTTCTGACTCTTCAACATGTATTGGCCTAGCTTGCTCTATGATTGTGCCTTGCCCTTATTCTTGTTCTTGTTTATGCTTCTCTTCCCTTTCTCTCCTTCTTAGCTCTTGCTCTTCTTTCAACTTCTTCTTTGTTTCCTGCAACTTCATTTCTACTTCTTCCAACCTTTTCTTTTCTCTCTTCCTTTGTATTTTTCCCTTTATGGGTTGTTGTTGCTTTGCCTCCACTACCAAAGCTTCTTTCTCAATGAGAGGATCTTCTTTGAACTTGTAGATTTTCTCAACATCTAGGTTCTCGACAATATTCCTCTTGCCTTTGTCCTATGTTAGGTTGATGCTTGTTGTTGTTATTGTTGCTTCCTTTGATGTTGTTGCCTATAGTGCATCTTTCCATTCTATAGCCATGCTAACCGGTTCATTGAACTTGGAGGAGCTATAATAGTACCTTCAAGGATCTATCTCTGCCAATGAAATGTATCGTGGATCCATGGATAATACACCTCCGCAAAATGGTTCTTGCGTATACAATGGGGATCATACGGATTGTAGTCATTGGTGCTGAACACAAAATTTTCTAAGTTCTTGGCCTTGACATTTGCATCCTTAAGGCTCTTGACCTCATACAATCCAATCTACAAAGGAAGAGTAGGCCATGGTGCCTTCTTCCTCCTATGCAGCCCTACTAATAACCCTATGGAGAACCTTGGTAGTACATGCAGAGGCTTCTCTCAGCCAAACATCGTAATGAAGGTGCCACTCAGTGAGGCATACCAATCTATAATGTTAAGTAATGCCTCCATCACTTCTTGGGAGATGCAAGGTGGATCCTGCTAAAAGATCAACTTGTAAACTTGGATGATGAAATGGTTCGATAGCCTCTCCATGACTCCTCGATATCTCTACTCAGAAAGAAACTTGCAATAAATATTAATGGCAGTCTCTGATGGTGTCCATGTCCAACCCATGCCAGGAAACTAATGTTGGGCACAGATTGCATCAAGTAGGTACATGGACATATAGAATCTCACTTTCTCATCCTTGGCTAGATTTCAGGCATTAGTCACATTCACTTTCAGCTGAAGAGCCAACAGATCCAACCAGTTGAATGGTCTTCCATCATTTGCCAACTGGTCCAACAGAACCACCCAATTCTGTGGAAAGATCTCCATGCTCTTGACCGCACAATCGGCATGAAAATATGATCAAAGGTTGGCAGGCCTTTCTAAGTGACTTAGTCTTATAAACATGATTGGGTGTCAATCTAAATTTATATGGCTCTTTCACCCAACACTTTATTATGTCTCTAGTGTTCACATTGTTGTGGGTGGCATTGAAAAGTGAATACATGCAGTTCACCGACTGTGGTAAGTGATACATCTAATGATATTTTTCCATCCTGAAGGTAGCAAGATGTGTTCCATTGGAACTACTCAATGTCATCGTCTCAGGATCGGTATGTGAGATAATCTAGTGGATGATGTCCGCACATGGGAAGGTGAGGTACCTGCATGAAACTTTATATAACCCTGACCAGTGGATGTTGACATAAACCAGCTGATCTTCTATATATTCTTTGAAGGTCCCTGCAAATATATCCTTAATTCCCTACCATATTATCTTCATGTCCTTCTCTATGAAGAGATGTGTGTCTGCATAAACTGGAAAGTTCACTAATACCTATTCAACTACATCCTTAGTTCTTCTCTCGATAATATCCTTTGATGCATGTTTTTTGAAAGCCATGTTACCTACACTACTGAAGAGATGCTCAAAAACTATTGTACCTGGAGACATAGAGGACATTAATGGCATATAAATGTTAGCTTGAAACCAAAATCACTTCAAGAACAGACCAAGAAACAAACTGGGAAACTGCTGGGAAGGATTGTGGAATTCTAACTCTCAGAGGTGAGTGACTATCACCTGGATCTACACATTGTGCAGTCCCAGCTGCCAGTGGGGAGGTGATGCTAAGTGGAACCACGCAGTGTGCAGTTCAATCTGGCTTAAGCTACATGGGACTACGGATTGCGCAATCCCATGGCTAAGGTTTCAGGACTGGCTCCTGGAACTATGCAATGCAAAATTGGAGCTAGGCCTTGGTAGCCTCTACATAATTCATGGATCCAAGCTAGAGCCTTGAGATCCAGAAATTCGCAGTGCATGTCGGGAAGAGCTAGATCCGGGTCAAGGAAGCCCAGATCTGCCCAAGGGAAACATGAAAAGGAGAAGATATGAAAGTGTAGGTGATGGTTGGTACAGATTTGAGTGAATTATGATTCATGCAATAAAAAAAAGTGAAGGAATCGATCAAACTAAAGAATAATGAACCTTATGGAGAGAGTCACTGCAATGACGTCCGTTAGTGAAAAAACTGGGTTATGCATGTGACACTTAGGAAAGGCAATGAAAAACTTAAAACAACACTTCTACAAGCTAAAATAAATAAAAACGCCAGTGTTCATTCAATAAAATGGGAAAAAAACACTCTCACAAGCAAAAGAAACAAAAGCGACAGAAAAAGCAACAAAATACTAGAAAAGCAAGACTTACCTGGAAAAGTTGCGGCAACTGTACCGAAGGTTCCTAGATCTCCTTGGGAATGCTAGAGCTCCAAGATCGAATGTGATAATGAACTCTAACAATGTCCATTAAATAGATTTGGTCAATTTAGGGTTTATGACATGAAGGCCAAAAATCTAGGAAAAAGCGACACATGGCAGTAGTTTCCAATAATAGCTTAAGCATAATTCCGACTGCTAAAAATAGATCAATATTTTTTAGGGATGATTCTCTTTTCCTTTTTGATTTTTCAGGAAAGGCTTCCATGCATGCAGAGGGAGATTGTGCAGTTTTGGGGAGTATTGGACAACTCATTTGGCACATGCATTGGGCAGTTGTTGAGGAAATGCCTCTACGCAATTCCTGCGTTGAGTGCCTTTGGCTGCCTCTCATGCTCTATACAGTTTCCTAGATGAAGGCAGGCTTCTAGCAGGGTCTGCATAATTCTGGAGTTGAATCTCACTGTTGGCTTGAACTGCACATTTCCTGAGGGCAAGGTTAGTTTCCCTCAAGGATTGCACAACTCACTAAGGCAAGCCTAGAGTCAGATTGCAACCAAGTCAAGATCTTGGCTTGTGGTTAGAAAAAAAAGAAAGTAAGAAAACACAATCTATAAAGAAACATATAAAGCTCAATGAAAGGAAAAGTACCTAGGTCAGTGTGAGATAAGCTACTGGGATTTTTAGGAGGGAGGCTCCAAAATGAAGCATAGGAAAAAATTTGGAGGGTGTTTTTAGCTGGTACAACATTGGCGACACACTGGTAGAAATCCATCTCTCTGTATGGACCTTGTCTCGTGTAAATTGAGTCTAACTCTTCCTGAATTATTGTTCGATTCTTTGATCATCATGGCTTCTTCAATGGCGTGAGTTAAAGGTAAAGTCCCTACTAATCTCTGTTATCAGTAGCACACATACCAAGCCAAGTCAGCTGAGTTTTTTTGATTGTGTATGAGGGTTATATTGATGCACAAGTAATATAGATTGTCATAGTTTTAGTTTCATTTCTAGTGTTGCTCCACTACTAGCAGGCCTGGAGAGTACCCTGGCGAAGTCACTTTAGGAACACAAGAATTGTTATGCCGCCAGCAAGCATGGACAATACCTTGGCAGAGTTACTTGCTTCACCTCTACGTGCAGGAAGCCTTTCCCTTCTTTTGCCTTTATTTTATTTTTATTTTTTTCAAAGAATTGTGCATAGGCACTTATTTTTTTCATGAGGCAGAAGAGGGATCCCTACTTATTGAGAGAAAAAGAGGTTGTCCCTTCAGATAAGGATGTTGATATATACCTATAATATACTTGATAAGTTTTTCTCCCTCACCTTACTCTAATTGAATGAGTTGACAAAGGTTAACCGAAAATAGAAAACCGATTAGAGTAAGCAGTACTAGTTAAAAGTGAAAGCATTGTGATTTCACCAATAACTCCCTCTGAAAGGAACTTATTTTCCATTAGGGTATCATCAACTAAAAGAACGCAAGATATTCATAAGGAGAGGGAATAGGCAAATAACCAAATGTTGATAGTTGTACAAATCCTCTTGTATTTCACCCTACTTGTCTCAAAATCTAAACATGGTTTCATGGGAAGCTAATCCTATTGTTAGGCGGAAAGAGTCGATAGTGTGGACACAACCAACCTCCCTAGGAGCCTAAGACTCTCTAGTGACAAACAAGACAAACAAGAGCAATCCTTCTCTAAAAATGCATTTACCATACAGGAAATCAAGTGTTTAGATCCTACCTGTAGTCCAACGCTATTGTACTAGTCTAGCCTCGCCGATCCGGATGAGCTCCTCCTTCACTTTGAAACCTGCATTCACTAACAATCAAACGATTAAATAGCACTTGATAATCTCATAAAATAAAACATATTTAACATATAGACCAAGGAGTACATGAAACAACTCTTAAATAACAAGTTGTTGAGAAGAATGGACTCATTTGCATTAATAGGAAACAAAAGGAACAATTACAACCTGAGCCTTGGTGTTGTGCAAGTCCCTCCCAGGGTCCATCAAGAGTTCTCCTTTACTTTGACAAAGCTCACCCACTTCCAAATGAAACAAGAAAGGATGGGAATCTCTCCTCACAAGCTTCTAAATGGGAGTCCTAATTCCAGCAACATCTACCCTTAGAAATGTTTAGCTTTCAACCTCCCCTCCTTCTGGCCCAATACCTGTATTTATAGTGCTCAAGAGGAAGTTAATCAGGTCCACCATCAATGGGATAATCCCCTCTTTGGATGGGATAGCTCCTCTCTTGATGGGATAAGTTCCTCTTTCATAGGGGTACATGAACCATCTGGAGGCGCTCAATACACGTCGAACAACCTTCTAGAATGCTCTAGAAATGACCACAAGTAACTTTTTAAAGATGAAACTCGTGCCTTTTGACCTTTACAGGGGTACGCACCTGCCCCTTTACATACAGAGCGTACAAGTACGCAGTTTTTGTGAACATTAGGTGCGTACACGCAGGTAAGGCCGAGAGAATCTGCATACCCAGAGATAAACACATTTACAAAGACTTTCTCTCTTTTTGGAGTTTGACATGGAGAGCAGAGGCATAAGACTTGCCCAGGAGGATAGCATGACTGTTGATAGAGCCATACTAACTGTAAATAGCCATGGTGACATTTTTTAGTGTAACAGATTGCCCCCTAAAGTGCGAAGCCTGTAGTAGATTAGGGTTTTGTATTATCTAGGAAGGGTGAAGCGCTTTATCATTTCAAGGATTATCTCGTGGAGAGCCTGGTCAGAACCTGCAATTTTCAACACAAAATACATGTATAAGATTATATCATCGCTGAGGTAGGCATTCCCATACTCAGATCAAAACTTTAACTAACAGACTAACTACTCTGATATAGGAATGATCTTGTAGTACATCATAATCATAGACTTGCGTAGACACAATATGGACGCAACCATCTGTTTATAATTGGTCTACTATATAATGAATACAAAACTCCTCACAGCCTGGATGGTGGGAACTAGATCCAGGGTCTTCATTTCTACTTCCCGAATTGGTATGATTCTAGCCATGCGAATAAATGAGTTGATGTCGAACATGGTAGAAACCACTTGATTACCAGTCGATGATGTAAACTGTTAACAAGTGTGAGAGAGACCACCAGTAATGTCAATGGTTCTCAAAGTACCCAGTACAATCCATGAGATGTGAATAAATGAGTTGATGTCGAACATTTCACGGAATCCTTCGATCGAAAGTCAATGATGTAAACTGTCGTCAAAGGCGAGAAGCCTGCCATTGATGCATGCAGATTTCAAGGTACTGACGATTTCTAAGTCATCTCTCTAGATAATGTGCTGATGTCGATAGAAAGCGACCCGTTGCAGGCAAGACCACAACACGAAATCATAGTTCAAGTTGGAGAAAATGTTGCTGTAAGGACTGACTCAGGGATGGTCAAAATGGATGACATGTATTTTGCAGATGAAAGTTTTGTTTGCAGACCTCTTGAACACATAACGACACAACAGATGGCTTGGTAACGAATGACTCAAAGTTAATCCTCGGAACCCGGCTGAAGACTTTCAATGTGGTTTGATCAACTGTGAGGCAAAGGATTTCCCAACCTAGGTGAATGAAAAGTGTCGTGTTCAAGAGTGGTAATAAGGTTTCTTATGAGACAAAGGATAACAAATAGGCTCTTTCTTCTCTCTTTTCCCCCACCATTTCTGGCAAGTACCTCTTTATTTTTTACAAGCTTGAGGAGGATAACATATGCTTGATTATAAGCTCATCCTTCGGATGAGTCCAACCTAGTTTTGATTCGAACCCTAGGAAGGAGTGGTTCGTTCCTGTTTGTAATTGAACAGGCCCTTTACTGTGAAATTTTAACGAGCCCAGTATAGGAGAAACTTGGCGTTTTTCAATTTTAGAGAGTCTGAAAAACTTAAGAAGACTCCAGGTTGAACTTTTTCGTAAATTTGTGTCCCCCAAGCCCGAAAAAGTATAAAATAATACCTGGGAGAACCACTTGATCTTGCGACCAAGGAGTACTTTCATGATTAGTGCCACTGACCTGAAAAGTAAAAAGCGATCAAGGACACGTCGTTTTATTTCCAGTATCGAGTTTGAAACGACAAAAACCCGGCAATCTTTTCCTGTTTTTACGGTCAGAAAAGGGCTATAAGGGGACCGTCTTCTAATTTCGTTTTAACGAGTGTAAAAGAAACGCTCGGCAATATTTTCATATTTTTAGGAGTCAGAAAAGGGCTTAAAAGATGACTCTGATGTTTTGGTTCGTGAAAAATGACAATTTTCCCTCTAAATCCTTTTGTCCTGCACAAAAACAACACATTACTCATACCTGTTTAAGATAGGCAAAAATACATTGAAAAACATCTTTCCATGGTGAAAAATAAACAAACTTAGCATTCATTCATCCAAAAAACCTATAAAAAGACTTTTTACCATGTCATTTTTACCATTTTACTGTTGAGGTTGAGAAAAGGGCTTTTGGCAAGAAACTTCCCGTGGACATTGCAGAGAATCCGACCGTCAGAATCGAGCGCCGTCTCTTTCAGGTATTCCACAACATCCTCCTCTTCAATTTCATCCATTTAGAATTTCATTTCAAGTTCTAGTTTGATTTTTTAGGGAGTTTTAGGTTTTAGGGTTCGCTTTTCGGGGTACGCAGGTGCGCCATGGGTGACCTGCGTACCCCGACTTTTTCCTATATAGGAAAATGGTCGGAGTACGTAGCCCACCTTCAGAACAGCTGCGTACCGCCACTCTGTATTCTGAACGCGGGGTGCGTACCCCGCGAAAGGCGGATTTTCAAACCCCAAACCCCAAATTTAACCATTCAAATTTTGTTCCATGAATTCTAATCATTGCTTTTTGGTGTGTAGGGCACTCACCATGCTAGATTGGAGAGAAAGAGAACACGAAGACGTTGATTTGGCCGCAATTGGTCATCAACCTTCTATTGATGCGTTAAAAGCATGCGGTCTGTACAAATACTGGGCCATACCTAGCATGAGGGGCCAGGTGCCATTCCTTGAGTGGCTGGTTGAAAGGTGGAACATTCAGGATCAATGCTTCTACATCGGAGAGAACCAGCTCGAGATAGAGCCCTCCGACATATATTTTCTCTCTGGCTTGCCTAATAGGGGCGAGCAACTGACTCTGTCCGGGACTAGGCCGGGTGGCCAATCCCTTGCTAGCCTCCGGCTAGAGTGGTGCAACAACCAAAACTAGGAGAGAGGGATAGAAATCAAGTACATATCCCTGCCCGAACTTATGGTGATAGCCTTTACTGTTACCAGACTCTACGGCGCAGCCGCCTTGCACATTGCCACCGAGTCCCAAATGCGGATGGCGATAGATTGCTACCGAGGCACCATTTTCAACTGGTGCGATGCTGTGTTGGCCAATATGAAGGGCCAACTAACCAGGGCAAAGAACGGACAACTGAAGACCTTTGGATATGGGCCTTTAGTTGTGAGCTTTGCCCTAGAGAGAGTTCCAATGCTGATCCCCCAGCATCTTACTGTTCCAGTTGGGGCTCCTTGGGAGCCTAAGCTGACGAGATGGGTTGCGGTAATGGCCCGGCATCCTGATGAGGGCGCGACAGTTGTTCGATTTCCTGATGGTTACTTTCACTGGCTAGAGGGCCAGGTCTTTGCTATTCAAGATTTTCCCTATGCTGGAATGGATTTTCGGAATGATCCGGACATGGTTCTTCCACCGGGAGAACAATGGGATGACAGAGGTACTTCATTTTTCACAAGTTTTTAAATTATCTATTTATTTATTTATTTTTTTATATATATCGTCTCAAAACTGACAGTGGCAAATTTCCAAAATGCAGATGTAGGTCCACGGCATCCGGCCAATCTCCGGGCTTTTGAGAGAAGAGTACCAGCTGTACCAGCACCAGCCCCACAGGATGCGGCCGCAGAGACCTTAGCCGAGTTGGAACAGGATCTAGAGCGTCTGACGGCGGGTATACCAGAGACCACCATAGATGACATTCCTATTCGACTTCACTGCTATGTGGTCGCAGTCCCAGGACCTTTCAGGAGGTTCCTGTGTAGGGTAGTGCGGGTAGTGGTCTCATATAGAGAGCACCATCAGTGATTGGCTAGTCACTTTTGTAGACACATATGACATTTTTGGTTTTTTGTACTTATCATTTTTGCCGATCATAAGGTGTTTTTCAACCTATGATCGAAGACGATGTATATTTTTGACACACTCCTATCTATATATATATATCATTATTACCGGCTTATCTTGTTTAACATATGTGACGAAATGTTTTTAAATTTACTTGCATGATTATCGCAAATGTCTGTCCAACATTCGAGAAGCAATTGCATCTGCTAATGTATTTAAAGACCTTGGAATATGCTGATATTCAATGTAATCAAATTCACGTTCCAAGAGACGCACTCAAAAAACAACCTTAATAACACAGGATTTCTAATGGCATATACTCTATTAAGCTGTAATACAACAAGTTCAGAATCTAACCTCACTATCAAACGTCGAATTCCAAATGAAATAGATTCAGACAATAATTCAACCACTGCACTGTATTCTGCAATGTTGTTCATTGTTTGACCGAGGCTCACCCCATGCATAGAAACTAACTCGTCAGAGGGCGAATAGATAACCCAAGCTGCGGAAGAGATATTCCGTGTACTACGACAAGCACCATCGGAAAATCCAATGTACGTTTGGAGAGGCGTCGACATCTGCAATATCAAGAGTAAAACCAAGATAAGCCAGAATAACGACGAAAAACACACTTTCTAAGCTAAGCACACTATCTAAACTAACAAACATACTAGCTAGAAAGAAAACCTAACCTAACTAAAAATTCTCCATACCCATCATTTAAGCATAATACCTCTTAAGGTAAAGTCCATTTCTGGGTTTACCCAAAGAGTCCCCATCAAAATCTACCAGCTCATAGGCCCCTTTTGCTAGCTTTCGCTTTACAATGTAGGGTCCATGCCACATAGGAACGAATTTTCCAGCACCTAGCTTATCGTTAGCTTGATCATATAATAGCACTAGGTCTCCCTCCGAAAAACTTCGAGGGGTCACATTTCTATCATACTGAGCTTTCATTCGCTTCGCGTGAGTCTCGATTGCCAATGCAGCGTCACGTCGAGTCTCATCTAATTGAGCTAAGTATAATAAACGTTTCTCCTCTTCGGAAGTAGCTGGGAGTAATTCGACAGCCATTTGAAGTGATGGGATTTCGCATTCAATGGGTAACACAGCTTCCAAGCCATAAACTAGCTGGAAAGGAGTGAACCCTGTTGAAGTTTTCACTGAAGTTCGGTATGCCCATAGCGCTGAAAATAACATGTTGTGCCAATTTGACCGATGAATACCAATGATTCGTCGGATCATGATAACCAGAACTTTGTTGATAGACTCAACCAAACCGTTGGCTTACAGATAATAAGGAGTAGAGCTATCGTGGCGCAAACCAAGCTGGCTTGTAAGCTCAGTCATCATGATGTTTCGAAAATGGCTCCCATGGTCAGTGATGATCGCTTGCGGGACACCAAACCTAGTTATAATGTGATTGAATACGAAAACTAAGCAAATCAAAAGGAAATTTACTCTAAAGCAAACCTAACGAGGCAAAAGCCTACAAGGATGATTCTAGGTTGTTTTACTTGACCACAATCAAGCCAAGGACCAGCTAATGCAGAATCAAAAAACCAGTCAAAACAAAACTCAAATCTTTTTGTTCTTTTTGTAAAATGGAATTCAATACTCAATCAACAAGCACTTTGAAATTTGCCAAAGAGACAACTCAAAGGTAAGTTGCTCTCACAGGTAGACTTTTATGACAGGTCCGACTCCTAAGAAGGCTGACAAAACCAGAGAGATCTAAGGCTTGACAACTTCTACTGCCAAAGTCACTACAGGACCTACTCAAAAATCAAACCCTAGGGCTTAAACTTCTATGAAATCCACTAAAACACTCAATGCTATCGAAACAAGTTCAGGTGAAGATCTTTGACAGGAGACTAATGGATCTGGGCAGTAAAAACTAAGAAAAAGCAAAATCTAAGAGGAAAAAAGTAAAAAATGGAAATTTCTTAATTTTTAGCAAGGTACGCAGGCAACCTGTTAAGACAGGTGCGGGCCCGCTCTGTGCACACAGCAACAGTGCGTACAGGTACGCACTGTGCAATACTCAGAGGGTGCGTACTACTGGAAAAACCAAGAAAAACTAAATCTAATTTAACCCTAAGCTAGCCCACCCAAATACAAAGTCACACAGCCAAAAACCAGAAAATAAATGACTTTTCTCAAATCAAAGTTGCATACAAAGGAAAAAACTTTCACATCAATGGAGTCCCCAGCGGAGTCGCCATTTTGTCAGGCGGAAAGAGTCGATAGTGCGGACACAACCAACCTCCCTAGGAGCCTAAGACTCTCTAGTGACAAACAAGACAAACAAGAGCAATCCTTCTCTAAACATGCATTTACCATACAGGAAATCAAGTGTTTAGATCCTACCTGTAGTCCAACGCTATTGTACTAGTCCAGCCTCGCCGATCCGGATGAGCTCCTCCTTCACTTCGAAACCTGCATTCACTAACAATCAAACGATTAAATAACACTTGATAATCTCATAAAATAAAACATATTTAACATATAGACCAAGGAGTACATGAAACAACTCATAAATAACAAGTTGTTGAGAAGAATGGACTCATTTGCATTAATAGGAAACAAAAGGAACAATTACAACCTGAGCCTTGGTGTTGTGCAAGTCCCTCCCAGGGTCCATCAAGAGTTCTCCTTTACTTTGACAAAGCTCACCCACTTCCAAATGAAACAAGAAAGGATGGGAATCTCTCCTCACAAGCTTCTAAATGGGAGTCCTAATTCCAGCAGCATCTACCCTTAGAAATGTTTAGCTTTCAACCTCCCCTCCTTCTGGCCTAATGCCTGTATTTATAGTGCTCAAGAGGAAGTTAATCAGGTCCACCATCAATGGGATAATCCCCTCTTTGGATGGGATAGCTCCTCTCTTGATGGGATAAGTTCCTCTTTCATAGGGGTACATGAACCATCTGGAGGCGCTCAATACACGTCGAACAACCTTCTAGAATGCTCTAGAAATGACCACAAGTAACTTTTTAAAGATGAAACTCGTGCCTTTTGACCTTTACAGGGGTACGCACCTGCCCCTTTACATACAAAGCGTACAAGTACGCAGTTTTTGTGAACATTAGGTGCGTACACGCAGGTAAGGCCGAGAGAATCTGCATACCCAGAGATAAACACATTTACAAAGACTTTCTCTCTTTTTGGAGTTTGACATGGAGAGCAGAGGCATAAGACTTGCCCAGGAGGATAGCATGACTGTTGATAGAGCCATACTAACTGTAAATAGCCATGGTGACATTTTTTAGTGTAACACCTATGGGTGCATAAATAAACAAAAAAGCAAGGAGTGAAGTAAAATGAAAGCAAAGGAAAGTAAGAAAAAGAAACATAAGAAAGCGAAAGAAAACACTACTCCTACTCCTCAACTAAACAGTGCATGGGCCTACTCACATGAAGTGATATTTCCAATGCATCCACTGACACATTGGTTGGCCCATGTGAATGATGGCATGGTCAACAAGAAAGATATTGAGGAAAACCAACAAACAAGAAAGATAGATAAATTAAAACCAACACGTTCGAAGTTTGAATGTGTCCATAGAAAAGAAAAGATTAAAATGACATGAGAGTCACTTTGTAGACATATCATGGTGTTGTATCCCATTGCACGCAAATGACAAGCATGTACACACTTTCGAACTTGACAAATGAGAAAACATGCAGAAATAAGAAAACTTTCATTTCACAACATGGCCTGCTACAAATGACTCCTCCAATGCATGAGTGATCGGATCGTGTGATTTTGGTGGAGAATGTGAAAGTTGTAGATTAGATTGATTTTCAATGTGAACAAGAGAGTGATGAGGAGCCTGGGGTGATTCAATAGATTTATGATTGGAGGTGGAATTGATTTCAAGGCTACAAGAACCTAACATAACCATCAGCTTGAGATGAAGTGCCTCGATAGCTTGAGGGGTTTCCACTTCATCAGAAGATTGATCATTAAATACTAGCGGCTTAGAGAGCTCAACAGTAAGTGAATCAGAATCGTGATGAAATAAATGAGTAAAAAGATCACGACAACCATGATAAAAAAATTTGAAATGTACATCGGCATCCTCATGATCTGACAAATCATACAGAGGGGTTGATGAGAAACAAAATCTTTCCACCTCTTCTAGAATTGAAAGATGAGAGGTCAAGTGGATTCGAAAAGAAACATTTGTCCTCTCTGCAATCAAATGACTGAATGACATCCTATGTGTTATGTGAATGCTTAGAAGTAGAGACATTTCGGAATGAATTTTCACAGGAAAAATCATAAGTGGCAGAATCACAGAAGATGTCAAGATAGATCAAATGAGGTTTGGACAAAAGGAGGTCATCCTTCACCGCGACTTCTTCTTCATATTCCCACACATACTCATAAAAAATATAGTTGCTAAACACCAACTCCGTTAATGACATGATCCTCATGAACATCACATGTGGAGGCCAGAATGGATGAACACAACACATCAAAATTTGGAGGATCAAAGGAACCAAAGGACGGAGGTTGAGAAAACGAGATTACGTGACAACCATTAGGGTTGTAGTCGAAATTTGCACAAAAATCTAGAGTAGGTGGGGTGGGAGGAGATGACAGTTCAACAGGTTGATTTGAAACTTCTCCCACCTCGTCCTTTAGAGCTAGATTATTTTGATGAGAAGAGGACAGGGAGTCACTCGTGACAGCGACCTCATCCGTCTTAGATTTGGAAGCTCTAACACTGAGATATGTTGGGAGGGGTTCGAAATATTCTAACTCATGTGGATTGTTAGATATGTGAAGAAGATACTGAAATCTTCTCTCAGAAACTTCCAGTCAAGTTTGTCTTCCAGGAATTGAAAAGCAATATTACGGAAGCATTGCCAAATTTGAGCAATAGATTCATCAGGTGCCTTATGTAATTCTAAATTTTTTTGATTAAGTGCTTTACGGTTGAAATGAAAGAAAGCACAGCCTAACTCTCTGATAATGTGATTGAAAGAGTGAATAGAGACTGCGGGAAATGTGAGACACCATTGCTTAACACCCCTTTTGAACGTGTAAGTGAACAACCCACTAGAAATGTCGTCCAAGGGGACTTTATTCCTATCACAGAAGCCTAAAAAGGAAACTTTGTGTCTTAACAAGGCTATTCCACCTTCACAATCATATTTAATTCATGACAAGTCATTGATGACATCCTCTGACACTTTGAATTCATGAGCATGAGAAAAGCATGTCAGAGTTGAGGTTTTGATTCAAGT
Organism: Pinus tabuliformis; assembly: GCA_031772625.1. Lineage (NCBI taxonomy): Eukaryota > Viridiplantae > Streptophyta > Pinopsida > Pinales > Pinaceae > Pinus > Pinus tabuliformis. Next base: position 904,541,058 of record CM062810.1, on the reverse strand, counting down.
CATGAATGATGTACAGAGATTCAAAACAGACTTTGAGGGCTCAGCTCATCATCTGACCCTCCTTCTAGCACTAAAAACGTTGACAGTGCTGGACCCGCCAACATTCAAGGGGATCTCCCATGGTAAGAAGTCCCAACTACACCTCAGACCGTTTGGAGTAGGAGTCCCAGCGGCGGGCGATAATGTAGTTCCTTGACCACGGTAGCGTGCAAAGGTAAGTATGATGATTTTGGTCAGAAGCAAGTGTGTGACATTGCAATGAGTCAAATGAGATTCATGGGGGTTCTAACACATAGAGGAGAAAAGGAAGTGTGTCTGTTAGAAGTTTGTAATAGTACGCATCTTGAAAGGACACATGAGTGAAATGACATCACAAGTTAGAAGCGGAATAGTTCACAAACCAAAGTGACAGGTTAATCCAATAACACACCTTCAACTAGGTTCATACAATTGCAAAGAAATAGTTCAATGTAATAAAATGTTTAAGTTAAACAACATGTAGAATTTCTTGTAGATTCACAAGCTCATGCAATTTTCTAAAGCAAAAGACAAGAATCTACTTCTACTTTCAACCAACGAAACCCAATAGATCGATGAAAACAATAATTGACAAGAGGAAGATAAACAAATACACATAACACATTAAATATCCGGGGAAAACCACAACTCAAAACCCCACTATCTGTATTTCATATATCAAATCTAAGATGATAATACAATGCTTGTTCTCACAAGAACAATACCAGCACTCAGTAAAATCAATCTCCAGCTCACAAGAAAACTCTTAGCCAACACTTAGCCAATTCTTCTTCTCTCCAAGCCCCTATTTCCTTGCGTAATTCCTATGGCTAATTAGCCCATATTAATGGGAAACTAGTGCATCCAAAACTGTGCAATCCCTTCAAGGTTCAGTTCCTGATTGCATGCATGATCTATAAAACTCAGTAAATCATACAACTGATAGTACATTGTCCCTGCACTCTAGTCTCAATTGTGTCTTTCTCAGAATCGACATGCATGAGTTTCTGATGAGGGAATATTTAGTTAACTAGAGTAGCACTAGTTAATGCATTAGTGCACCAACTGACTGTTAACTCACTATTAGTTCCTCAAACAGTTTGGAACTAATTTAACTAAAATTAACTCAGTAAACTGAGCTATCTAATTACAACTTACAATTAACTCGTCCTGGACCCCTATAATATAGGGAGAAAATATACATGACTTCAGAAAGATTTCCAACTCAAAATTCCTAAGCTAATTAAGTTAATTAAACTTAATTAACTATTTACAAGTTACTATGAGAATAGAATTCGATCTTAATTCTTAGTTTAATTAAAGGGAAAATTAAACTGGAATTTCTTGTTGTCATTTCTCAACACTCCCTCTCAACAAGAAAGGGATTATCAGCTACCCTGATCCCGTCTCTGTGAAAATTGCATTTACATATTGATAATTCCTTTGTCAAAATGTTAGCATCTTTCTCCTCCGTGGGAATGTACTCTAACAACATAATCCGCCTTAATACAAAATCTCTGAGATGATGATATCGGATATCAATATGCTTGTACCGATCATGAAAAACTGGGTTTTAAGAGAGTTTGATAAAACTTTGATTATTGCAGTAAATCAAAGTTAGATCCATCTGTTGACCAAACAAACCAACCAAGATCTTCCTCCTCCAAATGGCCTCACATGATGCTTGACTCGCATCCATGTACTCTACCTCTACCGAACTGAGTGCAATCGATATATGTTTCCTATTTTACCAAGAAACTGTCGTTGACCCAATACTGAAGATCCCTCCCGATGTGATCTTCCTATCAGATGGACTCCCTTACCAATCTACATTGGTGAAGCCTTGAAGCTTCACTCCCTCTGTCCATCTATACCATAATCCATACTTAGAAGTGCCCCTGAGGTATTTCAACACATGCTTTGCCTCCTTCCAATACCACTTGGTAGGCCTAACCATCGCTTGATTAAGTTGGTTAACTACATAGCACATATCTAGTCATGTATTCACCAAGTACATGAGTGAACCCACAAGCTACCTATAAACAGTAGCTTCCACTACTTCCCCTTAAGTGGCATACTCCTTCCTCCAGTTACCTGTTGGAGGAGTCTCCATGGGTTTTCTTCCCTCCATGCGAAATTTCCTGAGTATCTCGTTGGAATACTTTTTTTAAGACGCAAAGAACTCCCCATCTCCCTTCCATACCTCCATGCTAAGAAATTAATGCATGAGCCCCATTTCCTTCATCTCAAACTCTCTTGCAAGGTCCTCGAAATATTTGATCAGCTGATCATCACCTGCTAGTATGAGATCATCAACATAAAGTACAATGATCAAAAGTTTACCTTCCACCACTATGTGGTACAGGTTTTCATCTGCTTCACTCTTCATGAAGCCCAATGCAGTGAAGTAGCTATCTATCCTAGTGTACCAAGCATGGGGTGTTTGCTTCAGCCCATACAAGGCTCTCTTGAGTCAACACACATGTGACTCACAGTCAAAGGTTTAAAAACCTTTAGGTTGCTCTATGTACACCTCTTCCTCAATCATGCCATTAAGGAAGGTTGTCGTCACATCCATCTAATGGATCTTCCAACCCATTTGTGCTAATAGTGCCAATATAGATCTGATTGACGAGTACTTTGCAACAGGAGAAAAGGTCTCATCATAGCCAATCCCTTGTACCTGTGAAAATCAATGGGCCAAAGATATAGCCTTATGCTTCTCCCCACTACCATCTATAGCTTGCTTTACCTTGTAAAGCTAACAGGACCTCACCACTGACTTGTCTTTTAGTCTCGGGACTACATCCAAAACACTGTTACGAACTATGGAGTCATACTCCTCCACCATGGCATCAACCCAAACCAGCTACTGCATTCTTCCTTAAATGAAGATGGCTCTATTACAACACATTCATCCATAAGATCCATGTATCTAGTGTACCTCACAGGTGACCTCCTATGCCTGTGTTGAGAAGTGGGTTCTCCCACATTCTCCCATGCATCATCCAACAATCTATCAGCCTCTCTGGTGTGCTTTCTTCCCTCTCTGAAAGACTCTGCCTGAGTGGATATCGCCACTCCCAGATCCTCTACATGTCTCTGCTCCACATCAATACGAGGCTCCCCAACCTTAGGAGCTAAAATCTCCTCATTCGCATGTAGCTCAAGCTCCCTCTCAAGGTAAACTTGCATGGCCTTCTCCTCATCGAATTTGACATCCATGTGAACCATTATCATCCTACTGGTCAGTAAGTACACCTGATATTTGTGAGGTGTATCAGTGTACCCCAAAAATATCCCCAACTCTGTTTTTGGCTCAAGATTCTTCCATGCATCTTTGGTCACATGGAAATATACCGATGACCCAAAAATCCCGAAGTGACCAACATCTAGCCTCTTACTAGAATAAGCCTCCTCTGGTGTCTTTATCTTAAGTGTACGATGTGGGCTACAGTCCTGAACATAAATCGATGTGTTTCTTTCCTCAACCCACAAGTGTAATGGTATCCCCTGATCATGCAACATTGCCCTCGCTACCCCTACTATGCTTATGTTCTTCCTCTCGACTACCCCATTATGTTGAGGGTTATAGGGTGTCGTCAACTCTCGTTTAATCCGCTCCGCTACACAGAAGTTCTTAATATCGTTTTAGATATACTCACCACCATTATCACTATGTATAACTTTAACCTTCTTGCCCGACTCTTTCTCCACCAATTCTTTAATCTCATAGAAATTTGTGAAATTTTGATCCTTTTTCTGCATGAAAAATATCCAACATTTACGAGAATAGTCATCTACAAATATAACATAATACCTGTGTTTAGTTGTGGATGTTGTTGAGAATGATCCAAACACATCTTAATGGACTCCCTCTAGAATAGCCTTTGCTCGACTATCTTTGTCGTGAAAGGAAGACTTGGTCTATTTTCTCAAAGTACACCCTTTGCATGTATCAACTTGCTTAAGCGTACCTTTGGGAAGATCGGTAGAGATCTATTCCAACATCTTCAAATCCCCATGATGCAAGTGTCCCAGTCGCATGTGCCACAACTCGCCAACATCGTAGCTCTGCACCCTTTCTACTTTTGATCTCAAAGTAGCACACTCCTCTACCTCCAACTTATAGAGCTTCTTCACCCGACTCCCTATCTTCTTTACTTGAACCGTGGCTATTGTCAAAGGAATGTTTTTCCTTTTGAGAATATTACATCATAGCCTTTATCCTCAACGATGGAAATGGATACCAAGTTCTTCTTTAGCTCGGGAACATACATAAAATTCTTCAAGGTGAGTGGAGCCTCATTCTCCCTCTGAAAAGTAATCGTGCCCAATCTAGTAACACTATACTTTCCATCGTCACCCATCTCAATATGCATCTGGAGATCTTTCTCCTCCAGGTCACTAAATAACTCTTTTTCGCCAGTCATGTAGAATGAAGCTCGACTATTTAAGTACCATACACTTCCCATCATTGATGACACCAAGCATGCAATGATGGAAAAGTCCAATTCGAATTGAGAGGCCAAAGTCTCACCCACCTCTCCTCCTGAGGACTTCTTCTTGGATTTCTTGAGTGGACAATTTGTAGAAAAATGGCCCAGCTCATGACAATGAAAGAATTTAACTTTCATCATGCCTTTCTTCTTACCTCCATGATAAGAATCCGATTTGGAATGGGAATATTTACCTTTCCCCTTCTTTGTGTTAATCACTAAGGCATAGTTCTCTTCATCATTAGTCTTTGATGAAGAACCAACCCTAGTGTTCCTCCTGGTCTCCTCCTACATCAAATCTGACCACATTCGTTCCCAGTCTGGTAGCTTCTCCTGACCATTGATACAGTCTTGATAACTATCCCAACTCTTTGGGAGTTCTAAAAGAGCAAGATTCACCATATCTTCTTCGAAAACCGTGATTCCAACACTTCCAAGTTCATCATGAAATTGAGCGAACTTGGTCAAGTATTTGTAAATAGTCTCGCCTTTCTCCATTTTGATTTTTCAAAGTTTGTCCTTCAGTGTCAATTTCCTTTGGTCACTTATGTTCTGATACAAGTTTGTTAATGTTTTCCACATATCATACGGAGTTTCCTTTCCATGGAGACTCGAGACAATGTGATTTTGAACTCTTTCAAGAATCATCTTCGTTGCCTTCGCCACACACTTCTTCCATTAGGCCAAATTTTGTGCATCTGATGCTACTGACTTAGGGATTATTTCATCAATGAATTCTTTCAAGCCATTATCTTCTAGCACAACCTCCATCCTGTCCCTCCATGATATAAAATTTGAGTTGTCTTCCAAGGCATACTCAAGTCAAAAATCATAGAACGCCATCTGCCGATCCTGAAGTACGTATTGCAAATTCAAATTTCACTTGTAACCAAAAAATAAAAACTTCGAAATATCCTCTAGTATAATGTTCTCATATCCGATACCATGTAGACTTTTCTGTATATTAACAAGCTCATGCAATGTGCTAAAGCAAAATACAAGAATCTACTTCTACTTTCAACCATCGGGAGCCAATAGATCGATGAAAACAATAATCGGAAAGAGAAAGATAATCAAATACACATAACACATTAAATATATGGGGAAAGCCACAACTCAAAACCCCACTATCTATATTGCATATAGCAAAAATCCAAGATGATAATACAATGCTTGTTCTCACAAGAACAATCCCAGCACTTAGTAAAATCAATCTCTAGCTCACAAGTAAACGCTTGGCCAACACTTAGTCAATTACCCTTCTCTCCAATCCCCTATTTCCTTGCGAAATTCCTATTGTTGATTAGCCCAAATTAATGTGAAACCAGTGCATCCAAAACTACGCAATCCCTTCAAGGTTCATTTCCTAATGGCATGCATGATCTATACAACTCAGTAAATCATAGAAATGATATTACAATGTCCCTTCACTCTAGTCTCAACTGGGTCTTTCTAAAAATCGACATGCATGAGTTTTGGATGACGGAATCTTCAGTTAAATAGAGTAGCACTAGTTAATGCATTAGTGCACCAACTGATTGTTAACTCACTATTAGTTCCTCAAATAGTTTGGAACTAATTTAACTTAACTTAGTAACTAAGTTATCTAATTACAACTCACAATTAACTCATCCTGGACCCCTATAATATAGGCAGGACATATACATTACTTCAGAAAGACTTCCGACTCGAAAACCTTAAGCTAATTAAGTTAATTAAACTAAATTAACTATACAAGTTGCCATGAGAATATAATTCGATTTTAATTCTTATTTTAATTCAAGGACAAATTAAACTGGAATTTCTTGTTGCCATTTCTCAACACAACATACATTTCTAATGTAACCAGAATAGTTGAACTACAATAACAATATATGCATAAAAACGTGTTGACTCAGTTATATTATTATTAAGTGAAATTTCCATCCATACATACACCATTGATAGCCACTAGACCCAATAGTGGAACATTACAGTCAACACTTCCTACTCCTCAAATAAGTGTACTTGCTCTACACTGTGGAGAAGCCAATCTTGACTCGTCACAATACTCCCAAGAATTCTCTACACCTAAGCCTAGCCAAAAGCTTGGCTCCCAAAAGCATCTTTTATGAGTTATGAGGTTTTATTTATAACAAAGGGTGGGGTGACAATTGACATTCCCCTTTGACTCTTTGGCTACCCTCATGACTCTTCAACTCCTTTACAAATAACTCTTTATATTACATAGTGATTGTTCACATTCCACTAATGACAATTGGAATTTCACTTACAATATATATATAAATAATATAAACTTTCCACATATACCCATGTGGGACAAAATAGGCTAGAGTCATCCTAACAAGACAAATATTATGACTCAGAAGCTTGGGGAAAGACCAACTCAACAACATCCTCTTGATGATCTTCGGTGATGAACTGATACCAAGCTTGGTACTGCGATATGGTGTCTTGTTACAAATTATTTTGTCACACCTCCCGTCCCGTATCCTGAAGTGTCAAAGTGATGAAATTTGTCAGTGTATTCACCATGAAATATATATAGAAAAATCCTTGAAGAAAAGAAGAAAAGTTGCCCTGAAATAGTTTTTGAGAAAACTTGTCAAAACCCTAGTTTTCAAGATCAGTGCATACTGCACCGCTGGTGACCCGAGCTGGTAACTTGTTGCACTATTCTAACCTAGAATTGCTAGCATGGATTTTATAAGGAAAACCTGTGTTGAACCTCTTCAGGTAGTTTTTCCTAAAGTGGAGGAGAAGCTTCTCTTCCTAGAATTCTCAAGAACAACGATTTGGTTACAGGTGAATAAGGATTAGAACGAAATCCCCCATTCTTCATCCTTGATCCTACTTTCATGGATATTTCCCTTGAGTTTTGGAACCTCTCCCTTCTTTTATGGATCCTTAACTCCCTCTCCTTCCCTATAAATGATATTCATACTATCCACAACTGGTTGGCCATTGCTTGGTTTCCTTCTTACGCTGAAACTATGCCTAAATGCTACCCATTTTGCTAAGGGGAAAATAGTGCTTGTAGGTTGAGGCTAGGACTTAAAAACTCACCTAAAGGAGGATTCCAACATCAAAACTTAAGTGGTTGTAATTCTCCCTTTACCATTCTATTTATAATACATTATGTGTTTACTTTCCATAAATGTATCTATCATTGCTCATTTAGTATAATACTCCTTGATCTGTTATATGGTTTATATTGGAATGGTTTTTGTTGTGTATGTGTTTGTTGTCTCCACATGATTTTCCTTGCAAGTATTCATTCCTAACGGTCAAGAGGAGGTTGAGCTTGGAAGAGAGAGAATCAAGGACGACACCACTATATTTTAGCATTAGAATGAGATAGGTCATCTATCATCCATTGTGTTTTTTGGTATAAGCTAGGAAAGTTTGCACATATTTGTCTAGTTTTTTGTTAGATCCTCCCATAGGAATAGAGGAATTTTTTATTTCCACAAAAAGAATTTCCTGCACAACAAAATGGTGACTCCATTTTGGAGCTTATAACCCTTCAAACCTCCATTTTATGTTTGGTATTTTTGATTAGTTTGGCCAACCTCCTAGTGATTTGTCATTTAGGTTCATTTTGGGTCTGAATTCTGAGAAGTATGTCCTTTAGAGTGTAAATCTTGGATCTCTCTTTGAGTTTCCTTCCATTTTCCTAAGCCTTTCTTTCCCAATGTGTTTTCTCCATAAATAGTCGCTCTCTCAGCGTTGGTTTTACACATTACAGTCCTGCTGAAGACCTTGTCAGCATGTCAGCATGGATGATAAACCCTCAACTAGTGCTAGCAAGGACCATGGTAAAAAGGGTAAAGTCAAATTTCTCTGTAGGTTATGTGAAGGAAATCATCCTATTCACCTTTGTCCTTATACGGATGTAGCCTCAAAAGTGTTGGAAAACCTTATAGCTTCTCAACCTCGTCTTTCGATTGGTTATCGAAATATTTCCCTTGATCCTCCACTAGTTGATCAAGTGATTGATCAAAATTCATCTCTAGTAAATCCCACTCTCTTTGAATGTGATGTTGAAAATAGCAACAAGAAATGCTAAATATAGATGTGTTAAATTTAGTACTGCTATAAATAGCATTTCGGGATTCCTTCCTATTTTAGTTAGTCCCTGAACTAAAACAGAGAAGTAAAAATTCGAATTTTATCTTAGCAGCTGTTTGTAAAATAATTAATTAATTCACCATGAGTTAATTAGTTGTAGAAAATCAAACATGAAGTCTATGTAGGGACATGCAACAGTTTCTCCATTGATTGGGGAATTTATCCATCAGTTAAAGAGATAAGGATGAGTTGTAATATTGAGTTGTAATTAGTTGGCTTAGTTAACTGAGTCAAGTCCAGTTAGACTAATTCAAACAGTTTGCTGAATTAATTGTGAGTTCAGTTAGTTAATGCATGCATGCATGTAATTGTTGCACTTCAGATAACTAAATATTCTCTCATAAATAACTCATGCATGTCAGTTCAGACAGAGACCCAGTTGAGATCAGATGGAGGGGCAGTGTACTATCAGTTGCAGGAATATTCCATTGTGAATATCTCTTGCATGCAGAAGGAATTATTTCCTTGGAGATTGCGCAGTTACTTCTTCAGTTTTTGTGAGTGTGATGAGGCCAATTCACACTTGTGGCATCAATAAACCCCAAGAAAAACTGCGCAAGGAAATAGGAGGCTTGGAGGGCTGAGGAAAGCCATATCTTGTGTCTACTCAATCTGTGAGTTGTATTGTTTGATTGCAGAGAGAGCAGGATAACTTGAGAGCTAATTATTTTTGTAACTTGAACATATTTCCACGTGTATGATAATAAAGAGATCGAGGTTTTAGGCTGAAGCTTTCCCCGGGTTATTTCTTCTGTGTTATGTGTGATTGATTTCTCATTCTTAGTTATATGTGTTCTCATTGATCTTGCTCATATTCGATTAAGATTCTGCAAAGTTTGTTGTAGAAGTAGATCTTGTATTTTGCTTTAGTATATTGCATAATCTGTTGATCTACAGTGAGAATTTCTACATGGTATCGGAGCAAAGGTGATCAAAGCGAAGAACAGTATACAAGAAGGGAGAAGTTTCAAGTTTCAAGTTCCTGAATATAGAAATCAAGTTCTTATCACATCTCAATTTCACCAATGGCATTCAACAGTTTAAGACTCGAGTATGCCCTTGATGGCAGATCGAACTATATAGCCTGGAGGGATCGCATGGAAGTAGTCTTAGAGGATAACGGTCTAAAGGACTTCATTGATCAAGAAATCCCCAAGCCGATTGATGCTAATGTATTGGCGGAATGGAAAAAATGTGTGGCTAGAGTAAGGAGAATCCTCCTAGAGGGAGTTTGATACCACATTGTCTTGAGCCTCCATGGGAAGGAGACGCCATTTTCGATGTGGAAAACATTCAGAATAGTAGCGATCAGAGGAAGCTGGCACTGAAAGAAAAGCTTTGGAAAATCAAGTGTAAAAAGGGTGACACGATCTCTACATATCTGAACGAGCTCACCACCTGCAGGGATGAGCTTGGAAGTGTAGGGATAATGACCCCTAATGATGACATGGTGAGTCTTGCACTCCTCAGTCTTCCTAAGAGCTAGCATAGCTACCAAGACTCGGTTAATGGAAGAGAAAAAATGCCAGATTGGGAATGATTTTGGTCGGATCTCATGCAGGAGGAAATAAGAAGAAGCACGAGAGATGGATCCTCATCAAAGCAAGATGATGAGAAAAATCTAGCCTTAGCGAGTAAGGCGAGGAAAGGGAAAGGGAAGGAACCCCATCCCAAATCCGATTCTTCCCATGGTGGGAAGAAGTTTGACAAATCGAAAGTGCAATGCTTTCATTGTCATGAAGTGGGCCATTATGCTACGAATTGTCCACAGAAGAAATACAAGAAGGGTTCCTTGAAGGGATCTGATGGTGAGGCACTGGCCTCACAGTTTGAGTTGGATTTCTTGCTTATCGCATGCATGGTTTCGTCCATGGTGGGATGTGTGTGTTACCTGGACAGTGGAGCTTCATTCCACATGCCAGGTGACAAGAATCTTTTTAGTACACCTTGGAGGAGAAGGATCTCCAGATGCGGATTGAGATGGGCGATGATGGAAATTACCATGTTTCAGGTGAAGGTATGATTGTGTTTCAAAGGAAGCATGGAGCTCCCCTCACCCTGACTGATGTAAAGTATGTACCAGGTCTGAAGAATAATCTTGTGTCTGTCACTATGCTAGAAGATAAAGGCTATGATGTAGTCTTCAGTAAAGGAAAGGTATTCCTGAGGCATGTCGGTACTGGACAGACCAAGCGAATTGGGATCTGAGTAAAGAATCTCTACAAGCTGGAGGTAGACGACTATGCTGCATTGAGTTCCCAAGTTGAGATGGTGCAGAGCCAAGATGTTGGTGAGCTATGGCATAGAATACTAGGCAACTTGCACCATGGAGACCTGAAGATCATGTAGCAGATTTCTACTAGACTACCCAAGGGAAAATTGGAGCAGACGAATACATGCAAAGGTTGTACCTTGGGTAAGTATGCGAAATCTTCCTTTCCAGATCGAGACAATAGAGCTGGAGAAATCCTGGAGCGAGTTCACTCAGATGTTTGTGCACCCTTATCTACAACCTCCACCACTAAACAAAGGTACTATGTTATTTTTATTGATGATTTTTCTCGTAGATGTTGGATCTACTTTATGCAAAAGAAGGATCAGACCTTCTTGAGGTTTTTTGAGTTTAAAGCCTTGGCAGAGAAAGAATTTGGAAAGAAAATAAAAGCCTTGTGTAGCGACAATGGTGGAGAGTATGTCTCCCAATAGTTTAAGGACTTCTGCACTGCAAAAGTAATTAAATGGGAATTGACAGCACCCCATAGCCCACAGCAGAATGGGTTGGTCGAAAGGAAGAATAGATTGATTGTGGGAGCAGTTAGAGCGATGGTGCATGATCAAAGCCTACCACTGCATTTATGGGCTGAGGCATGCAATACAATAGTATACTTGCAGAATAGAAGCCCGCACCGTATACTGGGAATTAAGACACCTATGGAGGCCTTTTCCGGGAAGCGACCAGATGTGAGTCACTTCTGAATCTTTGGTTCATCAGTTTACTATCATGTGACCAAAGATTTCCAGAAAAAGCTAGATCCAATTGCTGAGTTGGGAATACTTGTGGGGTGCATAGAAACACCCCACAACAATCGCGTGTACCTGCCTACTAGTCAGAGGACAATGGTATGCAGGGATCTGATGTTCGACGAGCAGAAAGCCATGCAATTATCACTTGAGAGGGAGCTCAAGTTGCATGCGAAGGGGGAACTTTTAGTTCCTAAGGAGGAGGAGCCTCAGATTGATGCGGAGCAACTGCATGTAGAAGATCTGGGAGTGGAGACATCCACTCATGCTGAGACTTCCAGAGATGGGCGGAAACACTCAAGGGAAGCTAACAGGTTGATGCTAGATGCATGGGAGAATGTGGGACAACCATCTTCTCAGTGTAGACAGAGGAGGTCGCCCAAACAATACACTAGGTACATGGCCCTAGTTGGGGAGTGTGTAGATACCGAACCTTCTTCATTCGAGGAGGTAGTGCAACAACTAGTCTGGGTTGATTCAATGGTAGAGAAGTATGACTCTATCATTCGAAACAATGTGTGGGATGTTTTCCCAAGACCTCAGGGTAAGTCAATGGTGAGTTCCATATGGTTTTACTAGGTAAAGCAGGTAGTTGATGGCAATGTTGAGAAACATAAGGCAAGGTTTGTTTCCCGGGGTTTCTCATAGATCGAGGGGATCGACTACGATGAGACTTTTTGTACCATAGCAAGGTACTCATCTATTAGATCGATGTTGGCACTATCAGCTCAGATGGAGTGGAAGATCCACCAGATGGACGTGAAGACAACATTCCTCAATGGGAAGATTGAGGAGGATGTGTACATTGAGAAGCAGAGGGTTTCAAGACCTTCGATCATGAGTCACATGTGTGCCGACTCAAGAGGGCTTTGTATGGACTGAAGCAAGCACCCCATGCTTGGTACACCAGGATCGAAAACTATTTCACCGGGTTGGGCTTCACCAAGAGTGAAGCAGATGCGAACCTTTACCACATCATGGTAGAAGGTAAACCATTGATCATTGTTCTCTATGTCGATGATCTAATTTTGACAGGTGATGATCAGCTGATACAGTCTTTCAAGGAGGACCTTGCAAGAGAGTTCGAAATGAAAGACACGGGTCTTACGCAATACTTTCTAGGCATGGAGGTGTGGTAGAAAGATGGTGAAGTATTTGTATCTTAAGGAAAGTATGCCAATGAGATACTCAGGCGCTTTCACATAGAGAAGTACAATCCCATGCAGACTCCTCTAGTTGGGAACTGGAGGAAGGAGGATGCTACTTCAGGTGAGGTAGTAGTTGCTACTGTTTATCGGCAGCTGGTGGGTTCACTTATGTATCTAGTGAACACACGACCTGACTTATGCTTTGCGGTGAACCAACTGAGTCAAGCTATGGTTTAGCCTACCAAGCTATTTTGGAAGGCAGCGAAGCATGTGCTGAGATACCTTAGAGGCACATATCAGTTTGGATTGTGGTATAGATGGAAATAGGGAGTGAAACTTCAAGGCTTCACAGATGCGGATTGGGTAGGGAGTCCATCAGGCTGGAAGAGCACTTCTGGAGGAATCTTCAACCTTGGTTCAGCTGCAATTTCTTGGTACAGTAGGAAACAGAGGTTAGTTGCACTTAGCTCAGCAGAGGCTGAATACATGGATGCTAGTGAGGCTGCATGTGAGGCCTTTTGGATGCAGAAGATTCTAGTGGAATTGTTTGGTCAGAAGATGGATCTAACCGTGATCTACTGCGATAATCAGAGTTGTATCAAACTCTTTGAGAATCCAGTTTTTCATGATAGGTCCAAGCACATTGATATCCGGTATCACCATCTTCTGGACTGTGTGGTCAAGAGGATCATGTTGTTGTTGTATGTTTCGACCAAGGAATAGGATGCAGATATTTTGACAAAGGCATTGTCAAAATGAAAGTTCGAGTTCCACAGAGACAGGATTGGGGCTACTGATAATCCTTTTCCTGTTGAGAGGGAGTGTTGAAAATAGCAAAAAGAAATGCTAAATATAGAAGTTCTAAATTTATTACTGCTATAAATAGAATGTTGGGATACCTTCCTATTTTAGTTAGTCCTTGAACTAAAATAGAGAAGTAAAAATTCCAGTTTGATCTTAGCAGTTGTTTGTAAAATAATTAATTAATTCACCATGAGTTAATTAGTTGTAGAAAATCAAACATGAAGTCTATGTGGGAACATGCAATAGTTTATCCATTGATTGAGGAATTTATCCATCAGTTAAAGAGATAAGGATGAGTTGCAATATTGAGTTGTAATTAGTTGGCTCAGTTAACCGATTCAAGTCCAAGTAGATTAATTCAAATAGTTTGTTGAATTAATTGTGAGTTCAGTTAGTTAATGCATGCATGCATGTAACTGTTGCACTTCAGATAACTGAATATTCTCTCATAAATAACTCATGCATGTCAGTTCAGACAGAGAACCAGTTGAGACCAGATGGAGGGGTAGTGTACTATCAGTTGCAGGAATATTCCATTTTGAATATCTCTTGCATGTAGAAGGAATTCTTTCCTTGGAGATTTGACAGTTACTTCTTCATTTTTTGTGAGTTTGATGAGGCCAATTCACACATGTGGCATCACTAGACCCCAAGAAAAACTGCACAAGAAAATAGGAGGCTTGGATTGCTGAGGAAAGGCATATCTTGTGTCTACTCATTCTGTGAGTTGTACTTTTTGATTGCAGAGAGAGCAGGATAGCTTGAGAGCTGATTCTTTTTGTAACTTGAACATATTTCCACTTGTATGATAATACAGAGATTGGAGTTTTAGGCTGAGGCTTTCCCCGGTTATTTCTTCTGTGTTATGTGTGATTGATTTCTCATTCTCAATTATATGTGTTCTCATTGATCTTGCTCATATTCGATTAAGCTTACACACAGTTTTTCGTAGAAGTAAATCTTGTATTTTGCTTTAGTATATTGCATAATCTGTTGATCTACAGTGAGAATTTCTACATGTGAATAGCATGAGCCTGTTCCCAACTAACCATTGGTTGAGGAAATGGTTGTCTCGATTCCACCTTTAGTTGATCATACCTTTCCCATGGAGAGTGAACTTCATACCGCTTAGGTTCTTCTTGTTTCTTCAGATTCCAATGAATTTGGGGGAAATCCTCCCATTCCCACGGTACAGGGGGCGATCCTCCCATTCCCATGGTACAAGGAGGCGATCCTCTCATTCCCACAATACAGGGGGGCAATCCTCCCATTCCCATAATGCAAGGGGGAAATTCTCCCATTCCCATGGCACCCCCTCCAAGTAGTATGGTCACTTCCTTTGATTGGAGTCGAATGGCAGGATATCGTCTTCCTTCTTACGTGCCCTTTCAGATCACATTACAGGCTTATAATATACTGTACCTGGCACAATAAGATATGAAGGCGCATCTATTAGTATTTTTCCTCAACTACTTTGTGAGCTTTAGGTTCTCTGTAGCTTATGCCCGTTACCTAGAATTTGTTGGCTTTTAACAAAGGAAGTAGTCAATAGTTAGGGATCCTTCCTAAGTTTCCTATTACTTTTGGAGGAAAAATAATCTATATCAATGTGATGGTTTTCCAAGGCCCTTTGGTCTATAATTTAGTCCTTGGCCATGACTATGTTTATGTCATGGGAGCTCTTGTCTCTTCTCTCTTTCGTGTTATATGTTTCCCGCATGAAGGAAGAATTATGGACATTGATCAGCTTTCGTTCATTGGTCCTAATTTGGCTCCCAATCAACCATCTTCCTTAAATGGTCCTTGTATGAAAGTGGTATCACCCCTGCCACAGGTTAATTATGTGGTAACATGTTCCATTCTCGCGTCTACTGATGATCTAGTCAGTGATATAGTGCATCATGTACTAGGGGCATTGGAGCCTGATCTTTCCATTAGATCCCTTAACAAGTATCCCTTCCAGAGTGTTGTTCTCCCATCTAATGAGAACCTCTTGGAAGCCATAGCCTCTTATGGACCATGAATCAAGGTTCTTGGAGCATAGTTCCTTTTCTTGTGCCAAGCTCCTTAAAAAATGAATCAAGGTTCTTGGAGCACAGTACATTTTCTTGTGTCAAGCTCCTTAAAAAATGAATCAAGGTTCTTGGGGCACAGTTCCTTTTCTTATGTACAGGTCCTTAAAAAATGAATCAAGGTTCCTGGAGCACAGTTCCTTTTCTTGTGTCAAGCTCCTTAAAAAATGAATCAAGGTTCTTGGACCACAGTTCATTTTCTTACATCAAGCTCCTTAAAAAATGAATCAAGGTTCCTATAGCAGATGATGAGCCCCAAATTGGGTAACTTATTGGGCTCACTTTGCCTAATTTTCCTTGTTCAATCCTCCATTTTTCATAGATTATGCATGTTTTCCTAGTATGTTTATGTTATTTGAACGAATAAGGGTGGTCACTTACCAAGGAGGCTAATGCATGGTCATTTCAGGTTTTTTGGACAAATTTTGGAGCAAAACCAAGCAATTATGGCCCAGGTGACAACCAAGCTTGAGGTGAGGATTCGTAGGGATGTTGTATGTGGCATTAAATGGCCCTTCCTCAAAATCTCCACCCTCAACTCCGAGCTCAACAAGCCACCAAAACGAGTTCTAAAGGCAGCCAAGCAGCTTTGGGAAGAGTGATTGTCTACTAGCAGTTGGAACAGCCGAGTCCCTTGAATCTAGGAGGGCTGCTAGCCCCCTCGTATTGTATAAATAAGAAGGCCTCAGCCTTCATATTTTACTTTTGGAACTGTTGGTATTTTCACTATAGTGTTGTCCTTTTTCAGCTCGTTTTTCTTAGCTACTGTTGTACAAATTTCTTGTGATGATTATTTTGGAGTAATGAGAAGCAGCTTTACTTGGCATCAGATCTAAGTTCTTTATAAGAGCCTGTAGCTCTTGGGGTTGGGCCCAACCCGAGTGCTAAGGCCTCCTTTATGTATTGTTATTTGTTCTTTATGAATTTGCAAAATCATTTCTGTTAAGTAGATTAAATCTTGCTGATTAACTAGGTCACTGTTAATGGTTAGAAAGACTTTTTGATGCTCATATTTTGTTGATAGGTTGTTACAGGGAAAAGCTTCAAAAAAAGGGCTATCAAACATCTCTGGTTTCACCTCTCCCTTAGTGGGATCAGGAGCTGGGATCAGGGTGACCTTGTTGCCCACGAAAACACTAATTTTGCTTTTCCATGCAATCACTAGTGTTTGATTTTCATTTGTAGAAGTTGGTTACACGTTCAAAATTTTGCTTGCTTAGTTGCATGAGTTAGTATACCTGTTTTCATTGCAGTTCAAACTTCTGTTCATTCTCTTTACTGACAGCTAGATCAGATTAGGTCAACGTGACTAGGTCTTTGATTTTACAAGTCTTTGTCGATTCAGTTGGAAAAACGACTTGCAGAGCACCTGTACCACTTCTCTACCTGCCCATACTCCATCACACCCATCTGATCCATCCCTCAGCTCAGCTTCTAGCCTTACGTTTGCCATTTGCTCACATAACCCTAGTTTTTGTGCATCCTTGCTTCAGTCCTCCTTGAACAAATCCAGCCATCTACATCTGTCCTCAACTCCATCCACCAAGTCCTGGACCACCTCCAACCCTTATCCTACCTCCATACCCACTCCTTTCATCTTTCTCCATCTATCCATCCTCCAAAATCCCATTTCTGAACATCCTGTAGAAAATCACAGACATCCTGTAGAACCCCTGCAGGCTTCCTGTAGAAGCTCACGAATGAGGTTTCTTGATAGACAAACTCTATGAAACTCTCTGGAAGGGTGTTAGGGACCCCTTAGGCCCTCTCTGAACCTCCCCAACCTCATCCAAGCATTTCCTCTCGCCAATCCACCTCTGCACAGTCAAATCGCATGCATGATAATTCTGGCAACTTATTCAAAAATACAAAAACATGTTTTTTTCAGATGTTACTGTAGAAGTAGCTTAGATACATGTATTTACCTTCCTAGAAGTCAATGGCATTTATTTCAGTAGCTTGCATCCTCTTTCTTGCATCGGTAGGGATAGCTGGTAAAATTAGGGTTTGCTAGGGTTTACGTTTCCTTTCAGCTTTCCAGTTTCTTTCTGCAAGTAGATCGGCCTTCTTTGAGTTAGCTTTTGTCCATTAGTTAAAAAGCTTCTTCTCAGAGCTCATAGAAGTTGGCTTAAGCTCCTAGCGGACTTGTGCCAGCTGACCAAGTGATAGCTGTGGCAAGAGCTAGTACTTGTGCATACAACATCGTCGCTTCCAAGTTTGTTACGAACTACCGGGTTGATAAAAGTAAAGAAGGGAGTCCTAGGAGTTGCAACATTCTTGCTGCAATACTGGAGCTCACCAGCAGAGTTCCTTTACTTTTGTCAAGTTCGTTAAAAAATGAAACAAGGTGTCATGATCATGGTTCTTTTCCTATGTCAAGCTCGTTAAAAGATGAAACAAATCCCCTTCCAATTTGAGTCTTTGATTAGACCTCGTAAATTCTGAGTTGAGTCTTTAACTTGATCTTGTAAATGAACCTTCATTCCATCCACATGTTAGTAACCAATAGTTTAGTTAGGTGAATGAAATGAAGCTTGGGGGGCATGTACCTCAGATTGAGTCATTATGTTGGGGGCATGCAAACTTATCTCAAGCATATTTTTTCTTTGTTTCAATCTTGTGTAAAAATGAAACCAATCTCAAGCATAGTTTTTATTTGTTTCAAGATTGTGTAAAACTGAAACCAATCTCAAGCATAGTTTTTCTCTGTTTCAAGCTTGTGTAAAAATGAAACCAAATCCAAGCATAATTTTTTCTCATGTTTCAAGCTTGTGAAAAAATGAAACCATCTTCAAGTTTCCTCAGGAATAGTTTCCCATGTTTCAGTCTTGTGTAAAAATGAAACAATTCCCACTTTACCTCTCGTGATTGCATCATCACCATCTCTTTGGCAGATCATATGCTTTCACTTGGTTGTTTTACCCTTTCCTAGGGAACATTTGTGATGAGTGGTCTTATTATCGAGCCTCTTGACCTTTACATGTTTTGAGAAGTTCCATCATGACTAGAACTAGTTGTTATCCTCTTAATACCACCCGTTCCTCCAGGTGGTGTCATATTTTATCTCTTTTCAGACTCTCAAAATATGAAAATATTATCGAATTTCGAACTCATAAAAGTAAATGAGAAGGCATCTACTCAGAATAATTTTAACCCTTTTGTAGACTGAGATAGACTAATGTACGAAAAAGGAATACCTTAGTCGTGCATGTGTCTGAGAGATTCTCTTGAATATTGTTTTCTACCTTTTCGGATTCGAGAGACTATCTATGAAAAGGGACATCTGGAGTTTCATTTTTGCCTCTTTTTCAAACTCTCTAAACATGAAAAGGACATCGAGTTACCCCTTTGTCAGACTCGTAAAATTGAAATGCTGAAGTACTTGTCACCATGACAAGATTGAGCTACTCATTCCTAGGGCTCTTTAAAAATACTAGGATGGATTCATCTGAAGGATGAACTTACATGACAAGCATGTGCTACCCTCTTCAAGCTTGAGATAAAAAATAATGAGGTAATCGCTAGAAATAGTGGGGAAAAATGAAATCAAACATGTCATGTGTTTTGTATAAAGGCAGCATGTCGCTCTTCAACATGACACTTATCTGTTGCTCGTGTTGGGTTTGGGTTATCCTCACTTCATCATTTGCCTTTTTGGGTTTTGGGAATCCACGTGCCTCTCATCCGATTATATCATATTTTCATCATGGCCTCTGATCCTATGTTGATTCAAATGCTTCCAAATTCCAGATTCGTGTCACCGATATGTTCAAGAGAAGTCCCATCTGTAGTTTAAACCACTTATACCTTGTTTGACTTTTTTGCATCAATCTTGAATCACTCTTACCAACCCTGCTAAATCCTATGTTTCGTATCGATGATGTAAGAAACATTATGGACCTCCTTCAATGGATCACTTCCAGTCGACTTCAACTCATTATCCAGGAAGATGGCCTAGAAACTCCCTTTCAGTACCTTGAAGCTTGCATGCCTCAATGGCAAGTTCTTCGCATTTGACGATAGGTTCACATTACTGGCATTCAATCAAATGTTTCTGCAAGTGTTCGACTTCAGCTTCCTTGTTCACACTCATGGATTGTATTTTTGTACCTTGAGAGCCATCATCATTATTTTGGTGGTTTCTCTCATGCCTATTAACGATTTCCATCATTGACCCGTAATCAGGTGGTTTTCTAACATGTTCGACTCTGACACATCTATTCACATGGTGGGATTCGTACTTTGGTTGGATCGAGACATAGATGAAGACCCTGGGTTTTGTCTGATAAATCCAGGTTGCGTGGCGCTATTATATATTCATGATTGTAGACGTGATCCATTCTATTCAGATGGTTGTGTTGATGTCGTGGATCCATACACGTGATCCCTTCTATTCGGAAGGTTACATAAATGTCATGGATTCATGTATTGTTAGATGCCTACTCAGAGATTTATTATTAGGCATACATACATCAAATATGTCAGATATCTAGTATCATGCTTTATTTGCAGGTCTCGTGACGGTGTTTCTCTGGGTCCTTGCCTTGAATTGTAAAGCATTTCACCCATCACTTCTCGTTATGCATTCATGCTTTAGGGGGCATTTGTTACACAATATTTTGTCACACTTCTTGTCCCATATCTTGAATCATCAAAATGACGAAATTTCAGTGTATTCACCATGAAACATTTATAGAAGCATCCTTGAAGAAAAGAAGAAAAAGTGACCTGAAAGAGTTTCTTAGAAAACTTGTCAAAAACCTAGTTTTTAAGGTCAGATTGTTTTGCTCCACTGGTGATTTGTGCTGGTAACTTGTTGCACTATACTGACCTAGCACTACCAGCACAAATTTTATAAGGAAAACCCACGTTGAACCTCTTCAGCCATTTTTTACTAAAGTTGAGGTGAAGCTTCTCTTACTAGAAGTCTTGAGAATAGTGAGCTAGTAACATGTGAATAAGGATTAGAGCGAAATCCCCCATTCTTGGTCCTTGATCCTAATTTCATGGATATTTCCCTTGATCTATGGAACCTCTCCCTCCTTCTATGGATCCTTAACTCCCTCTCCTTCCCTTTTAATGAGATCCATACTATCCACAACTGGTTGGTTATTTCTTAGTTGCCTTCCTATGCCGAAACTATGCCTAAATGCTTCCCATTTTGCTAAAGCAAAAGGAGTTCTTGAAGGTTAAGGATAGGACTTGGAAACTCACCTAAAGGAGGCTTCCAACATCAAGGCTTAAGTGGTTGTAATTCTACCTTTACCATTCGATTAATAATACATTATGTGTTTACTTTCCATGAATGTGTCTATCATTTCTCATTTAGTATAATACTCCTTGATATGGTATATGGTTTATATTGGAATGGTTTTTTCTATGTATGCATTTGTTGTCTCCACATGATTTTCCTTGCGGGTATTCATTCTTAATGACGAAGAGGAGATTGAGCTTGGAAGCAAGAGAATCAAGGATGACACCAACAAATTTTAGCATCAAAGTGAGGTAGGTCATCTATCCTCCTTTGTGTTTTCTAGTATAGGCTAGGAAAGTTTACACATATTTGTCTCCATATTGTTTACTGATGATGTCTTTCTGGAAACGAACTCTTGCCTCCATGGCATCTGGGTATATGGTCTTGGAACCTTTGTCCAACTCATCTTGAAGCATGTGCAGCATTTTCCTAAGTATGTTTGGACCACCAATGTACTTCTGCATGTTTTCTGTGCTCAGCTGCAAGTCATCATTGGTGGCCTCTCGCATTAACTGCTCCATGTACCTATTGACCTCCAGCTGGACCTAGTTCTTCTCAACGGTTTGGGTGAGGGAACTGATTGAAGGGATCCTATGTTTCCTCACCATGACATCTAGACTCTTGAACAATCGTGCATAGGAAGCCTTAATGCTAATGATGAGCAGAGGGAGCTGCTCATAGTTTCAGATCAACATCCAGATTCATGCTTTGTCTAGCTCTTCCTGCGGCTTCAATGTATTGTACAAGTAAAGCGGGGCTCCCTTGTATCTCATTGTCCATTCATGTACGTGTGTAATAGAAACATTATTTCCTTGAGATTTTGGGAAATCTTTATGCACCACTATTAAAAACCATATAAATGGAAAACTGCCTTGTGCACGGTCAAAAATCCATCATAAAGTTTTCACATGGTGGTCTCAAGAGTTGATACTTCAGCAAGTATCACTTTTCTCATCTCTGCCATAGCGGATCCTCCAGATTGTTCTACCCTTTTGCCTAGCCTCTTGTAAGTCCTTTGACATCTGATCATTCTTTTCTAACAAGAACTTGACATTTGAGCTCATGGCTTTTGCATGATCCTTAGTGGCATCAACCATGGAAGATGGATGCTTTTTAGGATCTAAAACTATCACCCTTTCCTTCATAAATGCAGGTGATGCGTGATCATCCAGGAAATTCTTTCTCCATGCTTATACAATCTTTTGCTGAAACTCATCAAAGGATATATTATACACATCCATCACCGGATCATAATTAAGGAGAACAACCTCTCCTTGCTTGCTTGGGACTGGTTCTGATACTGAACATGGTGGAGACTATGAAGCGACCTCAGATTCTCTCGTCATGAGGTCGGTATCTTCGTCCTATAGCTCCTGTGACAACTCGGTGTCCATATCTTCAACCATTTGCCTGATCTGCTGAGCAGGTTCCCTATCCTGCAACTTCTCACCCTCTTCTTCATCTATTGGCTACTCTGACTCTTCAACCTATATTGGTGCAGTTTTCTCTATGATTGTACCTTGCCCTTCTTCTTGTTCCCGTTTCTGCTTCTCTTTCCTTTTTCTCCTTCTTAACTCCCGCTCTTCTTTCAGCTTCTTCTTTGTTTCCGACAACTTCCTTTCTTCTTCCTCCAACCTTTGCTTTTCTCTCTTCCTTCATTCTGCTCTCTTTAGGCGTTGTTTCCTCTTTGCCTCCACTACCAAAGCTACTTTCTCAATGAGAGGATCTTCTTTGAACTCGTAGCTTTGCTCAACCTCTGGGTTCTTGGACATCTTCCTCTTGCCTTTGTCCTATGTCGGTTTGCTGCTTATTGTTATTGTTGTTGTTGTTGTTGTTTTTGTTTTTATTGTTGTTTCCTATGGTGTTTCCAGCTGTAGATCATCTTTCCATTCTATAGCCATGTTGGCTGGTTCATTGGGCTTGGAGGAGTTATAACAGTACCTCCAGGGATCTTCCTTTGCCCAATGAAATGTCTAATGGATCCATGGATAATACACCTTCGCATAGTGGTTCTTACATATATAGTGGGGATCATACAGATTGAAGTCTTTCATGCTAAACTCAAACTTTTCTAAGACCTTGGCCTCAGCATCCAGATCCTTTAAGCTCTTAATCTCGTACAATTCAATCCGCAAAGGAAGAGCAGGCCATGGTGCCTTCTTCCTCCTATGCAGCCCTACTGATAACCCTATGGAGATGTGATATGCAACCTCTTGCATGACCAACTTATCTGTGGCAAACCTTGGTAGTACATGTGGAGACTTCTCTCTGCCAAACATCGTGATGAAGGTGCCACCGGGTGAGGCATACCAATCTGTAATGTTAAGTAATGCCTCCATCACTTCTTGGGACATGCAAGGTGGATCCTGCTCAAATATCAACTTGTAAACTAGGATGATGAAATGGTCAGATAGCCTTGCCATGACTCCTAACTAGTTTCACTTAAAAAGTAACTTACAATAAATGTTCATGGCAGTCTCTAATGGTGTCCATGTCCAACCCATGCCAGAAAACTAATGTTGGGAACAAATTGCATCAAGTAGGTACACGGACATAGAGAATCTCACTTTCTCATCCTTGGGAAGATTTCGGGCATTAGTCACATGCACTTTCAACTGAAGAGGCAACATATCCGACTTGTTGAATGGCCTTCCATTATTCGCGAATTGGTCCAACACAACCACCGAATTCTGCGGAAAGGTCTTCATGCTCTCTTGACCGTATAATTGACATGCAAATATAATCAAGAGTTGGTAGGCCTTTCTGAGTGACTTTTTCTTTTAAACATGATTGGGTGTCGAGCTGAAATTTGACAGCTCTTTCACCTGACAATTTATGATGTATCTAGTGTTCACAGTGTTGTGGGTGGCATAGAAAAGTGCATCCATGCGGTTCACAGACTGTGGTAAGTGATACATCTGATGATAGTTTTCTGTCCTGAAGGTAGTAAGTTGTGTTCCATTGGCATTGCTCAATGTCATCGTCTTGGGATCAGTATGTGAGACAATCGAGTCGATGATGTCCATAAGGCGGGGTACTTGCATGCAACCTTATATAATCTTGATTGGTGGATGTTGACATTGACCTCCTGATCTTCTAGATCTTCCTTGAAGCTCCCTGCAAATATATCCTTGATTTCTTGCCATGTTATCTTCATGTCCTTCTCTATGAACAACCGTGTGTTTACATAAATTGGAAAGTTCACTGACACCTGTTCAAGTACATCCATAGTGTTTCTCCCGATAGTATACCTTGATGCAACTTTCTATGAAGCCATGTTACTTGTACTATTGAAGAGCTACTCAATAACTTCCATACATGGAGACATAGAGGACACTCATGGCATGCAAATGTTAGCTTGAAACCAAAACCACTTCAAGAACGGACCAAGAAACAAACTGGGCAACTGTTTGGAACGATTGCATAATTCTGGGAGTTAGAGGTGGGTGACTGTCAGTTGGATATGTGCATTGTGTAGTCCCAGTTGCTAGTGGGGAGGTGATGCTAACTAGAACTACGAAATGTGCAGTTTAGTCTAGCTTGAGTTGGCTGGCACTGCGCATTACGTAATCCCAGTGTCCAAGGCTCTCGGATTGGCTCTTGCAATTGTGCAATGCACAATTGGAGCCAGGCCTTGGTAGCATCTACGTAATTCTTGGAGCCAAGGTAGAGCCTTGAGTTCTAGAAATGCATAGTGCATACCGGGAAGAGCTAGATCTAGGCCAAGGAAGCCCAAATCTACCCAAGGGCAACATGAAAATGACCAGATCTAAAATTGTAGGTGATGATTGGTGAAGATCTGAATGAATGTTAATGCATGCAATCAAAACAAGTGTAGGAATCTATCAAACTAACGAAAAATGAAGCTTATCGAGAGAGTCACTGCAATGACGAGTGTTAGTGCAAAAACTGGGTTATGCATTCAACACTTAGGAAAGGAAATGAAAAACTCAAAACAATACTTCTACAACCTAAAAAAAATCAAAACTCTAGTGGTCATTTAATCAAATGGGAAAAACAACACTCTCACAAACCAAGGAAACAAAACTAACAGAAAAGCCAACAAAATACGATAAAGGTAAGACCTGAGAAAGGCCCGACAACTATGTTGAAGGTTCCTAGATCTCCTCTAGGATTCAAGAGCTCCAAGATCGAATGTGTAAATGAGCTCTAACAGTGTCCATTAAATAGATTTGGTTGATTTAGGGTTTATGAAGCAAAGGCCAAAAATATAGGAAAAAGTGACACATGGTCAAAATTTCCAAAAATAGCGCAATTGTAACTCCAACTACTAAAAATAGATCCCTATTTTTTAGGGATGCTTTTTTGCTTTTTGATTTTTTCTTTTTCGAGAAAAGTTGCCATGCATGCACATAGAGATTCTGCAGTTCCGGGGAGAACTTGACAACTCACTTGGCACATGCATTAGCCAGCTGCTGAGGGAAATCTTCTATAAAATTCTTGGGCTAAGTGGCTCTGGTTGCCTCTCATGCTCTGCATAGTTTCCCAGCTGAAGGCAGGTTTTCAGTTAGTTTTGCATAATTCTGGAGCCAAAGCTCACTGTTGGCTTGAACTGCAAATTTCCTGAGGGCAACGTTGGTTTCCCTTAAGGATTGTGCAACTCACTACGGCAATCTTAGAGCCGGATTGTAACCAAATCAAGAGGTCATGTTGTGGTTAAACAAAAAATCAAGTACAAAAACATAAGCTATAAAGAAACAGATAAAAATCAAAGAAAACACAAGTACCTGAGTCAGTGCGAGGTAAGCTACTGGCATTTTTAGGAGGGAGGCTCCAAAACGAAGAATAGGAAAAATTTTGGAGGGTGGTTGTAGCTGCTACAACATGCTCCCTTCCACCCTTAAGGATGTAGCCCTTTGATGGTTCATGAGCCTAGAAGGAGATAACATCGCCATAGAGGAAAAAAAATGTAGCAGGCCTTCAACAACAAGTACTCAGATTACTGCAAAGCAAGAAATGAGATGTTCATGATGATCCAAGGAGAAAATGAGTCTCTAGAAAATTTTGACGAAAGATTCCAGTTGAGTTATAGAAGGGAACATAATTGTATCTTGGATCCAGAGTCCTTAAAGCTAGTTCTACTACGAGGAGATAGGGAAGATCTAATGGAAATGCTTAACTTACTAGCCAATGGAGACATATATCAGCTCACTTATGATGATATCAGAAGGTATTCAAAAACAATTCAAGGGCTACTAGAAAAAGAGGTAGAGAAAATAAAATCTCGGCAAATCCTTCTTCATCTTCCCTGATTACTAAAATGAGATAGGGAGTATGTTATACAACATGAAGACCAATATATTGCATACCTTTTCCATGCATGTGGACACCCTACAAATCAAAATAAAATAGGAGGAAGAAAAAAGGCAATAGCCATATTTTTCCCTCGATGCACTAAAAGACATCCTGGGAATGGATGTCATTTAAATATCATAGAAATATGTCCATTATGTGAGAGTACCATTTCAGTGATAAATATACTTCTTTGCAAAGTCTAACGGTTATGTACTAGGGAGTAGAAGGAGGCATGTAGTTGCATTTTCTTAAGCAAAAGAGGCCATAAGCTCCTAATAAATACCAACAAGGTATGAACTTCCCCTCTTTTTGAATGCTAATTATAATTCTCATTATTAACCGTGGTGCCCTCCTAACCTTTCGCCTTGTCTTATGCCCACTCCTTGGCCATATGCTCCTCAAAATATTTCTCCTCCTTTCTAGCCTGTTGACGGTGCTGGACCTGCCAACATGTAAGGGGATCTCCCTGGTAAGATGTCTCAATTAGACCTCAGACCGTTTGGTGTAGGAGTCCCAGCAGTGGGCCGTAAGGTAATGCCTTGACCACAATGTCGCACAGAGGCAAGTAAGATAACTCTGTCAGTAGCAAGGGTGTGACTGATGCAGTGAGTCAAGGAAGGTGTATGAAAGGTTCTAACACATAAGGGGGAGATGAGGGTGAAGATGAGTTCCAGGTTGAAAGGGATCAGTCCCAACTCGGTTAGGAACACACAACATAAAAGGACATGCACAACTTTTGGCAGAGCAATCCACTCAGATGCAGTAGCCACATCATACAAGGTAAGATAACACGTACAACACTCACGGATCAGTCTAAACGAGTGCAAAAGTTGTTATATCAAGGTTCATGTGAAAGGTCTGTCTGGTGTCCAGTAGAGCAATCGACACAGATGGGACAACATTAACAACATATATAACACATTATCAACAACATTCATATAATTTCATACAAATCAGTTCATGCACAAATACATAAGTTAAACAACATATATCATTAAGGAAACCAGAGTAATCCAACTACAATAACAACATATGCATGAAAATGTGTTGGCTCTTATTATATAAAAAATTGTCAGACCAGGCAGTAACTCCTCAACCAAAATTGATTTGTGTGTTATTTGTTAAGGTAGGTCTTCATTATATACATGAGGGAGAGACTGTTCACTTCATCTCCCGATGACTGTTCATATTACTTATTTATCTATTTACATTATATTCGCTCAATCCTAAGGATTAGGTGTCAACATTCCCCCCCTTAATCTGAAGGGATGTTGGTGAGTCCAAGCATCATTATGAATCTTTCAAGCTTTTCTTTTCCAAGCACTTTGGTGAATATGTCTACAATTTTCTCATTAGTGGAACAATGACGGAGATGGATTGTTTTGGCCTCAACATGATGTCGAATTAGATGATATTTAGTATTTATGTGCTTCGTTCAATCATGGAACTTTGGGTTCTTGGCCAACTTTATTGCAGAGGTATTTTCAATCATGAGTGGAGTTGATTGTACTTGTTTTACTTGCAAATCTTCAAGAATTTTCCTGAGCCACACAATTTCTTTTGTTGCTTCAGCTGCTGCCGTGTATTCTGCTTCTATTGTGGAATCTGCTGAAACTGATTGTTTGCGTGATCTCTAGGAGACAGCTCCTGATCCAAGACTCATAGCATATCCTGAAGTAGATACCCCAGTTTCTTTGTCTCCATCGAAGTCTGAATCAGAGTATTCAATCAAGCTAAAGTCGTCCACATGTGTATACTTGATTCCAAAGTCTTGAGTTCCCTCCAAGTACCTTAGAACTGTTTTTGCAGCAGACCAATGCCCCTCACAAGGCTTTTGCATAAACCTAGAGAGGATTCCAACAACAAACGATATGTCTGGTCTGGTAGTAGTTAGGTAGCTGAGACTTCCTACAAGCTATCTATACTTTGTTGCATCCTCAAATTCTTTTCCTTCAATAGATGTGAGCTTTATGTTTTGTTCCATTGGTGTAGTAAGAGGATTGCATTCTGTCATGCCAAACCTATTCAATAGATCTCCAATGTATTTCTTTTGAGAAAGAAATATGGACTTCAGATGTTGGGTTACTTCAATGCCAAGGTAGTAATGAACATAACCCAAATCAGTCATTTCAAAACTTTTCCCCAATTCCTTCTTTATGGATGCAATGTAGCTTTCATTGTTCCCTGTCATCAAAAGATCATCTACATATACCACAAGATATACAACTATTTTGCCAACTTTCTTGACAAATAAAGTTGCATCATCAAGATCATAATGTTTGAAATTGAGTTTCAGAAGATGCTCGGTTAGTTTTTCATACCAGGCTTGCGGTGCTTGTTTGAGGCCATACAAGGACTTCACAAGTTTGCATACTTTATGTTCATGTCCTTTCACAGCAAATCCTTCAGGATGAGACATAAAAACATTCTCTTTTAAATCTCCATTTAAGAAAGCAGTTTTTACATCCATTTGATGGACTTTCCAACCGTTCTGAGCTGCTAGGGAAAAGAGTGTCTAGATGGTAGCCCATTTTGCTGTGGGGGAAAAAGTCTCCTCATAATTGACCCCTTCCTTCTATGTAAAACCTTTTGCCACAAGCCTAGATTTGTGCTTGTCAAGTGAGCCATCAGCTTTATACTTGTTCTTGTAGACCCACTTGCAGCCAATTGGTTTGGTTCCAAATGGAGCATCAACCAGCTTCCAAGTGTCGTTCTTTATGAGGGCATCATACTCCTTTTTCATCGCTTCTTTCCATTCATCATGAGAAGCATCTTCTTTGAAGGAAGTTGGTTCAAAATCTATATACAAGTTCAATTCACAATCATAAGAAACATCCATATCAACAGGTGAATTAGAGTCATCCACATCACCTCCATTTTGCCGGTTTGAATTTCTAGTTCCTGTCTTTCCAACCTCATCAGGATGAACACTTTCAAGTGTCTTTGTCAGCCACTTTGGGGGACCTTTTTCAGATGGTCGAGGCTGCTTCGTTGATTGAGTTGGGATTGAATCAAGATTGAGTCTCCCAATTCTGTCAATCACATCACTTAAAGCATCATCCGTTGTTGGAGTTTCATGCAGGGGAGAGTGTTGTTTAGAAGAAGATTCCACATGTTGATCTAGTATAGGAATCCCCCCTTCAAGATGTGGAATCTGATTATCAAATTCTTGAAATGATTTTCTTTTGCAAATCTATCCAAACGATCAAGTTGCGCTCAATAACATTGTCAGTTTTGGATGATTCAAGAAAAATTACATCTCTAGATACAACAAACTTTTTATTTACTTCATCATAGAGATGATATGCTTTGGAGGTGTTTGAATACCCCAAGAAGATACATTTATGACTTCTAGCACTAATTTTGTTTCTATGTACCTTTGGTATCAAGGCATAACAGGTGGAACCAAAGACCCTGAGATGCTTTACCGAAGGAATATGTCCATACCACATTTCATATGGAGTCTTGTTTCTAATAGCATTAGATGGACATATATTCTTTATATATGCAGCACATAGAACAACATTAGCCCAAAACATTATCTTTACATTTTTGAAGAAGAGCATGGATCGTACCATATTTAAGATTGTCCTATTCATTCTTTCAGCTACACCATTATGTTGGGGATTATAAGGTATAATTGTTTGATGTTTGATCCCATGTTGGCGAAGATAGTTTTCAAATTCATTTGATGTGTATTCTTTTCCATTATCAGTCCGAATAGACCCGATATGAGATTGTGCATCATTTTCAATCCATTTATGAAAATTCTTGAATGTTTGAAAAGCATCAGATTTGTTCTTCAATAAATAAACCCAACACATTCTCGTGTAGTCATCAATAAATGTCATCATATATTTATTTCCGTTTGCAGAAGGAACATGCATTGGACCACATAAATCTGAATGAATGCGTTCAAGTTTTCTATGTGTTCTTGAATGTGAATCATGAAAAGACTATTTGCTATGCTTTCCTGGAATGCAAGCATCACATTGCTTAAGTTTCCTAGGAATTGTAGGCAAACTAGCAACACCATTTTTCTTCAACAAGCAGAGGCTGTCATAGTTCAAATGTCCAAATCTAGCATGCCATAATAAACTTGATGGAAGAGTACCTTCTTCATGATGAGAATTTGTTATAGACATTTTTGTGCCTCGCATCATGGAGCATGGAATGTCAATAATTACAGGGATCCTCAGTCCCTAAACATGTTGTTCTTACCCCTAAAAGAACAAGGTCATCAAACAACAGCACTTCCAATCAGTTCTCCACCTGAAAACACTTCAAAACAGGCTTATTTTGGATCATGTCAGCTGCTTAACTGAGCTTCTGCGCTGTAATGCAACTGTCCCACTCTGTACCTGCGCTGGAAGTCAAAAGTAATGAAGGCTACCTGCGCTGGGCGAGATTGGCCAAGTGGCACAGTCATCCTGCAAGGTGTCAACTGCCCAGGAAGCTTCCAAACTGACACTTGGTTCATCAGATTCGCCTTGTGATGAGTAAGAGGTACTTGATCACCATGTGTAAGCAAGGATCTCCAAGTGGACTCAAGAACTGAAGATTAACTGAAGAGGGAGAGGACACTAGTCAGCTCTATGCCAGCCTCAAGCTGACTCATCCTCTCTTCTTCTCTCCTATATATAGAGCTCTTCTATGAGGTCTAAGGAGGCTGGAATTTTGTGTAAAGCAAGGAGGTGCTGTTGGATTACAGTTAGAGCTATTGGGTGATTGTTTTACTAGAGGTGAAGAGGAGAGTTCTTGCTGCTGGGGAGGTGCTGCTGGATTGGAGCCATCATTGGTTGTAACCTTCTCAGAACCCTGTTACTTCTATCAATAAAGTTTTGCATGTTCTCCTATATACTTGTATTGCATTGATGTATTGTATTTACATGTATATTTGATTCACTCTAATCCATGCATCAGTTATGAGTACATGTATCTTGTAGTTTCCTCTCTTGTTTTGTGCAGGATCTGTGTGTAGCTGGACCGGCAAAGAGAGCAAGGAGCTGGGAACAAGAGACAAAGAGAGAGGATCAAGATCAACTAAGCGAAGGACACCAGGTTAGTTAATCATTTCTTCCCCCTCTCTGTACTTTCATTAAGGAAAACATCAAAGCTTTACTTTCAGTTGTTGCTAAAGACTGTCACCTTTAGAGTAGGGATAGGGTCATCCGCATCGGATACTTTTCCCCACAACAAACTGGTGACTCCGCTGGGGAGCCTAGTATCTTGTTGGTGTTTGTAGTATTTTGCTATTCATTTCTTGAAGAAAAGAGTACCAAATCGAAAAGCTTTTGACTATATCAAAAGCGAAGTAGAGGGACTGCTACTCTTGCTCATTTGCTGAGCAGATTCAAGATTTGAAGAGCTTATCTACAAAAGACTCTTTACTCTTTGTGATAGATCTTCATCCTCTTGATCATCCCTTAGCCTGTACTTGACCTATAGCTTTTTATTTCAGCAAAAACAGTGCATTTTTGAGGTTTTTTTGACCCGGAAAACTTTGTAGACGAAACTCTCGTGTGTCAGTGCAGGCTGTCCACAGGCAGCCTGCATTACAGCGCAGGTACTCCCTTCGGGAACTGCACTGAGAGTGAAATTGGCAGACTAGAACCTGCGCTGGTCCAGTTAGCCCTTGTCTTTCTCAGTCTTCCTATTGTGTCTTGGCCCTGTTTGCACTTGTTTTTGGCTGATTGCTTGCTGGTTATTGTACTTGCTGTAAGCCACTTCTCCTTGACATTATTCCGCCTCAGTTGTGTGATGAAACTGTGAATGTTCTTTTAGTATTTCTTATTTCAGTTACAGTTTCCCATTGCGAAAAGCGAACCAGTATAGCTGTGGCCTCTTAGATCCTGAACTGTAAAAGTGTCTTTGTGATCTTATGAGCTAGTTTTATTACTGTTCATGGCTGTTTGAGTTTGTTTGTTTTTCACTTTATGGTTTGAATTCATATATTTTTAGTGTTGAAACAAGTACCTGTAAAGCGTCTTTTCATTTTAGAAAAAACTGGTTTGTTTACGCTTCAAATTGAATTCGAAAGTCATACAACAGTTTTCCTTTTGTCTACATCAACATTAAAAGGAAAAGAAAAGAAATACATGCATCTTGCATTTGCATTTTGATAAGTTTGGGTGTCTGATCTAGGAGAAAGTGCATTAGTTTGTGCTTGGTGCTCTGTGTGGAAAGATATTGTTTTTTCTCTCCCCTCAGTAGTTAGGATTTTCAAAGCTAAAAAGATTGTGAAAGCTTGCTTATCATTTTAGCTGCATTTAGGAATTTGTACCAATACATCTCGTGGTGATCCTGAAAGACAAACTGATAAACAAGATCAACTTAAAATATATTGAATGAATCTAAAAACGCATTGTAACATAACGCTCACAATAGAGGTCTAGG
Source organism: Pinus tabuliformis (assembly GCA_031772625.1). Lineage (NCBI taxonomy): Eukaryota > Viridiplantae > Streptophyta > Pinopsida > Pinales > Pinaceae > Pinus > Pinus tabuliformis. The sequence continues at coordinate 904,508,399 of CM062810.1, read as the reverse complement.
TAGAGACGTGTTCCGGCGTCGTTAAACGTAGTGACTGTCGATCTCTACGAAGGTGGGTGATTCCTCCTGAGGGACGATAGCACTAATACGGACTTGTGCTCCCGCGTACCGTCGCGTATATTGGGAGACCCCTATAGGCTTTTATCCTTTATCCTTAGGAAGCCGTGTCGACCGCCCTACTAATCGCGATGCAGTGAACACAGCATTCACGAAGATCGACCACCCGTACCGTAAAACGTATTCTGTGGTTTCGCAAAAGGTTTGGCACACCCTCTGCCTAGATCTCCAGAGCAGTTTCTTTTGGCCCTTTTCAAACTCTATAACTGAAAAGGTCCAGCCAAGCATTTGTCACTTCGGGCTCGTTAATACATCGAAGGCGACTAGAGTCATCTTTAGCTTTTTCTCGACTCTTAAAACATGAAAAAGCAAAGTTGTGTCTAAAAGCGTCTAATAAAATTCATTCAATACGGAAACATAATTCCCCTTTTTATTTTAGTTGATCAAGTAATCCGCAACCGTGGAGGAAAGTCAATTAAAACCCCGTCGTTCAGGGAGGCTTGCGAGTCAACCGCCTTTGTCTCCGGAACCGAAAGTAGTACGGACGAAGCGAACTCGCTTGACCAGGTCAAAATCTCCTTTTAAAGTTAGAACGGAAGTTCCAACAACATCTGAGATTCTGGTCACTCCAAATATTTCTGGAATCCCTGCCTCTATTGAAGAAGTTCAACAGCAACAGAAGGACAGTGGTACTGATCCTAGTCTGAAGACAAGTACTTGCATAACTGAACCAGTTCCATCTGAAACCGGTCCACAGAGTCTTGTTTTTCAAACGACTGTCGCTGTCGAAGCAACCCCTTCTTCGGCACCAGAAATCTTTTACGGACCTGACGGTCTGCCTCTTCCTCCTGGTCTGATTGCAATAGAAGAAATCGTAGAGGACCAGCAAGCTAATACTCCAATTCATTTTGGAGTAGGTACCCCTCTTTTTCCTTCTGCATCAGAAGTTTGTCTATCGCCACCAGAAGTTCCTGAAGAATCGTTAGGAAGTTTATTGGATAGACTTAAAATGTCTGAACAACCGTCGACATCTAGAACTGTGCCAAACGACACAGCGACAGCAGAAGTTCCTGCTGCCAATCCAACGATGTTTGCCGGCATACCAGCCGTCCCGACTAGCTCTCATCAGCTAGAAGGAGTCCACCCAGGGACTATTATGACAACTTGGTCTGTTCCAGTTTGTTCTTCCGGTATAATACCCGGTAATTCTTATGTTGAAACTAGACAAATTGATCCCTTTGGGAATCATTTTGCGCCATCCAGTCCTCAAAGGCCATCTATACCCTTGAGCTCCGGATTGTTACCATATGGGGGGCAATATGCCCTTTCACTTCCCCTTTCGGGGGGATACCCATACGGCAGTTTTCAACCACATTCAGGTTTGACTGAAGTAACGACGAGTGGTTGGGTACCTATGTTACCCCAACAACCAAGAGTTGTATATTCCATGCAACAATGTGTACCTATGTCTAGTATCCCGACGACGCCAGCAATTGTAACCGTGTCGCAAGTTCAATCGACGCCTGTTGTACGTCAACCCCAAGTTGTAATGCAACAGCCTATTGACCCTGCAACACAACCACAATCGCCAACTGCCGGGACGACACAGATACAAACGGGAACCATAACACCGCATCTTGGTCCGTCGGTTAGTGTCGCACAACAAAACATGGCTTCACAACCATGGATGGTGCAATACCAACAACCTCAGTTTCAACAGGTGTACCAGGGGTCTGAGCAACAGATCTTTGCAAATAGTGGGCAACCCTATATTCAGAATGGGTTAAATCAACCACTTTACAGTGGCCAAGCCCACCAGCCATATCAGTCCTATCAACATCAGTTGCATTATGCTGGTATGCAAAGGCCTACTGCTCAGGCGATTCCATCGTATCCTGGGTACGCCTCGCCAAACCTAAATCAGCAGTTGCCATTCGTGGCGACTCTAGAATTACCAGATTTACATCGATTGACGAATGATCCAATCGCCTATGCCCATTGGTGGCCAGCGATTCCTCACAAACTTCCTTCGGACATTCCTAAATTCAATGGAAATCCTGGCGAAGACCCGTCGAATCATGTGATGACTTTCCATCTGTGGTGTTCGTCGAATACCTTGAATGATGATTCGATAAGGCTTCACCTTTTCCAGAGGACATTGACTGGTCCGGCGGCTAAATGGTATATTGAATTACCTAGAGCCTCTTTCGACAATTTTAGTTCCCTAGCCACGACTTTCTTAACACACTTTCAGTTACCTATAAGGTACGAAACTGGAACCGAGATCTTAACCAATTTCAAGCAGACAACGGCCACACATATATCAGATCATATACATGAGTGGCGTCGTCGTCGCAGAATGGTAAAGACTTATGTTCCAGATCAGCTTTTAGCTGAGTGGTTTATAAAGTCGCTTCTTCCTGCTATAACAGAAGATGTGGCCAAGGGAGGCGTCGTAACAGAGGAGCAAGTTATTGCTCGTGCCCAGTATTTAGACTTAGTATATACTCAGTCTGGCACGCTCTATGACAAGATACCTGACGCCCCTAGACCGGAATTTTCAATTCCTCCCCCTCCTGGATCAAATAGTGACTCTCATGCCGGCGATGGTGTGATTGGCACTGCAAATGCAAAGTCAACACAGGATTCATCTAAGAAAACCCGTAAGACTTCGAATCAAAATGCAAATGAAGAACTTCTTGCCTCGGAAGTAAGTGCCGTGTCGGACGACAAGGGCAAACAACTGAAGCAACCAGGAGACAAGAAGAAAAAGAAAGGGAGAAAAGGGAAACCCCCTTCGGGGTGTCATATATGCGATGAGGATCATTGGACAGCAGATTGTCCATGCAAAGCTGAGCTTAAAAGATTCTTTAAGAGTCCGAAAACATCAGCTGTGTTGACTGATCCGTTTCCTAATCCTGGTCAAAATCTGGTTGCTAATCAAAATGCTTCCCGATCCCAAGTGCTTATGTTGTCTACCTCAAAGCAGCAGAATAATGCTTTGACAAGGAATAAAGATTACGGGAATCCATGGCTGTCAAATAACAAGGCTAATGAACAACCTAGTAGTTCGACGACAGCTTTGACCAAAGTTGTGCCACCCATCATTCCTGAACCAATGGTAAAGTTGCCAAAGGGAGTAGTACACAAATCGACATTTAATCCTCGTGCCAAAATAGCACAGAATTATAATATAATAGAGGACCTGGCCCAATCGCCGTCCGCTATGTCGACACTTGAGGTACCGCAAAATTGCCCCTCCCAAGAGCAAACTTTATTATCAGCAATAGGTGGGATTGGCCCAATGGATTCAAATCTTGTGGCCTTTGATCATAAAGGATATGACCCTAAGTTACCAGCTCAACTAGCTTTCCTTATTCAAGTGAAAGCCCTCAACAAAACTGTTCATCGAACAATTATTGATGAGGGGGCATCTACATGTCTTATGTCGATGAGTTGCTGGAAAAATTTAGGCTCACCACCCTTGTCGAAATCGTCAACGACCTTAAAAGCATTTGATGGACGATCATACACTCCCTACGGGATTTTAGGTAACTTGCAAGTTGAACTGGGGGGCAAAACAGTAGAAGTCGATGTTGAAGTAATAGATGGAAACCTCGATTACAACATCCTACTAGGAAGGCCCTGGATATATGCCATGGCCGCAGTCGTGTCGACCTACTTCAGGAAGATTGCATTTCCCTTTCAAGGAGGGATTACAGTCGTCGACCAACAAACTTTCCTCCCCGACAGTTCACAAGTTACGGGAAGCATTCCAATGACACATGGAAACGATCATTCGCTTCAAAATATTGGAGTAGGTCTCCTAAAAGACCCTGCCTTAATGGGTACTTTTTCCCTACCGCCTGCAAGTAATCTGGCGGAGGTGGCCACAGTGGAAACCTACAATATGAAATCTTCTATATCTAATGGATTCGGAAGATTCCTAAACATTTTGTCAGCATGGATCATCGCCCTAATAGAAATACTGTAAATACAGTGGGCTCCGAGGACGGTTCTTATCTTGTGTCAACCTCGTTAAAAAATGAAAACAAGGACCCGAGGACGGTTCTTATCTTGTGTCAACCTCGTTAAAAAATGAAACAATCCCCTCTTCAAATCTCAAAAGTGAACCTTCATTCCAATCACCAAGTTGAATGCAATGAAGCTTGGGGGGCACCCTCCTTTTGACATTCAGTTATGATGCTGGGGGCATGCAAGATTCGAGCAGTTTTAGCGCATAGTTCATGCTCGTTAAAAAATAAACATAAGTTGTGAGCAATCTTCCCCTAGAGTTCAAGCTCATTCAGAAAAAATGAACCGGTAAATAACCTTTTGAGATCGTAAATTCATCAGCCATAAAAGCCTTGGTCGTGTTTGTGCACCGTCACCTCCACTTTTCATTTGGCCGATCATTCACCTCCATTTGTGTGTTTACCTCTTTTGAGAAACAGCTGCGAAGAGTGATTTCACCTAGCCATCCTTGTGACGCTACCGTGATTGGAAAATTCCAATTTGTACCTGGAATCAGTTGCTATCCCTGTTTATCACTCGTTCCTCAAAAGACGAGTCTTCTTTGAGCTCTTTTCACTGACTCGTGAAATATGAAAAGTTTGCCGAGTTTTTGGCCTTCTAGCTCGTTAAACGACCGAAAGCTATCCCTCCTCTAGATTTTAATCTTTTTGGACCTGAGGGATTATTGCACAAAAAGATCGAGCGCTTGTCTTGTTTGGCTCGTAAAAGTACCGAACAGCCATCCCTTTTGTATTGTTTTATACTTTTTCGGACTTAAGGGATTAGATGACGAAAAAGGAATTATGGAGTTGACTTTCTGTACCTTTTCAGACTCTCTAAAAATGAAAAGGACCGAGTTTTCCTTGTCGTTAGACTCGTTAAAATGATTAAATAGCGACAAACTTGTCTTTAGACGAGAACGAGTTTCCCTATCGCTAGGCTCGTTAAATCATAGCGATAGGCTTGCCCGAAGGGCAGGTTATAGAACAAGCATATGTTATCCTCCTCAAGCTTGACAAAAATAAAGAGGTACTGGTCAGAAATGACTGGGGAAAAATTGGGAGAACATTCAAAGTTTAATGGTAGCGAGTCACTCTTGAACATGACACTTTTCCTCCGTATCACATCGGGTTGGGTTGTTTCATTCACCGGTCTCATCACCATGGTCCTCGCCACACCATCCACGTTTGGGGTAATGCTACCGATCCATCGCATCAGTGTCGTTATATGTTCAAGAGGGGTCATTCTGAAAGTGTCAACCGTGTCCCATCCACTGCCATACATTATCCTTCATCCATTCATGATCGCCACCCTGAATCATATGTCACAGTTTGTTTTCACCTCCACTAAAGTCATTAGCTCCGTTCCGTGTCATTGATGTGGGATTCATTAAGGCCCTCCTTTGACGGATCGCTTCTTGTCGACTTCAGCTCATTATCCAAGAAGTTGATCTAGGAACACCCCCATCAGTACTTTGAAGCTTGCATGCCTCAATGGCAAGTTTCTCACTTCCGGCGACAGGTATACATCAATGACCTTCGACCAGAAGATTTTGCGTGGCGTTCGACGCCAAGTCCTTTATTCACGCCACGTGAATTGTACTGCAGTACCTTGAGGGTCATCGTCATTATTGGTGATTCCTCTCGCGCTTGTTAACGGTTTACATTATTGACCGGTAATCAAGCGATGTCTTTCCATGTTCGACTTCAGCGCAATTCTCACATGGATCGACTTGTACTTAGAGTGAAGATCGAACGAGTTTGAAGACCCCGGATCTAGTTTCATCCATCCGGGCTGCGATATATATTCAGGAAATATAAAAGCATTTGCCATGTACATCATTGCAGCAGATGATCATCCTACTCAAAGGATGATAATTTCAGCAGAAAATTATCAGTCTATCTTCAGACGATCGTCTGTCATATGTACCAAAATGTATTTATAAAAAGCTGAGCATGGGAATGCCCGCCTCGGCTAGATCATGAGAATAATGATGAATGAAAAATAATGTATTGTATTGTATTGTATTACAGGGCACTCTCCTCAGCACTGGAACGAACTTCGGATCCTCTAGATAAAGCATTTCACCCGATAAACGGCCTCATACTTTAGGGGGCAACTGTTATAGACATTTTTGTGCCTCGCATCATGGAGCATGGAATGTCAATAATTACAGGGATCCTCAGTCCCTAAACATGTTGTTCTTACCCCTAAAAGAACAAGGTCATCAAACAACAGCACTTCCAATCAGTTCTCCACCTGAAAACACTTCAAAACAGGCTTATTTTGGATCATGTCAGCTGCTTAACTGAGCTTCTGCGCTGTAATGCAACTGTCCCACTCTGTACCTGCGCTGGAAGTCAAAAGTAATGAAGGCTACCTGCGCTGGGCGAGATTGGTCAAGTGGCACAGTCATCCTGCAAGGTGTCAACTGCCCAGGAAGCTTCCAAACTGACACTTGGTTCATCAGATTCGCCTTGTGATGAGTAAGAGGTACTTGATCACCATGTGTAAGCAAGGATCTCCAAGTGGACTCAAGAACTGAAGATTAACTGAAGAGGGAGAGGACACTAGTCAGCTCTATGCCAGCCTCAAGCTGACTCATCCTCTCTTCTTCTCTCCTATATATAGAGCTCTTCTATGAGGTCTAAGGAGGCTGGAATTTTGTGTAAAGCAAGGAGGTGCTGTTGGATTACAGTTAGAGCTATTGGGTGATTGTTTTACTAGAGGTGAAGAGGAGAGTTCTTGCTGCTGGGGAGGTGCTGCTGGATTGGAGCCATCATTGGTTGTAACCTTCTCAGAACCCTGTTACTTCTATCAATAAAGTTTTGCATGTTCTCCTATATACTTGTATTGCATTGATGTATTGTATTTACATGTATATTTGATTCACTCTAATCCATGCATCAGTTATGAGTACATGTATCTTGTAGTTTCCTCTCTTGTTTTGTGCAGGATCTGTGTGTAGCTGGACCGGCAAAGAGAGCAAGGAGCTGGGAACAAGAGGCAAAGAGAGAGGATCAAGATCAACTAAGCGAAGGACACCAGGTTAGTTAATCATTTCTTCCCCCTCTCTGTACTTTCATTAAGGAAAACATCAAAGCTTTACTTTCAGTTGTTGCTAAAGACTGTCACCTTTAGAGTAGGGATAGGGTCATCCGCATCGGATACTTTTCCCCACAACAGAATTGTATGAGAAATGTTGTGCACGAGCAGAGGTTCCTTGCAGCTTGAGAAGCCTTTCTTCTTCTATTCCCCTCATGATAAGTGATTGGTCAGATGCTTTTCTCACCTTAAGCTTGCCATCAAACATATGAATGGAGTGACCGTGCTGGCGGATGTGAACCAAGAACAACAAGTTTCTCTTTAGTTGTGGGAGATATAGAACATGGTGCAGAATAAAGTCTAGAAGACCATGCAATTTAAGCCTGATTGTGCCAAGCCCTGATGGCTTGATTTTTGATTGGTCTACAAAGTATACTACTCCATCAACATTGTCAGTAAATTCCTCAAAAAAGTCTTTTCTATGAGTCATGTGGCAGGTTGCTCCTGAATCAAGCAACCAATCATTTTTCCAAGAAGCAAGTGAAGCATCAAATAAATCTTCATTTACTCCAATGTTACATTGTGCCACAACATAAATATCAGATTCAGGTGCTTTACCTTTGTCTGTATCATCAGTTTTACATTTCCGTTGGTTTCTTTGCTGCTCAATTTTTTTCCATGGTAGCTTGCATGTAGAGGCATCATGTGATCCATTTCTTTTGTAGTGTATGCAGTGCAAATATGCCTTTTCTCCTTGAGAGTGTCTGCCCCCCCTGCCTCTAAAATATCTTCCTCTTCCTCTTCAACCACCTCTTCCTCTTGAAGAATCTTGAGCAGGATGATTTTCTTTATGAGCAAGGCACACAGCCTCTTCAGAAGATTCAGGGGTTGTCTTCTTTCCAAAAGCTTTCTCTCTTTCAGCAAAATTTTTCACAAGAGAGTAAAAGGTGATATCTTAGAGATTTCCATTTGCTTGCAATGACTCAAGATATTTGGAGTAGGTAGGATAAAGTGCCTTGAGAAAATTGATAAGAGGAATATCCAATTCAAACTTAGTGGATTTGATATCATGCATTATAGACTTTACTTCAGATGCAAGAGCAAGAGGATCATTATTTTGCAGTTCAAGAGTGAAGAGTTTAATCATGAGTTGAACAACTTCAAGTGAAGAATGTGAGTCATAGAGTTCTTTCAACTTTTGTAAGGCTTCAAAGGTAGTTGAAAATGACGAAATATGGCGACTCGCCTCTTCATTTACAGATGTTGCGATTAATGCATAAGCTTTGCTGTTCTTGTTTTCCCAAATGACGAGCTCTTTGTCTGAGGTAGGTTGTTTTGGTTCATTGTCTCCGTCTTTGACACAAACTCCTTTCCATAACTCATTGAAAATAAGGGTGTGTTTTATCATCCGAGACCACTCAGGATAGTTCTCCTTGCCTATTCCCACAATAGATATGATTGAATGCATACTGTAAAAAAAATACTTTTGTTGATAGAAAAATACTTCTGGTGGTAATTTTTTTTTTTTTAATTACAATTCAAAGAAATATATTTTTGATATGAATTGATAGAAAATTCAACTGTCAATATGTGAGACTAATCCTTAACTCATTGCATCAAGGTTCAAGATCTCTTCAACAAATATATTCTTATGTATCTTAGAACAACTATAACTACTCCATAAGGTATGTCCATGCTACAGGCATTGTTTATAAATCATACTACATTGCAGATTCACACAAATGTATATGTATTGACCTTCCATGGTGATCCTCCTCTTGCTGTAGCAATCCACATGCTCATGGATTCCAAAAAACCATAAGGGCCTTACACTTCCACACAGATTACTATATAGACACAAGCCCCACCACTAGATTTGTCACATGCAATACATGCAATTCATGCGATGGAGACAGTGTTAACTTACAACGTTTAACAACAGCGTAAATACCATACCAAACAACCTTATTACAACTGCATAAATATGTGAACAGCTTCTGGACTGCGTATATGGAGCAACGTTCAACTCTTCCACTGCGCAACTCTTCACGTCAGGTTCACCACAGCAGGTCACATCAAAAGGAAGTCGGTCATTGTCATTGTGGTTGGAATGGATGCGCACCAGTGGCAAGACAATGCTGTTGCATCGACTTATTGCTCACACAAAGACGTCAGAAATACAAGGATATGTTTTGAATCTTGACCCTCGGGATTTTTATGGTCACAAATGTAGACAGAGCCTTGAATGATCCCAAAGAAAGAAGCCAAGGGACAACTTTTTATAGTAGAGGATGCAGCTGACCTAGCTGGAAATTTTTACAGTGACAATAAGTGGCCACCGAATATCAAGATTTCAGAGGAGATAGCAACAAGAAATTTGAGGGCAAAAGGTGGTGATCCATTCACACAGTGAACAACAACACTATTCAAGGCAGCAGCCTCAAGGGAATTCAACTCAGCGATTCAGAAGATTTTCACGTCTGGGGCTATCAAGTTAGAGAATTTAGAGTTAATTATGGCAGATAGAGTGCACAGGTGCAATGGACAGAGAGTAGTAGGCAGAAGGGAGTTACAACTATTTTGGGAGCTGGCTCTGGTACCATGTCAGACCAGGTAGTAACTCCTCAACCAAAATTTATTCGTGTTTTATTCCTTCAGGTAGGTCTTCATTATATACATGAGGGAGAGACTGTTCAATTCATCTCCCGATGACTGTTCATATTACTTATTTATCTATTTACATTATATTCACCCAATCCTGAGGATTAGGTGTCAACAAAAATGTAAGTTCAAATCATACAATACATCCATGTAAACTTTCTAGCCCCATCAGTGGAACGTTACAGCCACATCCACTTGCTCCTCCAAAGAGATGAACTAGCTCCGTGTAGTGGAGAAGCCAAGGCACATTACAAGATTGTCCAAGCTCTTTCCAAGATAGTGTTATCAGAATCTTGGCTGACCAAAAGCCTACACAATGAGTTATGAGGGACTATTTACAGCAAAGGGTGGGGTGACCCTTGACACTCCCCTTTGTAACAGTTCAACTACCCTCATGAATCTTCACCTACTCTATGACTGTTACATCCTACCATTGACACTTGACTTACAGTTGACATGACTCAACATTACAATGCACATGTACTCATGTGAGACAACATGTCTTGAGAAAGCCTTGCAAAATATCACTGACACTCGATCTGTTGTGATGAGACCAACTCTTTGACATGCTTGTGATGGTGAAGGTGGTGAGATGATGCTAAGCTTGGTCATCCGTGATGGTGTGCATGCACCTCATGGTGACAGCTTGCTGAAGAGAACTCTTGCCTCCATTGCAACTAGTGCATTGGTTTGGCCCCTTCATCCAACTCATCTACTAACATGTGCATGGAATTCTTGGTTATGATTGAACCGGAAACACACTAATGCATAGTGTCCGTACTGATCTTCAAGTGCGTGCTGGTGGTCATGCACATCAACTTGCCAAAGTACATGTTCAGCCCTAGTTGGACTTGCTTCTTGTCTTCACCTTATTGAGTGTGTTGAATGGGTTGGATTGCATGTGTGCGCTCCATGACATGCATGTTGTTGAATCCCTTGCATGTGATCAACAACACTACTCACCGTGTCTGCTCTGTGTCAGCTACTGGGATGGATCCTTAACTTGTACGAGCGTAGTTTCATCCATGAATGCATGTTGTGCCCAATGTTGTTCCTTTTCCTGCTGCAACTCATTCATTTGTCTGTGCGGCTTCATGTTTTTCCCGAGTTTCTTCTTCAGCACATGTAACTCCTTCTTTGTTCCATCTTCTTCCTTCGCGTGATTTTCATGCCGCGCCTTCATTTCATAGCCAGAGTCTCCAAAGTTGCTTTCATCATCAATGGACCTTCTTGAGCTTGCAATCTTGTTCCACCTTAATATTGTCAACAACCTTCCTCTTACATTCGTTTCATTTGGTATGTTTTCTTCATCTATTGTTCATGATTCTACTCGTTGTGATGTTGCTGCTATCATATATTGATGTCCTTGTCTACGAACCACTTGATGTCTTCGTAGGTAGGCAAGTCCATGGACACTTGATCGACTACATCCCCAAGTGTTCTTTGAACGTTGTCTTCGTCTCTGCTCTCCTGGAAACCATTGTACCTGTACTGCTAAGAGGTAGCCTTGCATACTTGGAGACATGGCAACACTCATGGAAAGCAATATGTCAGTTGAAAACCAAAATGAACATGAGAACTAACTTGGAACATACATGGGTGCATGATCATAAAGGTTCCAATTTCGGCTGGGAGGTCAAGAGATAGACTTCCAAGACTGCAAAAGGCATAGTTTGGGTTGTTGGGATACTATCTGACTGCTAGAACTATGTAATGCACAGTCCAGTCTAGATGCTAACTATTGGGATTGCATAATGCACAATTCCAGCTAGGAAGGAATGTTGTCTTAGGGACAAATTTATGCAATTTCTTGGGCCAAGCAGCCACGGTCCTCCAGAAATGTGCAAAACAGTCCTGGAGGCTAGTGCTAGGTAGGAATGAGCAGATATGGAGAGGAATGTGAGCCTTCCTTCCCTAGATTGTGTAATGCAGCCTTGGTGAAGGCAGAGTCTGGGCCAAGGTTGGCCTGACTCGCCGACGGGAAATTAAAAGCAACTAAGACAGTAAATACATGGTGACACTAAGTGATAACATAAGTGATCAATAGTGCATGCGAAACATGAATGAATGATTTAGCAAACAGATCAACATGCATGTGGGTGAGGCAGTTCATCGATTGGGCGAACGTCCGTGCAAAACAGTTTCATGCATGCGACAATACTGAGATAGCAAAGAAAATTGAAACAGAGCTAGGAAAAGCTAGTATACATGTAAATGATAGCAAGCGTTCAAAGAAATCAAGAAAACAGTGCTCCCACAAGTGAATACACAAAAAAAAGACAGAAATGCAGCACAAGGCATGGGAAGCGATCTTACTACAAAACCGTTGAGCTGAATGTGCCGAATACTCCTAGACGTGATGTGGGATGTCAGATCTATAAGGTTGTGAGGAATGAGCTCTGCAGCATCCGGTTGATGAGTTTTGACAACATTGAGTTTGTGACGTGCATGCCACAAATCTAGGGGAAGCGACACTCAGTGGGAGGTTTCTAAATTGATCCTTGCATGTAACCTCCAACTACTAAACATAGATCCCTAAAACAAGGGATGCCTTTTCATGTTGCCTTGGGAGAAGCAGCCCACACATGCAAGTCTATTTTTCTTTGTCTCGGAGGGAGCCAGTTAACTCAGTTGTACTTGCAAGAGGTTGTTTGGCTAATTGAAGGAAATGTGCATTTTTGGCTGGCAGCTAGGCTGACTACCAGGAGATTTGCGCAATTTCTTAGCAGAGCAACTGACTATTGCCCAAAACTGCGCAAATTTTGGGCTGAGCAACCTTGCTAGGGAAAATTGTGCAATTCCTACTAGGAGTGTTGACTGGCAGGATTGCACAATCCTGGAGCCTAGCAGGCTTCCAGACAGGATTACGCAATTTATGGAGGGAAGGCTAGTTGCCCTCCAGAAATAAGCAATTTTCTTGGGGAAGCTGCTCAACCTGCAGCTGGACCAAGTCCGGGTGAACAGCCTGTGAGCGGAATGGATCAAGCTGTGATCAATAGGTTTCCTTTGTGCAAGAAAGACACTGAAGCTTGTGAACTTGATGAAGCAAGGCAAGTTGCTGTGAAGTTTGGAAGGGAGGCTCCAAAACGAAGCTAAGGAAAAAATTTGGAGGGTGGTTGTAGCCACTACAACATAGCCATATCCTACTGAACCTCCTCAATAGGGTAATCCATCAGATTGATGGAGGCCTTTGGTGGCCTAACCACCTGCATTTATGTCTCCTCCTTAGCAATAATAAGTACCCTAAAACATTCCTCCAAAGAAACCATTGATGCCTACCTAACCAAATCCAAATCCAAACATTAAGTAGCCTCAACCAGTCTGCAATGGAGAAACCACCCATGTAACTTATGTTGTATAAATATAGGAAATCAACCTTAGGTATGGGAAGATCCTTCAGCATGTTCATCCATCCTCCAACTAAATTTTTTTAGGAAGGGGATGATTATGTACCTCATGTTACCCAACAAAAACCTCCCTGGTGTATATTAGATTGTTGGAAATAATACTGAGAGGGGGGGGTGAATCAGTATTATCAGATCAATCAAACTTTTCAATTTCATACTCAGAAACATATACGCTACTTCAATTAAGTGAACCCGCGTGTACACGCTACTGTGTCTAATGAAACTCGCGTATATCCAGAGATCTTATAATTCAGTTAGCTTAATCTTCAGTAAATGCATCAGATCATTATTAAGCATATTAACAGTAAACAGGTGCAGAATAACAGAACAGAACATCACACAAGAGCCACACACATGAACACAAAGATATAAGGTGGAAACCCAATGTGGGTGAAAACCACCTGCTGCAAGTCATCTCAATCTTCTTCTTAATAAGAAAATCCTTTTACAATATTTGTACTGGTGCAGTCTTATACCAGTACGGGAGCTACAACCCCCTTTGCTCTTGTACTAGCCAATCCATTTACTAGTACGCAGGCTGCTACCTGCTACAATGCTCCAAAGATCTCCTTTAGCTTTTGTACTAGCTTAGATACTAGTACGTAGGTGCTTGCCTACAATCTTCTCACCTCCAGGTACCACGTTTCATCAATTTTCAGACTGGATACACTGAAGCACAACACATAATCTGTAAGGCCACTTTTCATCCAATTTTCATACTGGACCCATAACTATCATTGAAGCTCAAAACAATCATCAAACTCTGAATCACTGAAACCCTGTTAACAACAGTCACCAGAACACAGAGCAGACACAGAACTCTGTAATAACCATCAGATCCATCTGCAACTTCAAATATTAAGATTTACAATGTATACGCTACTTCGATGAATCAAACCCGCGTGTATACGCACTTTTGCCAAAGACAACCCGCGTACAGATCTAAAAATAATTTCTCATAACTTGCAGCTGTACCAGACATCAGTCATACTCATAACACTTATAGAACAATACATGCGTCAGTATGTAGATCTAGAATAAGCATCATAAAGATAGTTCATTTCAAACCATTTGATCCCGATCTCTCCTTAGATCTTGTTCTCCATCAACCGGTGAGATCTCTCCTTAGCTCAAATCAAGCAATGCATCATCAATCCATAACCCTGCATACTGGATCTAATGCTTCGTCAGATATTCAAGACATTTCAGATACCCTTGCCTAATGATTTCCTTCCCTTTATATAGCCTTAGGCCTTGTTCAATACCAAGAGCCAAAACCATAGAAGTCCAATACCATCAACTTCAAAACTAGGGATCAACACGTCCGCCGAGACGCCAAGGTCCAAAACCATAGGCACAACTTCCAAGGAATAACCGCCATGGACCAAAGGTACTTTTCCACATACACGCGCTTTTGCTGAAGCCAACCAGCGTGTACACGCGACTTGGGCTTAACGAACCTGCGTGTATGAACTTTCTCTTCTTCTTATAGTCTGATCATCAATTCCTTGCTGCTGACCTTCTGTACTATGATTTGTCATCAGTGAGGTTTGCCATCAAGGACAACACTTATCTCATAATGCCAACAATCTCCCCCTTTGGACTTGATGGCAAAGCTAACTTGTCACACTTAGAACTATCATCTGATTCCTTTGAGCTGTCCTCCATCAGTCACATCTGATATCTCTTCTGAAGATTCATCATCTGATTCCTTTGAGCTGTCCTCCATCAGTCACATCTGATATCTCTTCTGAAGATTCACCCAGTTATACATAAGTGAGATATTCTTCTATGAGAGGGTTGCCATCAAGTACAACACATGCATCATAATGCCAACAATCTCCCCCTTTGGACTTGATGGCAACAACACCAAATCACTCTCCCCCTTTGACATCAAGGGCAAAGGGTGGACCAAGATATTCTCTTCCTTTGCTGAATCATTCCACTGTCCATACTCCCCCTGAGTACCTGCTGAAATCTCTGAATAGTCTCCCCCTTTGTATATGCCAAGGTGTACCAATCTGTCCATGCTTCCTCTGAGTACATGCTGAATCTCTGTTCTTGCTGAAGTGTGCTGATCATGCTCTCTCTGACTGTAAGCAAGGTCTACAAAAGATGTTCTTCAAGAAGAACATGACTCTATACATCATAAAAGACCTTCCTATCTCTTAGGACTCATACATACATCCATCTCTCAACTAAGTGAGGATAAACAAGAAAGTGACTCATCCACCC
The DNA here is from genome assembly GCA_031772625.1 of Pinus tabuliformis. Classification (NCBI taxonomy): domain Eukaryota; kingdom Viridiplantae; phylum Streptophyta; class Pinopsida; order Pinales; family Pinaceae; genus Pinus; species Pinus tabuliformis. The sequence goes on along the minus strand of CM062810.1, from coordinate 904,492,980 downwards.
AACCAAGTGGGGATACATCAAAAATTTACATATGACAACCAATCATATTGCATCAATCATCCCAGGCATAGTGGGGAAACCAAAATAGGCCGTTACATGACCTTGACACCATGAAAGAGATACCACAAAAGAGATATATGACATAGAGACGAAAGAACTAGACCAAGACTTATGAAAGTCACCAGCAGCATCTGATAATCACCATTCAGATCAGCAACCAAGAGATCCTTCTGTTCTCCTTTCGCCTTTGTTCCACTTGAAACCAACAACAAATGTGAACTAGAACCAAAAGCTTTAAGATAATGCCAACAATGCATTATTGGAAGATTATCTGCTCCCCCTGAACCTGTGCCAAATGATCTCTGTCGGACCCATATCATACTTTCTGCAACCAACATCTGTCCCTGTTGATTTCCTTCAAAACTACATATACGCGTCTGCATCCACATAAACAAGCGTATATACGCGGATAGTCCTTATCCAAGTCGCGTATACCAATTTCCATATCAGCAACCTGTAAATGTCCTGTAGAGAATAAGTCATCAACCTTTAACAAGGTATGACTGCATCAATTCATCCCTTTGAACAGAATTCAGAGTCATTCACATGTGTGAAACCACCATAGCCATTTCATCAAGCTCTACATGATCCAAGTATCATTACTTGGGAACATCTGCATCAATCAACACATGCAAGTATCAACCTATCATTATATAGATAAGAACTCATCACCATGTCTCCAACAAAGCAACCTTGAGTAGTCATCCATGTATCAGCACTATGTATCTTGAGCTCAAGCTCATTTGACAAAACTTCTTGATATCATCAACAGCAACAATCCTTATTCACAAGAGTGCCCGAATTATAACTGTATGATCTTTATGCATATGACAACAGCAGTATATAAGTGACTCATCATCAAGAGAGGAAGATGTGTATTCAAGCTTTGTACTTCTCCTTGTCCTTATGAAGATTACCATGTAAGCACCATATATGCATCATCAAAGAATCAACCATAAATCTGATCTGAACATCTTCTATGTATCTTCAAGAATCATATGAGAGTTTATCATAGACAACTCACAACCACATCATAGCAAGATATATCATTTAGCCATATAAGAATCATCACCAAGGATTATTAACCATAATGCCAATAATGAATTACTAAAGGCATATGCTCCCCCTCAACCAGTGCCATCTGTTAGATCTGATCATGCATATATCAGCAATAAGCATCAAAACATCATCATCCTCAAGTTAGGATCAAAACACTTCTAGATATCATACAAGTAACAAAACCTTTCCACACATCCTCAGCAGACTGTAGCTATTAACCAATAGAGCAAATAATGGACTGAATCATATCAGATCCCTTTTCTGAGCCTGTCCCCACTGCTTTTCCTCAGACTGACATATACACGACTTTGCAGTGTCGAACTCGCGTATATACGCGACTTCCCTTTAAGGAACTTGCGTATGAGATTCAGGACACTGAAGGTTTACACTTTCAGCTCCCCCTGAGTCTGATATGTCTGTGCTGTGCTGTGTCTCAGTACATTGTGCTGACTGTACTTCCTTCTTCCTCCATATCTTCAAGTTTGATGAGGTTTTCTCCTTTCGGTGTGATGTCCATCCTTTGTTCCTGCATTCCTTTGCTATATGTCCAAGCTTGTTACATGTATAACATCTTACATGTTTCATATTCCTCCTGTAGCAATCAGCAGCTTTGTGACCATACATATTGCAAGCAAAGCAATATCCATTAAAGTACCTTGATTGAGATGACCTGTCCGCATAATAGTCTTGAACTCTTCTTCTTCTATATCTAGCTGCAACATGTCCAAGATTATGACATACATAACATTCAATATTATTCATAGGAGGAGTAAAAGATTTTCTTTGAAGACTTTCTTTCCTTGGTTGATGATGAGATTGACCTTTCATCTCCTTGTTGATCATTTTGGATTTCTCTTTAGAGTTCCTTGCCTCACCTTGTGAACTAGATTCATCTTCAACAGATTCATGGAAACCAAGACCAGTCTTTATAGCAGGGGACCTTTGACTACTAAGAATATCATCCAAGACTTTAGAACTATCTTGAAATCGTAAAAGCTTATCCTTTTCTTCTATTTTACCTTTCAAGATATTTACCTCAACTTGAAGTTGTTCCTCCTTTTCTAGACATTGCTTCTTCATGTCTTCTCCATCTTTCCTTCCTTCTTCCAACTGATGCCTTAGTTTGAGAATCTCCTTTTCTTGTTCTTCATTCAGATCCTGCTGCATTTGACGAACTCGGAAGGCACATTCTAGTTGAGATTTTAAGCTGGTGACTTCGTTTTCTTGTTTTGCAATAGCTTGGAGTAGATCTGTACTCTACTTCTTTGATTCTTCAAGATCTCCTTTTAGTGAGGGGATTGTAGCTTCAAGATTTTCATAGTAGCTGGATCTATCTTTGAGTTTCTTGATGGTTGTGCTTCTTTCGTTGACTTCTTTTCTTAATGATGTCACTTCATGCTGCAATTTTTGACATTGGTCTTCCTTGTCCTTGAGTAGCTTTCTTACCTTGTTTCCTTCTTCTATTTGGGCCTTTAGTTTGGTAACTTCTTCTTTGAAAGCACATTCCCTTTTGTTCAATAGATCTTGTTGATCTTTAACTTTGTCTGCAAGCCTTCTAAACACTGCCTCTATTTGACACTTTTCTTGCTCACCCATAAAAGCATGTTCAGTAGTTTCACTATCACTTCCATCACTTTCACAAGGAAATATAGCAGGAACATCAGAGGATAACACATTCATACCTGATAATGATTCTGAATCTGATTCTGAATCTGAAGAGCTTCTTATACCTAATCCCCAATCGACTCTCCCACTGTCATAGTCCTTCTGAGATGTCTTCTTCTTCTTATGAGCTTTCTTCTTAAGCTTCTTTCCCATTGTTCCACGGATCTCCTTCAAGCGATCAAGCTTCTACCAAAGGACCCGCTCTGATACCAATTGTTGGAAATAATACTGAGAGGGGGGGGGTGAATCAGTATTATCAGATCAATCAAACTTTTCAATTTCATACTCAGAAACATATACGCTACTTCAATTAAGTGAACCCGCGTGTACACGCTACTGTGTCTAATGAAACTCGCGTATATCCAGAGATCTTATAATTCAGTTAGCTTAATCTTCAGTAAATGCATCAGATCATTATTAAGCATATTAACAGTAAACAGGTGCAGAATAACAGAACAGAACATCACACAAGAGCCACACACATGAACACAAAGATATAAGGTGGAAACCCAATGTGGGTGAAAACCACCTGCTGCAAGTCATCTCAATCTTCTTCTTAATAAGAAAATCCTTTTACAATATTTGTACTGGTGCAGTCTTATACCAGTACGGGAGCTACAACCCCCTTTGCTCTTGTACTAGCCGATCCATTTACTAGTACGCAGGCTGCTACCTGCTACAATGCTCCAAAGATCTCCTTTAGCTTTTGTACTAGCTTAGATACTAGTACGTAGGTGCTTGCCTACAATCTTCTCACCTCCAGGTACCACGTTTCATCAATTTTCAGACTGGATACACTGAAGCACAACACATAATCTGTAAGGCCACTTTTCATCCAATTTTCATACTGGACCCATAACTATCATTGAAGCTCAAAACAATCATCAAACTCTGAATCACTGAAACCCTGTTAACAACAGTCACCAGAACACAGAGCAGACACAGAACTCTGTAATAACCATCAGATCCATCTGCAACTTCAAATATTAAGATTTACAATGTATACGCTACTTCGATGAATCAAACCCGCGTGTATACGCACTTTTGCCAAAGACAACCCGCGTACAGATCTAAAAATAATTTCTCATAACTTGCAGCTGTACCAGACATCAGTCATACTCATAACACTTATAGAACAATACATGCGTCAGTATGTAGATCTAGAATAAGCATCATAAAGATAGTTCATTTCAAACCATTTGATCCCGATCTCTCCTTAGATCTTGTTCTCCATCAACCGGTGAGATCTCTCCTTAGCTCAAATCAAGCAATGCATCATCAATCCATAACCCTGCATACTGGATCTAATGCTTCATCAGATATTCAAGACATTTCAGATACCCTTGCCTAATGATTTCCTTCCCTTTATATAGCCTTAGGCCTTGTTCAATACCAAGAGCCAAAACCATAGAAGTCCAATACCATCAACTTCAAAACTAGGGATCAACACGTCCGCCGAGACGCCAAGGTCCAAAACCATAGGCACAACTTCCAAGGAATAACCGCCATGGACCAAAGGTACTTTTCCACATACACGCGCTTTTGCTGAAGCCAACCAGCGTGTACACGCGACTTGGGCTTAACGAACCTGCGTGTATGAACTTTCTCTTCTTCTTATAGTCTGATCATCAATTCCTTGCTGCTGACCTTCTGTACTATGATTTGTCATCAGTGAGGTTTGCCATCAAGGACAACACTTATCTCATAATGCCAACAATCTCCCCCTTTGGACTTGATGGCAAAGCTAACTTGTCACACTTAGAACTATCATCTGATTCCTTTGAGCTGTCCTCCATCAGTCACATCTGATATCTCTTCTGAAGATTCATCATCTGATTCCTTTGAGCTGTCCTCCATCAGTCACATCTGATATCTCTTCTGAAGATTCACCCAGTTATACATAAGTGAGATATTCTTCTATGAGAGGGTTGCCATCAAGTACAACACATGCATCATAATGCCAACATAGATGGCCAAAATAGGATTATTTTTATAATTTTTATTTTTTCCCTTAGACTGTTGGCTAACGGAACCTATAATGCCACCAATAGCATTAGATCATGATCTTGTAGGAGATGTAATAATGGGTTCACCCATAGGGTGAGGTAAATTTAGGATTTTTTCGTATAAAGTGCCAGATTGAGTGTAGAATAAGTCTAAGTATTGGGCACGAGAAATTACATGCTCTTCCATGAAGACACCTCCCTTGGCAACATCTTCCATGATAACATGAATAAGTGACTTTGTAAACCATTCAACTAAAATTTGATCTGGAATGAAAACTTTGGCTAAGCGATGTCTATGTCTCCATTCATGGATATGACCAAAGATATGAGTCAACTTTGATTGTTTTAAAGAAGTCAATACTTCGGTAATAGTATCATAAAGGATTGGTAGCTGAAAGTAGGTTAAAAATTATGTTGCTAGGGAGTTAAATTTATGGAAAGAGGCATGAGGTAGCTCAATGTACCATTCAACTACCGAACTAATTAAAGTTCGTTGGAAAAGGAGTAGATGGATGGAATCATCGATCAAAGAATTCGATGCACAACAAAGATGATATTTCATCACATGATTGGATACATCCTCTCCTAATTTACCTTTGAATTTTGGTATGTCACTTGGTAACTTGGTAGGAATCGCCGACCAAAAAGGATAATAATAAATAGGATTGGAATAAATATGGTAGATATAGCAATGCAATAAATAGTAACTATTGGCTAGGATCTTGAGGTAAAGTTTGATAACCTTGGGGGTTAAGACCAACCCCTAGAGGCAGATATCTAGGATATCCTGGAATAACTTGAACAATTGGAATTTTAATTCCACCAAGGTAACCAGGGTGAACCATACCAAGTTGAGGTTGAAAAGGTACTTGATAAGTATGACCAGGGTATGGTTAACTTTGAAAAGGTTGAGCTTGACCCATTTATCCTAAGTAATATTTCCCCTACATAGGTTGCGTTTGCAAAGGTTGACCTTGAACAAATTGACTTTGAACAAATGGGGTTTAGAAAGTTTGGCCTTAGAAAGGTTGACTTTAAATAACTTGTCCCTTAAAAGGTGTAATTGGGTAAGCTTCACCTTGAAAAGGTAGGATTTTGAAAGCTTGAGCTTGAAAAGGTGTTTACCGTGTTCTAAAAATGGGTTTCCTAATAGGAATATGTGGTATAGACTGGACAGTAGGAAGAATTTGATAAATAGAAGCTTGCAGGATTGCTTGAGTAGTTTGAGGAACAAATATTTGAGGGGTTACTAGAACAATTGTTTATGATAGTCCTATAATAGGTGGTTGAGGAGAATCTGTAATTGGTTATGAAATAGTTGTTTGAATAGGGGTCAGTGGTGAATTATGAACATGCCATTAAATCAGTTGTTGAGAAGGTGTTTGAGGAATTCTTTGAATAGGTTGTTGGAGAACTATTTTAGGAATTCCCTGAATAGGCTACTAGATAGGTACAAAAATACCTAGAACAGTTATCTGAGGTATACGTCCAGTAGGTTAAACATGTTGAAAAAGTGGCACTTATGGAGAACCTGGAGAACATTGTTGATTAAAGGCAGGATTCCAAATTGTTTTTGTCCCAAGATAAGGAGTACCAAGTAAAGGTTTATTTACATTAGGTCGACCTAGTACGGGTTGAGGTATCTGATCATAAGTTCCGGTAAAATATTGACCCCCAACAATAGGTTATCCTCCAGGTGGAGGATAAGGTGGTTTCCCCTCAGGATTGTAATAAATCCAATTGGGGTTAGTTGAGGGTTACTTGAATTACCAGACACCATGTGAATATGTTGACATGATGTTGTAAATGCTCCATACAAGGAAGTCATGCTCTGATCAATAGACATAGATAAACCAGATGACCAAGTAGAAGGTTGGGGAGAAGAAGCAACTCCTGAAAAGAATTCCTGTAAATGACTAGTATCTAGGAGAAACTGATGGACCACCATACAATAGTGATTTCGGGGAGCTGGTAAACATGGATGAATCAATAGGTTCACTCCCAATAGGAATTTATGACATAGTTACATCTGGTGAATAAGAAGGAATGCATGGTAGTGACAAATTCTGACCTAAAAATCTCAAAGTTGTAGAATACCAAGGGTCAGGTCGGAAACAAGAGAAATGAAATCTTGGGTGAAAATTTCCAGTACCGGTAAATGAAGAATAAGGTGTCTTTGTTTCTTCGGTAATGCCTTCAATGATAATTAAACCAGGAGGTTATTTAGTCATTACTATCGACTTCCTTCGAGGTGTAGGTGGCTCAGGAGCGGGAGCTAAATAGCTGAAGGTGATTCATGTTGAGAAAGTTCAGACTCAGGATATTCTATGTCTAGTTCGGTAAGTTCAGTGTCTGAAACTTCACTAGTGTCAGACTATGTGTGAACTGCTTCTGTAATCTCTAGACTAGAGTGAAATAATCATTATTCTACTTCCTGTGCTAGATTCAATTCGGTTTCTACTGTCTTAGATTGTAAAACTGTTGATTTTTCAGGTTCATCTAAGGCTTTTGATCCTATTGAATTTGACCTTTCTGTTTTTATCTTTTCCAACTGACTTGGTGTGTATTCAGGAGGTTGACCTCACATTCTATGTGATTTTCTTGGTGATTCAAATAGGATAAAATTTTTTCACAGAACTAAAAAATATTCACAATTGAATCCTAAGGTCTCTAAAAAGTAAAAAAGACCAATTATCACTCCCTTAAAAATCTAAGGATTCAAACCATGCAAACAAGATTTTCACAATGAAATCACTAGTTGGTAATGAAATCCAATGTCGTAGAAATTAAAGTGATCAGTTGCTATAGATATGAGTGAGTGGAACCAGTTACACTAACAACCTCCTTAATGAAGTGATCTCGTGCAAGTAACTTCACTTATGCCATCTCGAGCGAAGATTACCCTCCAAAAAGTCCAAGTTTTTTTAGTCATTGTTTGTTCCAGGTACAACAGGACCTTCCCTCTGTTGCCACCTTAGGTAATATCCCTAGGATTATGGTCACTAAGGTTACCAAATACAATAATTATACCTGGGGGACAATCTAAATTAGACGTACACGGAAGGGAAAAGTAACAAAGCTCAATCCCCTTGAAATCTCCTCAACATGGTTAATTGGAGGTTTACTTTCAAGTGACCCCAAGTACCTTTAGGAATCATTGTAATATGTGTAAATCACTCTACCATAGCCAATGAAGTGGGTAAGCTCACTTCACTAGGTTTGATATGATCTCATGCTTGAATCCTTTGTAAGGGGATCTTCCTAGAGCAAAACTGAAATAACTGGATTCACCTCCCTATCACAATATTTTAGTGTTTGTCTACAGCTTTGGAATGTTTACTCACTTCCCTATTCCAAATCCCTACACTTAATCTACTGTTGGTGGAAAAGATCCTAGGAATAAAAATTTCTAAATTGATTTTAATTAGCGTTGATTTTAATAGTTGTTGTTACGCAAAGGTAATGGATGTGAAACTTGATGAAATTACAACGACACAATTGAAAATGATGATATGCTCTTTTTGTTTCAATGAAAATGTATTTAAGGTAGGGAAAGAGTTTTTCAATTTTTACTCTAAAATATAAACACAAACTCAAAGTCTCATTATAACCTTTTCCCTAAAATGCAACTAACCAATTTCAAATCACCCCAATATTGAAAATAAATTCAAATCTTCACTTTTCCCAATAATACAAGTAAACAAACAATATATTTTTTCATACAAGCACTCAAAAATTCGAACAATGCAACAAGAAACCAATTATGACTAACAATGAACTTTTCCCTAATTGAATGCTACAAATATGCTAGCAATAACTAATTTAGTTCATGAACACTTCCAACAAATAGATGAAAGATGATTTTCATTCCAAAACTAGCATATAAAGTATTTGCATAAACCAAACCTAATCTTGTAAATCATTCACTTTAGCATTTAAAATGAAAATTTTCAAAAGAGGAATATGGACTTAGAACTTTATTTAATTGACAAAAGAAATATAGACAGTCAATTCAACACGACCATCAAATCTCTCTCTTGATAGTTCAACCATTCATAAGGCAAGACTTAACCCTAATTTCCAAAACAAAACTAATCACAAGAAAGAACCAAAATAACATTCAATCATAATGACAAATACCCACAGGAGGTTTTAACAGGTATAAAAGATAGAAAAGAACAAAAAATTTGGATTTGAAGAGGAAACAATTGAGTTTTTCAAAAGTTCCAAGCATGTGCATAGGCTCTGGAGTTAACTAGTGCGCATGTTCTTTTTTTCTAAGAGGTATGTGCGTATAAATGTGTACTGTGTCTAAAGTAAAAGTTCACACATGACGAAAATTCAAGAAAAAATAAAAAATAAACAAAATCCAACCCAAAAATTTCTAAACTTTCCAGACACTCATTTAAGGCTTGTGCAGTAGGTTGAAAAGATCAAACAAGGAAAAAGAGAGATATTGAAACGATTACCCAATGGAGTAGCCAATTTTTTATGTCGAGAAATCCCCCTTGTGGACAAGAGTGATCTCCCTAGAATTCAAAGAACTCTAGTAACAAACACATAGTAACTTCTACCTTTCCCTAAGTTCTGATCGTTTGAAAGAAAATAGAATGAAAGAGGCCTCTTACTTTTAGCGAACTGATCGATGAACTCCCTCAAATCTTTCTATCACTCACTCTTTAATGCTCTAAATGTTGTTTCCTCACTCCTAATAGCTTCTCCACAATGTATTGAAATATATCTACAAAGACAGAGATAAACAAGAGATCAAAGCATACAACATATAATCAAATAGATAAATGAACTAATTAACCAGTTATACACGTGAATTGATCAATTATGTAACCAAAAATCATGTAGGTGATCAAAGAGTCCTACAAATAAAATCAATGGAGATGTAACTGAGAAAGAACAATTGCTTATATTCATTAAACTAGAGAAAAGGCTTACAACCACGTAGCCTTGATGTACCAAGCCCCTTCTAGAACCTCCAACCCTCTCCCTCGCAAGAGAATCCTTCTCATCTAATCTCAATAGCATAAACCTACTTCCAACATTCCTCCCTCAAACCTATAATGGCTTTTAGGCCAAGGATGAGAAGTTATGGATCCATTCTCCAAGGGATGAGATCCACTATTAGTGGGATAGAGATTCCACAAAGGAAGGGGAGTTACTCCATGATGGGAGGGATCAACACCTGTTGGTTGGGATAGATGCTACCAACAATGCTTCTAGACTTTAATTTTTATTTTTACATACTTCAATTCATGTTCGTAAGTCACAATGGAAGACAATGTGTACTTCTGCACAGATAATAATGGTCTTCCCTACGTATGCACATGAATCAACTAGGTAACTGATAACATAACCAAAATCTGGGTTTTATACCATAGGATCTAGAAATTCCACTTTCTTTGGGATAATTTATTATCAAACTCTACAGGGTAATGCTCCGGAACACATGTGTGGATAGCGAGAGATCCAAATCGATGGTCATTTGCCTAATGTGACAAAATAATGTGTAATAGAAGGAGAAAGGCAAGGAGGAGACATGTGCTAAGATTGACTTTGGAAGTGTTGCTTGTGGTGTTAACACATCCTAAACGTTAGTTGTATATGTTATGGTGAAATGAACCTTGATTTAAATGTTGATTTAATAATTAAGGATGATGCATTTAATAAATAAACTTAATATGCCAACAAAAATGATTCTTGATTTAAAAATAATATCATAGATTTAAAACCTCTAAAATGATTATCAATGAATGAGCAAAGTGATGAATTGCATTTGTTTTTACTTATTTTTTAATAATTCTTTATTTATATTCATAATATTGTTATATAAAGAATAGTAAGAAAACATTGTTAACTGATAATGAATCCCCTCATGAAGAGGAAAATCAATAAAAGACATTAACAATAACCTTAGAAACATTGAAGTGTTTAACACTAAATCTTAAATCACCGAGAGTAAGATGAAACAATTTTTTTTTTTAATTGATACTCATAATGACTGTTGTGATGTCATAATGAATCCCCTTATCAGGAGGAAAAGAAATAAGAACTTTAACAATAACCTTAGGAATATGGAAGTGTTGAGATAAATTAATTTGAAATGAATAATTTTTAAAATAATCTATCACTTTATTATTAATTTGTTTTCATAATAAAAAACTTTGTTAATACGAGGACCGCACTCCTCCGTGTTTCTCAACTAAGATAACTACTTCTAGTTGTGGTTAGTGATTATTGTTTGTAGAATGACGATAGCTACATAATTGTTAATAGTCGTTGATGCTAAAATGGGTGGCATGGGGGTGGTGGATTCTAAAACATGTGTCATGGTCATGGATGCTAAAACAGTTTGCATACTATTAGAATTCAATATTTATGCAAGCTTCGCCTCTATTATTGTTGTTTCTTGGACTTTGGTGCTGAAATAAAATTGCATGGGTGGCGTGTGGTTGCTAAGGTTGGCATTGCAGAGGAATATTAGGGTGCTCATCTCTCCTGAAATGAGTAAGACAACTTGATCACATTTTTTATTGAAAGTTTCAGTTGTCTTGTAAAGTTTGAATTCGTATGAAAAGTTTTAGTTAACCTATTACAGGAGCTGCTGAACTCTACAAGCTTAGATCAAAAAACAAATAAATACTTTAAATGTTTTAATGAAAGAATTTACAATTTAAAGTTTAAGCAAATGCTTGGAAAAAATATTTTTTTGTTGAAAAAAGTATTGAGCATGTGAACTTCTCTATTAGGAAGAAAATATTAGAGTTGGAAGGAGTTAACAAAACTCCCACATCCATTAGTAATGTTAAGTAAAAGTTTTTAATGACATATATATTGTCAAATGTACATGGACTGGTAACCCTCACGGAGGGCATACACTAATCATGTTATTTTTGAAAGGAAAAACATTTGTTATTATGTCATTAATAAGTAAGGAATTTTTTGCAAGAAGACGAGCAATCTTGGGTGAGGCCTCGACTAGGCTGGACTGTATGCATGTACAAAAAGTATTGAGAGAATTGTTAGGCGAATTGCACTTAATTCCATGAGGGAAAATTTGAAGAATTTTCCAAGAATAGTTTGAGTTCAATGGTGGAGAGGTAGGTAGTGTCACATGGGCATAGGGAAACACTACAAACATAAGGTCGCTACCCTATCAGGTAGTTCAAAAAAATGTAATATTTGAAGAGAATGGATTGGAAATCATAGTGTAGATACAACAAAGATGGTGAATAGATAACAGATAATGACAGAATCTGACATGTATAATATATGAATTTCTTAAAATAACATTATTTTAAAGAAAAACCTGAGTAGAAAAATTAGACTATGAAGAAACCAAATGCGCAAAATTTGAATTTCATAAAATACTGAGTGTATTTGCTTAAAAGTTGTTGGGAGAGGAAGCCCACAAAATTAGGAAGAAAAGATTAGAGTTGGAAGGAGTTAACGAAACTCCCACATCCATTAATATTGTTAAGTAAAATTTGTTAACGACATATATATTGTTGATTCTACATGGACTGGTAACCCTCACTGAGGGTATAGACAAAACACGTTATTTTTTAATGGAAAAGTATGTGTGATGAACTCCTAAGAGCTATGACATATTCAGTCATTGGTGGCAGAAGGAGACATTTAAAAAAATGGTATTACTGTTGTAACAACCTGGTGAAAATTTCATGTAATAAGAGTTAATAAAGATAAAATAAGACCATAGTTAAGGGACACTTATTCCAAGATGAATGTTGGGCAAAGATATTCTAGTGGGCATCAATTGATGTGTGTTTTGGCTAAGAAAAATTGGCAAAGGAAAAGGCATTAAAAGGACAAAAGTCATTTTTGGCACATTTATTTATGAAAATAAAGGAAATTAGGGGAAAAGTAAGGTGAAAGGTCACATGATGCATGTTAGGAGGAAATTGAAGGAAAATAATGGAAAATGAAGATATTAGAGGCCTCACTCATAAAAAGGCTTCTGAGGATCAGTTGGTAACCTTTTTTTCAGTTCAAGTTTGGAGCTCTCTTAGTCTTCTCTCATGGTTCCTAGTGATTCAGGATTGGATTGCAGTAAAGAATGAGAGACAAGGAGGCGGAAAATTCCTCAATGATAGTGATGTATTCTAAATGGAATTCCAAGTTTGGTTCAGTTGTGATCGGAGCATCGGTTTTGGTTTGATCAGGGTTTGATGAGCATGGAAGTGGTTTAACCTCTAAATTACCTTAATTGGTCATGGATTGGTTGTTCTATGAGATCCCACATTCATGCTTGGAATCTGACACAGGGGTGACTGGCTGAAAGAGAGATTGGGTTCAACCATGTCTATGGTTGGGTGGTACATTGAAGTCTCGAACCTGGTTAGATTTGCCTATGATTAATAGAAGCTAAGTTCTCTTACTTTTGCACTGGTTTATATGTGGATTTAAAATTTGTCATATCTATGACATTTATAGTAGCCTCTCTCATCGCATGTTTACCCTAACTAGTTGGTTGCTTGGGTGGACCTAGGAGGAAGGGGTGCTACAGATTGGTATTAGAGCATGGTTGCACTCTCATTGGGTGAAAGTGCTTAGTCATGCATGCATGTTAGTTGCAAGTGTGTCTCTTATACTTTCATTCCATGTGCTTTTTGCATTGCATCATGTTGATAATGATTGTAGTAAGGTTTTCATGAGAAAGTTGATGTGATTTTGTGGGATGCATCATCGGAAGTATATGACTACTTGCATATGGTTATATGTATCTTACATGTTGATTATATGTCTGGGACTACATCCTTGTATGTCAGGTGCATTCTTGAATGTTTTTATTACATGTATCAGTCTTGTAGGTTGATTACAAGAATTGATCGCTTATGCTCGATTACCTGCATTCATACATATGTGTAGGTGAAAAGTTCATGTAATAAAAGTTAATCAAGGCAAAATAAGACCATGGTTAAGGGAATATTATTCCAAGCTGAATTTCGGGAAAATATATCCTAGTGGGCATCATTGGATGTATGTTTTTGCTAAGGAAAATTGGCAAAGGCTAAGGCAAAGGCATTAAAAGGTATTTTTGGCACATTTGTTTATGAAAATAAAGGAAATTAGGAGAAAAGGAAGGTAAAAGGTCATAGGTTACATGTGAGGAGTAAATTGAAGTAAAATAATGGAAAATGAAGAAATTATAAGCCTCATGCATAAAAAGGACTCCAAGGATCAATTCATGGCTTTTTTCAAGTTCAAGTTTGGAGCTCTTTAATTATTCTTTTTCTCTCTCACTCTCTTGGTCACTTAGAGTTTTCTTGAAGCACTCTAGTTTGGAGGAAAGGAAAGGGAAGGTAAGGAAATGAAAAGAAAAAGGAAGTAAGGATCAAGGAAAGGAAAGCAGGCTCAAGTAGCTTCAGAGGGAATACTTGCAGGTAACATTTTACATGTGTGATTTCCTAACTAGTCTGGACATGCATGGCTTTACATGTTGGCGTATGGTTCTCTTGCTGTCGGTGGCATGGTTTTGCCGAGTTATGACAATGGACTTCAACCTAGCCTATCATTTTTTCAAATGCCATGCTATGTTGGAATGTTTATTTCAGTTTTGGAAGTTTGGAATTGTCAAATGGATTTCAGAATCTGGGGTGAAGGTGGTCTCAAGGTTCATTCCCAAAGGCCTAGGAATTCCTTGACCAGTTTTGGCGAGATACACGATAAAGCATGAGGGATAAATCTTAGTTTAGGGCCTAGTGATCCAGGTTTGGATTGTGGTAAAGTCTGAGAGACAAGGAGACGAAAAATTCCTCAAGGATAGTGATGGATTCCGGATGGTATTCCAAGTTCTTTTTGGTTGTGATCGGAGCACCGGTTTTGGTGTGATCATGGTTGGATGAGGGTGGAGGTGGTTTAACCTCTGGATTACCATGATTTTTATTGGATTGGTTGTTATATGAGATCCCACATTCATGCTAGGAATATGGAATGAGGGAGACTAGATGAAAGAGAGATTTGGTTCAGCCATGTCTATGGTTGGGTGGTACGTGGAAGTCCCGAACCTGGTCAAATTTTCCTATGATTAATAAAAGCTAAGTTCTCTTACTTTTTCATTGATTTATATGTGGATTTAATGACTTTCATATCTCTAATATTTACATGGGTTTATGCTGGTTATAAGCATGGTTGAATGACTGGTTGACGTCATGGTTATTTCATTTATTTACTTATGACTGTTAAATAGATGGATGCAAGACCTAATTGATGATCTAGTAGTTCAATGGATAAGGCAATGATCCTAGACTTGTAGGTTGGATTGATGCCAAGTGTTGGACAAAATGTAAGTCCCGGTTGGGATGCTCAAGCCTAGTCCTAAGGGTGATTTTTGATTGATTAGCATGGTTATCATGTTTTTAATGATTTCTAAAAGTTACAAAAAGTTCTGGGCAGAGGCTAGGATTCATGGCTAGAAGAGTGGATCAAATCACAAGGTCGTTGGCACAAAACTAGCAATTCTAGAGCACAATCACTGGTAGGCAGGCCCGTGAGAGCGACTTTAGCTTGTTGGTCGCTCCCTTGCCCATAGAATGAGAATGAATGAGGCCTAAGAGTTTCATAATAGCAGTGGGACCCAGGGACAGGTTTTCTAAGTGGGTGGATTGTCTTGTGGGGGTCCTGTTGATGATGGTGGATGACTTTATGTGATGTTCCATCGATTCCACTTCCTTAAGGTGACATAAGAGGTCGAATTGGATCATAGTATCCTCTCTTCTCATGTTCACCTCAGTTGGCATAGTTACTTTGGGTAGACTTGGGAGGGGGTGTTACAAAATGTGTGCAATGGAGTAATGGTTATTGTGATGCATGAGGTCATAGCATGCATTATTGATATGACCTTGCATTGATGACTGGACCCTAGCTAGAATGATGTTTATGCCTTTATACACTTATTTTATATATTTCTATATGTTGTTATGATTATGTTATCCATGTATCACACTGATTTGATGATCTTGCAGACAAGGAATCCTCTCCGAATTATGGTAAGGTACTTTGGTTTATTGTGTTTTGGTTTAGTCGATATAGTATGCCTTGTAGGAAAGAGGTCAGATGGCTAGCAAGGTGGTAGACTACATAGAATCTCCCTATGCGTTAGATGGGAAGTGTGGTGTGGGGCACTCTTCTGACATCGAAGACACATTGAGAAGTCTAAAGGAAGAAATAAGGAATTACAAAGTAGACAATGACAAAATCATGCAGGCACAAGAGAAACAAGCAGAGGTTAATGCGATACTACTTTAGAGTTTGTCAAATTTGCAATGACAGGGACCACTTTGGATCAACCATGAACATGAGGAAAAAACTAATGGGGCATTTGGAGTAGGTCTCCTAGTAGACACGGGTTGAATGGATCCAACACGATCAAGGATGGCAGGCTGTTGGAGATTTTGGATAGGAGAGGCAATAAACATAGGTACTATTCCAATTCTGGTCCTGATAAGCGTCATAATCATCATCGTTATCATCCTTACAAGAGGAGTGATAGGGGATAATTTCCGGATGAGTTTAAGAAGGAAAATCCACCTACATTTTATGGAGAGACGAAGAAATCACAAGATGTAGAAGCATGGTTGCTTGGTATGAATAAATTCTTTTGATTGCGTGATTATTCAGAAAACATCAAGGCACAGATAGCCACTTTCAGTCTCAAAGGTAAAGTGTATATTTGGTGGGAAGACGTGAATAATGTCAAAGGTATACATGAGGAATATTTGACTTGGCATGAATTTGAAAGGCTCTTCAAGGAGAAGTAATTATCGAAGAGGTACTATGATGACAGAGCTAAGGAGTTTATGAATTGCAGATGGGTCCTATGATAGATGATGAGTATACTAGCAGATTTTGGAGCTATTGAGATATGTTCCTTACCTCAAGGAGGAGAAAGCCAAGGTTCAGAGATTCACCAGTGGATTTCTAGTTGCATAAAGAGATCAGATTGAGTTCAATTAGCCTAGATCGTTGGAGGAGGCCATCCAAAAGTTGAAGAATTATTATGAGTAGTCAAAGCATAAAGTTGAGCCTAAGCATGACTTGAAAAGAAATGAGAAAGCTAATGGAAAATGTCCACCAAAGAGAGGAAGACCTAAAGATGCAAGTGAGAAATAAAATGTAGTTCCTTACAAGAGATTCAATATAGCTGAGAAGGGATGTGGAGACCAGCAAGCTAGAGGTGGTGGTAGGGAACCATTGCAGTATTGGATATGTTGTAAGAATCATCGTAAGAGGGATTTTGGATTTCAGGCATCTATGGTTCATTTCTTTTAAGTTGAATCTCGGAGTATCCATAGTAATAATCATACTTGTCAACGTTTCAAATCCCAACACAGATCCATCATCAGGACAATTATTGAATGATGATAGAAGAAGAGCTTAGTGAGAGGATAAATAGTATTAAGATAATTTGATTTCAAGGATATGAGGTCGGCTTAAAATTTTTATTTATCTTTATTTTTAATTTATCTTTATTTTAACCATGTTTAAAGTTTTATTATAATCTTTATAATAAATTGTATTTTATTAATTTTATTTTTAAAAGATCTTTTAATGAATAGTTTTTATTTTTATTATTATTAATAGATTTTGTATAATGTGACTAATTTTGTAATGATCAATTAGTTTAATTAGTTAAATGGATTCTCTTAAAATTTTTAAGTTATTATTATATCTTAATTCTAATTAATTAATTAATTGATTAATAATTATTATAATAATAATTAAATTCATATGTAATAATGATAATTAATTTTTAATTCTATTATTAATAAAAGATAATTTGAATTTATTTTATTATTATAATAATATAACAAATTTTATTAGATTTAATTAATTAATTAGTTAATAGATGTTATAATTAGATACTAATTATTATTGGAAATGCTTAATAATTAATATTGATACTTAATTATTTTAGATTTAATTAATTAATTAGTTAATAGATGTTATAATTAGGTGCTAATTATTATTGGAAATGCTTAATAATTAATATTGATACTTAATTATTTTGTTTTTAATATAAGATAAATTGAAATTATTTTATTATAAATTAATTAATTAATTAATAGATATTATAATGACTAATTATTATTATATATTAACTCAAAAAGGATTAATTAGTAAATTAAATGATATTATAATAATTAATTGTTATTATAAATATTTAATGATACTAATAATAATAATTATTATTATAAATGAATTATTCTTATTATTATTATAACTAATCTTTAATTAATTATTATTATAAATACTTAATAATAATAATGATAATTATTATTAAGAATCGTAATAATAACTATTTTTAACTATTTTTATTTTTATTTTTAATATGAGATCAGAAAATTATAATAGGAGAGGAGCAGTTACTTGATTACCGTAGATGTACTTGTGGTCCTAATCCCCTTGATTAAAGGAAGCCAACTTCCACTAATCTCGATGCCATTGTCCCTGTTGAGATTCGATGGATGTTTTATAATTTCAAGAGCCTCCCTCAACCCCCGCCACAAGGGGGATTGTCGGCCCCCCTGTGACCCCCATGCTGCGCTCGACACATGAAAGGGGGACTATGTGCCCCCTCTAACCCAGGTGGTTTACTACAACCTATAGCGATTCCAGAATGGAAATGGGAGGTCATTTCCATGGATTTCATTATGGGTCTTCCGAGGACAGTGGGCAGCATGACTTTATTATGGACGTGGTTGACACGTTGAGCAAGGTAGCTCACTTCATTCCAGTAAAGACTAAATATTCAACCAATGAGGTAGCACAGGTTTTCATCATAGAGATATAGTGAGACTGCATGGTGTTCCAAAGAAGATTGTGTTGGACAGGGATGTGAATTTCACTTCCAAGTTTTAGAAGGAGCTATTCGTAGTCTTGGGTATAGAGTTGGCCTTCAGTACAAGTTATCATCTGCAGACAGATGGACAGATAGAGAGGGTCAACAGGATCTTCGAGGATATGTTGAGGATGTACGTGATGCACCAACAGAAGAAATGGGAGGAGTATCTTCCTTTGGTTGAGTTCACATACAAAAATCGTTATCAGGAGTCTTTGAGGATGAGTCTTTCCGAGGCATTATATGGGCGGAGTTGTAACACGCCAATCAACTGGAGTGATCCAGTGAACATAATACTTAATGGACCAGACATGTTGGTATACATGGAGCAGGAACTGCAGGTTATAAAGAAGAATCTAAAGGGAGCACAGGGTAGACAAAAGAGATATGTAGATCATCACAAGGTGTTCAAGGAGTTTCAGGTTGGGGTGCATGTGTATTTGTGCATCGAGCCTAATAAAATCTCTTTGAGGATTGGTTCATGTGCCAAGATGGCACAATGGTATTGTTGGCCTTTTGAGATCCTTAAGAGGATTAGATTAGTGGAATATCGACTTGCACTGCCTCCAACGACTAAATACCATGATGTTTTCCATATTTCATTGCTTAAGAAGTATATAAAGGATGGTGATCATATTATTGATTGGTTTGTATTATAGGTGGAGCAAGAAGGAGAGTTCCAGCGGGAGCCTCAGTTCATATTGTAGCAGAAACATCACATGCTCAAGAATAAAGTCATAGATCAAGTTAAATTGCAGTGGAAGTACTTTGGGCCTGAAGAAGCTACATGGGATATGGCAGATTAGATGCGGGTCCTTCATTGTTTTCTGATTGAGGCAAAGTAGTTTTTGTTTGATGCTAGTATATGTTTGGCATATGTTTTGATGATGTTTTGGTATATGTAGGTATATGTATATGGATGTAAATACCACCATGAGCTGAGTTATAAAGCTCCAATAGGTGGTATGGGTGTCATGTTATTATGGTTGTTATATTATAATGTTGTGATGATGTTTTTCTTTTGAGCAGGTCTTTCATTGCAAATACTGCATCGAGCTAGGTTATAAAGCTCCATGGGCTGTTTAATTTTCAATGGTTTTTCTGAGGTCTTGGTGTGGTTTAACACCAAGGATGGTGTTCCCCAAGGGGGAGGTTTCTGTAATAACCCTGGTGAAAATTTCATGTAATAAGAGTTAATAAAGGCAAAATAAGACCTAGGTTAAGGGACACTTATTCCAAGATGAATGTTGGTGGGCATCATTGGATGTGTGTTTTGGCTAAGGAAAATTGGCAAAGGATAAGGCAAAGGCATTAAAAGGAAAAAAAGGCATATTTGGCACATTTATTTATGAAAATAAAGGAAATTAGGAGAAACGTAAGGTGAAAGGTCACAAGTTGCATGTGAGGAGGAAATTAAAGGAAAATAATGGAAAATGAAAAATTAGAGGCCTCATTCATAAAAAGGCTTCTCGGGATCAGTTGGTAACCTTTTGTCAGTTCAAGTTTGGAGCTCTCTCATTATTCTCTCTCTTTCTCACTCTTGGTCGCCTAGAGTTTTCTTGGAGCACTCTCGCTTTGGATCAAGGAATCAAAAGAAAGTAAAGGGAAAGGAAGGAAAGTGAGGATCAAGGAAGAAGAGTAAGATTAGGCAACTTAAGTAGGAATACTTGCAGGTAACCTTTTGCATGTGTGATTTCCTAGCTAGTTTGGACATGCATGGCTTTGCATGTTGGTGTATGGTTCTCTTGCTGTTGGTGGCATGGTTTTGTCGGGTTGTGATAGTGGATTTTAGCATAGCCTTACCTTTTTGCGGATCTCATGGTGTTGGGATGTTTATTTTAATTTTTGAGCTTTGGTTTGCTCGATGGATTTCGGAATCTGGGGCAAAGGTGGTATCAAGTTTCATTCCCAAAATCCTAGGAATCCCTTGACCGATTTTGGCAGGATACACGGTAAATCTCGAGGGAGGAGTCTCGGTTTAGGTCCTAGTGATATGGGTTTGGATTGTGGTAAAGCCTGATAGGTTGGTCTCAATTTAGGGCCTAGTGATTCGGGAATGGATTGCGGTAAAGCCTGAGAGACAAGGAGATGGAAAATTCCTCAAGGATAATGATGGATTCTAGATGGCATTCCAAGTTCAGTTTAGTTGTGATCGGAGCGCTGGTTTTAGCGTGGTCATGATTTGATGAAGGTGGAGGTGGTTTAACCTCTGTATTCCCTTGGTTGTTGATGGATTAGTTGTTCTATGAGATCCCACATTCATGCTTGGAATATGGCACGGGGGTGATTGGCTGAAAGAGAGATTTGGTTCAACCATATCTATGGTTGGGTGGTATGTGGCAGTCCTGAAGCTGGTTGGATTTTCCTATGATTAATAGAAGCTAAGTTCTCTTACTCTTGCACTAGTTTATATGTGGATTTAATGCCTATCACATCTCTTATATTTAGATGGTTTTATGATGGTTATAAGCATGGTTAAATGACTAGTTCATGTCATGGTTATTCCATGTATTTACTTGTAATTGTTAAATTAATGGATGCAAGACCTAATTGATGATATAATATCTCAATGGAGAAGGAGCTGATCCTTCTGGTTATGTTTCATAAATTCTTTCAGTCATTTATGCTCTATCTTGTATCCTAGACTAGTAAGTTGTATCTATGTCAAGTGTTTGATATAATGTCAGTTCTGGTTGGGGTTTCTCAGGCATAGTCTTGAGGTCGATTTTTTATTATTTTATATTATCATCATGTCTTTGATGGATTCTGAAGGTTATAACAAGTTTTGGGTAGAGGCCGATATTCTAGGCTAGAAATGTTGCTCAAATCTCAGGGACGTTGGCACAGGTTTACTAGAAAATGTCTAGGGATGCTGGTACATATGCCTGTGAGAGAGACTTTGGCTTCTTGTCGCTATCTTGCCTATAACATGAGAATGAGCATGGATTAAAAGGCTTAAATCATCGGTGGGACATAGGGACAAGATGTCTTAGTGGCTAACATGTCCCTTGAGGGTGTTGTTGCTAATGTGGATGGGTTTGTTTGATATGTTATATCGGTTCAATTTATTTAAGGTCACCAAGGAAGTTGAATCCCTTATAGTATCCTATCTCATTGCATGTTTACCCCAGCTGAACGGTTGCTTGGGTGGACCTGGGAGGAGGGCGTGTTTCAACTGTGACCAAGTGTGTTCACCAAGGTTGTGAAGTCTAGTAGAGGCATTAAGAGTTTGTACCTGTAACCCACAATTTTCAGAGTAGTTACCTTCAAAATAATTGATAAAAATAAGAATAAGAAAATTTATATAGTTTAAATACTAAGAGGGAACCCCAAGGGTTACCTCTAAAGTCCATGCAAGCCCACCGGTGAAGGGCTTAAGTTGTTGCATTTCCACTTTCCCAGAATTTGAAACTCTGTCAAAATAAAGTTAGTTGGGTCAATTATCAACCTAGGTAAATTCATTAATATGGTAATAAAATTTCACCGACTTTAATCCTAAAAGAAGAGGGAAAACCTGGAGATAGCCACTATAGTGTCCTGGCTAATTTGTGGAAAATGAATATTGCGAAAAATCCTCCTTGAAAGAGTAGGAAGGTCAGATCGAAGCCCTGGGCATCAATGAAACCGAAAAATATAGTTTTCATTGTATGATTACTGTGATAAGATGACCCCTTCAAGAAAGGTCCTCTCCATAAATAATATGTAAGGATTGGAAAGAAAAGTGTAATTATAGGAAACAAGCTAAACATATTACGAGAGAGAGAGAGATGTATAATATATGTTATTGAAAAGGAAATTTTACATTATTTTGGTGACCCTTGTACTTTTTTTTTAAAATTCTAAAATGATAATTGCAACTTCAAATCGAAAACCTTTAAAATGATTATCAATGAATGAGAAAAGTGACGAGTTTCATTTGTTTTACTTATTTTTTAATAATGCTTTCTTTATATTCATCATATCGTTATATAAAGAATAGTAAGAAAACTTTGTTAGCCGATAATGAATCCCCTCATCAAGAGGACAGTCAATAAAAAACATTAACAATAACCTTATTAACATCGAAGTGTTAACATTAAGCCTTAAATCACGGACAGTAAGGTGAAAATAAAAAACTTTGTTAATTAGTTGATAGGCGTATATATGTGAACTTTAGGTGGAAGGAGGTTTGTTGAATTTTTCAATCAAAGGCCAGGATTAAATGTGTTTGGAATATGCTTTGTCTGAAACATTATCTATGGCTATAATTTGTACAATGCATGTAGTGGACTTAATCGAGTAATGGATTGTTTGGTAATTCGCTAGAGAAAACGATGGGCAAGGAAGACCCGAAACAACTGTCATACAAGATTTCGACCCTTTTTGATGTAATTTGGTTTAACATGTGGAGGAAGCATCATCGTCGATTAGATAAGGTCCCCATCCTATGGTTCAATTTCTATTCTAGGGTTAATGAGAAACTACTCAGTTTTTCCCTGGGGTTTGTGATTCATTTGCACGGTGAGCTTGCTGGGAGAGTTCTGTCGCTTGACCTTCTCAGACATATCTACACACTGCCTTTGGTAAGATATGTTTAATATTGTTAACTATGTTCTCCTACCATAGCAGTTGTGGCACTCAGCTTAGTTGAACCGAGAAGTGACGGTTGCCATGTCTGTGTTACATGATTACTTCTGCTGTTTTTGTTTGTTTGTTTGTTTCAGGGGCTTCGTTTCCATGGTGAAAGGGAGAGAATGAGACAATCTCTAACTAGCGATACATATCATTTCTTCCCACAGGTATTATATTATTTTTATTGCATTTTCCTTTTATTTATCTCTTAGTCCAGTTGCTAACAATTTCCTCTTTCCTCTTCTTTGTTTTCCAGGCTCTACAAAGACTGGAACGGTAAAAAAGTATCCTGTCTATGCTCAACCCTTCTTATTTTCTTGGAGGGTTTTCACGCAAACAATTTCTTATTAACTACAACCCTCTCATAAAATCGCATTCTTCATGCTCCAGGGATTTACTTGCTAACCAGGCTACGCAGCTTGGCAATGAGTATTCAAGAGGATTTTTGATAGGGTCTAGTTTCTAAGGCAACAATTAATTAAGAGGGTTTCTTCCTCGAAGTATATGTTTTTCTAATGTCACACATTCACCTTGAGAGATGGATTTTTCTTATACAATGTAATTATATAATGTGACTGCAACTCTGCTACAATAGAGTTTATTTTCTATTGTATGTTCTATCATATAAGCTGAGTCACAAGGCTACAAATGAGTAAGAGTAGCATTATGTTAGACTGATATTTCTTAACATGAATGTTTTTGGTTATTGAGAAGACGAATTGAGTGTATGTTTTTCCCTTTTTTGGGATGGAAGAGAATGCTCCATCCATAATGGCTCGACCTGAATGTTTTTTTAAGAAGTTTAATGGCTTCCATCATGACCTTTCTAAACTTATGGACCAACTTATGATAATTTAGTTAATTTAGATTAACTTAGTTTAATTTAGTCAATTTAGTTTAACTTTACTCATTTGAGTCATTGTTAAAATGTGTTTGGATGTTTAAAAAAGCTATATTTTGTGAACATTCAATAACTTGAGCTAATTCTTCTAACGTCGATGATTTGCAAAGACGTGAAACCATGATTTGCAAAGACATGAAACCATTTTTAATTTTCAACTTAATGATATAAAGGGGAATTTGTTTGATTTTCTGTCATGGAATTTTTTTCCCTTTCCGAATTTATCTGCATATTTTACACCAACATGGTGTTTACTGAGACTATATCTTTCGTAAAAAAAATTGAAATCTTCAGTCCTGCTTTGCATTGTAATTTATTCTTTTAATGTTGGTGAGTTTAATAGAAACATTCTTAGTTTTAGATTTATGTATTTAAAACTGAAAATGATCCAATTTCTTAATTATTTAACGGCTTTTCATATATATAGATATATACCAACATGGGTTTTGCTCTCGTACATGTGTTGGTGTGAGTGAGTGACACATATTTCGTCCAGAGTAGTTGACCCACTTTGCTGAAGAATGCATAAAAATGTTTGTTTCCTTAATTGTGGTGTAGTTGTTTGGTGTAAATTAATGTTATTGTGAGGTGTTTCCCATGACAATAAATTCGTTATATATTTATATCATTTTGTGTCATGGTTATAAAATTTTATAAATTTAATTATTGTAAATAGTATAATTTTGTATAAATTTAAAATAAGTTATTTTAATAAGAAAATAAAATCAATATTTTATTATGAAATATTTAAAATGAAAATGTAAAATATTCAACAATAAAAAACATTACATTAAGAATAAAAATGATAATATGTTAGCACAACCACATTATAAATGTTAATGTTGTTGATATAGTCAATGGTCAAATGGATGACACTCTCTTGGACAAGCATGGCCACATTCTAATTGATATTCACAAGGTTTGCTGCACCCTCCATCCTCCAATTGCCTGAAATCTTCGGTTACAAAGATTTTGGTTTCTGTTTGTGGAACATTACCAAGGGTGTACAACCCAATATTGGCTCTCGACAATGCCATATAGACCCTATTTGACTATCCAATTCCCAACCTTTTATTGCTCGTAACC
Organism: Pinus tabuliformis; assembly: GCA_031772625.1. Classification (NCBI taxonomy): domain Eukaryota; kingdom Viridiplantae; phylum Streptophyta; class Pinopsida; order Pinales; family Pinaceae; genus Pinus; species Pinus tabuliformis. The sequence goes on along the minus strand of CM062810.1, from coordinate 904,467,719 downwards.
ATAGATAATGTGATAATATTGCATTCTTCTCCCTAATAGTTATCTATAGAACAAACTTGAGGAGCAGCTAGAGCGGGATCATCTACCTTCTCATTAACGGTTTGGCTATCTTGTATCGAAGATGATCATTTGCGTCCCTTTGAATTTGACTCATTTGACCCTTATACATTGTCAAAATTGTAATGCCATTGTTGGGTTTGAAGAATTCTAAAAGTTTGATTTGTTGATGATATATATATGATTTTTTCTATTTAATATTTTAAATAAAATAAAATAAAGCATTCGTCCGCTTGGGGTAGCTCAATTTTCAATGGCCATGGAAATGACGTCTCACTGAACCAGAAGTCTTAAGTTCAAATCTTGTGTTATCCCCCCTACTCGGGGTGAAAAGTTGGGCATGATGAAGATGCAATCCTACCAAGCTTACAAAAAAATAAAAAATAAAAAATAAAGTAATCAATTTAAATCTTTATTGATAATTAAGGCATGCACCATTTGAAATTAAAATTGATTATAATCATTTATATTTTTTTGTTGAAGATCCAACTATATTAAATACATTCCTTCAACTTATTAAATAAATAAATAGAGAAGAATTATTGGTTTGGAGAATTTTAATAGTTTGTAAGCTTTGATTGATAAAGATTATGATAATGACATTTTGAATTTTATTTACTTTTTTATAAGAATTTCAATAATTGAACTTTTAAATTACTAAAAATGCTATGGAAATATAAATTGGTTTTCTTAATACTTAAGAGATTTCTAAAGATTTAGATTTTTCATCATAATGAAATGACTTTTAAATTTTATTAAAATAAACAACAACAACAAAAACCAAAAAAAATATTGAATGAGTTTTTTAAATGAAAAATAAATTAAAATGAATTTATAAAAATATAAAATATAATTTTAATTTTTAATAAAAAATAATAACTTTTTTCTCAATCATCCACATTTGTAATTTAAATATTTATAATATAAAATTAAAAAAAATTATTTAATTATTACATAATTAACTTAAAATAATTATTTAATATTAAATTACAATAATTAACTTAAAATAATTATTTAATATTAAAATTTTGAATTTATTTTACAACTCTAATTGATCAATTATTAGAAGTTTTCAAAGTGTATTATTTGTAAGTGAATGAGTATTTTCAATGTCGTTGTTATGACAAGGATTAGATTTGTTATTAGTATGATCTTTTCATTTAAATTGGCAAGTTAATATTTTGATTAATTAATTTGAAAAGTGATTTTAAGTTTTTAATTTTGTTAAGGATAAATAATAAATATATATACAAATTTAGAAATGTGCATATATAATTCTATTTTAAATATTAATAATTATTACAATATAAAATTAAAAGAATGGTCCAATGTCATATTGTGAAAGATATTTTCTCAATATGAAAATCAACCATGGTCCAACGTCGCAATGTGACAAAGATTGTCTCGATATGGAAATCACTCATGCTCAACTATGATCAACCACGGACAATGATGCTTATTTTAGAGTTTATAATATTTATCTTAGGGTTTAATATTTAATCCCTTGGGTCTAGTATTATTCCATAAGGTTTATAATACCTTTTGGTTTTCGAGTTAATCTCTTGGGTTTATTAATCTAAAGGTTCATATTCTTAGGGTATAATATTATTCATAGTGTTTATAATATTAATCCTAGCGTTGATTATAAATCCCTTCAGTTTATAATCATGGTCAACGATGGTCCAATGTCACAACGTGCCAAATATATTTTCAATATGAAAATCAACCATGGTAAACCATGGTCTAACATCGCATTGTGACATAGATAGTATTAGTATGAAAATCAAGGATGATAAACCATGGTCAACCATGTTTATTTTATGGTTTATCATATTTATCCCTTGGGTTTATAATCTCTTCGGTTTTTAGTATTAGTCCCTTGAGTTTATAATATCAATCCCTTGGGTTTATTGATCTAATGGTTCATATTCTTAGGGTATAATATTACTCCTATTGTTTAAAATATTAATCTTTGGTTTTAATATAATATATTGGGTTTATAATCATGGTCAACCATGGTCCAATGTCACATTGTGACAAAGATTTTCTCAATATGAAAATCAACAAATGTTGCATTGTGACAAAGATTGTCTCAATATGAAAATCAACCATGGTTAACCAAGTTCCAATGTCACATTGTCACAACCATGGTCATCCATGGTCAATCATGGTCCAATGTTGTATTGTGACAACGATTGTCTCAATATGGAGATCAACCACGGTCAACGATGTTTATCCATTTTCCAATGTTGTATTGTGATAATTGTTGTCTCAAAATGAAAATCAATCATGGTCAACCATAGTCGAACATCACATTGTGACAAAGATTATGTCAATATGAAAATTAAACATGGTCAACAATGTTTATTTTAAGGTTTATAATATTTATCCTAGAGTTTGTATTATTATTATTTTTAGTAACAATATTCTTGTTAGATTTAATTAAATTATTTAATATTTTAATTAAATTATTTAATTTTTAATAATATTATTTTTTATTATTTTTTAAAGTAATTAATTAATTAATTTTATTATTACATCACATTGTGACAAAGATCATCTTAATATGAAAATCAATGATGATAAACATTGTTTATTTGAGGGTTTATAATATTTATCAAAGTGTTTTTATACCTTGGGTTTATAACATTTATCTCCTTGGTTTAATATTATTCCCTTAGGTTTATAATCTCTTGGGTTTTTAGTATTGATCCCTTGGGTTTATAATATCAATCCATTGGGTTTATTAATCTAAGGGTTCATATTACTAAGTTACAATATTCTTCCTATGGTTTATAATATTAATCTTTGGTTTTAATATAAATCCATTGAGTTTATAATCATGGTCAACCATGTTTATTTTAAAGTTTATAATGTTTATCTTAGAGTTTATATTTTTATTATTTTTAGTAAGAATATTATTGTTAATATTATTATTTAATTATTCATATTTTTCAAATTTTTAATATTTTCTTTAATTATCTAATTTTTAATATTATTATTTAAATTATTTATTATTATTATTATTTTAGTAAATAAATAAATAATTATTTTTATTATTTATAATAACAATAATATTTTTATTGTGATATTTTATTATTATTATTATATATTTATCAATAATTTGTGTAATAGATACAATCATTAATTGATATTTTATTATTATATAATATTAAATATTTAATTGATATATATCAATAAGTCTTTATCAACCACAATTATATTAATTTAATGTAATTGTGCTAACTTTTATTCCATGTAATTGTAAATTTCCCTTTCTCCTGTAAAGATAAAAATAAAAGCCATTATTTTAATATTAACGATTTTTTTTTTAAGATAAACATTTTAATAAAAACCACCTCATTAAAAGTCATGAGACTAAAGATCCGTAAATGTGTTTACAAATCACCTAGAGGAGTAGGTGAATCCATGACAATGTCAAATTGTAAGGATAAAAATGAGGTTTCCCAATCATATATCCCTGTCTGAACTTTAAAAGATGAGAGGTGAAGGAATACAAAGATGTAGTTCTGCAACTTTGGAAATATGAATACTCTTTTCTTTAAAGTCTATAATAACATTAAGGCCGGAAGTGATATTGATTGTACAGTACCAGTAGTATAAATGTGTAGCTTCACCAAAATCTGTACTTTGAATTCGTGGTCTCGGACCCAATGCTCCGACAATATTCGTAACACACTGTAAATTTTTATAGCAACTATTAGACTCCACTGTTGTAAATCTGCTGATTAACCACATACAGAAATGCATGCATGAAAACCGAATAATTGAGATCAAGTCTTGAAAGGGTTGTCCCAGTACTGATATCATTCAATATTTCAGAAATATGCTCGAAGATTGAATGAATTTTCAAGGAAAAAATACCTTCAATGTAGAACCATAATTACAAAATATATTTAGGTTTTCTAATTAAGAGGGCATACTATACTGTGAGTGAAAGTGGTAATTCATTATTTAAACTTTAGCGTTATGAAATCATAGACCCTGAGTAATGCAGTCATAACCATAACATATATCTAAGGGTAGTTGTAGAAATAAAGATTACATCAACAGAGAAAATCAAGAAATAGATATTACATCAACAGAGAAAATCCATATACTCCTTCCCATTTGTCTCTCAAATCAATACTGACCATGTTATTCCATTTCACCGAGTGCATGAAAATGGCCCAACTCTTTATACTGGGAAATTTATTGTACTATTATTAGCAGTTGGTCATGAAAACTTCAGGATTTGGCTCTCACAACATGGTGCTGGTCATACGGATATTTTTGCTTTAATTTCTGCTGCCATGACCTATATTGTGTTGGATTTAGAGACGTCTAATTGCAATAATTAAGTTGGACATATAGTGCATCATGATTATAATGTCAATTACTGTCAATAAGATTACATTCATATGCCAAATAATGTGATTAATTAAGTCATGGCATTAAACGTATTTAAAAATAAGGATTTGGATTCAAATACATGTAGATTAATGTTAATCAATTATGATTGTTAATGGACCGATTATAGTTGATTAAAATAAATAGCAATATTAAATTTGAGCTGAATAAGGAAATCAAAATCTGATTGATTGATTGATTGATTTCAATCAATCTGAAATTTCAGACTGACTTGTTTCAGCTAAATTTTAGGCTGCCCTAGGATTGGGGTTTTGCAGTGCTATAAAAGGGCTGAGTCTCCAAGGCTTGCAATCAACTCATAAAGATTGTCTGCTCCATTGAAGACTGGAAGGATTGCAAGCTCTTGGAAGGATTCAAGAGCCAACAACTCAAGCAAAGACCAGGAGCATTTGAGCATGGAAAGTAAGTTCCGCTGTGCATTATTTTATTTTATTTTTAATTTCTTACAAAGGAGTAGATCTTGGTTAAGAGTTTAAGGTAATTAGGAAAACTCTCAAGTTAAATCTAACAATTGGTATCAGAGCTCCCTTATGTAAGAATCCGTGCTTAATTTTTTGGAGATTGACTGACTTTGTTTCGTATGTGAAGTTGTGAACTCTCATAACAATTTTAATCCAAATGATCACGCAGAAGAGGATCGAATATGCAGACATATAACTCCAGAAATTAGATGGTTTATGTTTCAGCTCTTATTTCTCCTTTCACTTATGGTTTTCGATTCCTTCTCTACCTTTGTTAATATAAATATATTAACTGTTTCATAAAACCATCTAATCTCACGCCAATTGAAATGTGTAGCATTACACATATCATGTCTGACTTCCCAGATCTGCTCACAACTTTTGAAACTTGAACATATGGCGTGTGATAACAACCCAAGCAGAACGATTTATATGCCTTTTTATGATAACGGTTTATATGCCATTTTCTGCTAATAATACATTGAGAATTTATATATAGATGTCACCTGCACTGATGTTCTCATTATATTATTTTGGTTTGACCATCCTTTCACCGTACACGTATTCTTTTTAGAAAATATGGCGAGGGATATGTATTTTTTATGAGTAATGCTACTTATGTTTGACTTTTGGTTTTCGATTCCTTCTTTACCCTTGTTAATTGCAAGTTAATTTCAAATCTCCCTTCATTTAAAGAGAATTTGGTTCACCAGTTTATGTTTCGGTTGAGATGTATTGTAAATTTACAGTGGTTGGGATTGCAAATCTATAGGTTGTATATGCGAGTATCATTTGTTTCCTATTTGACAGGATAAGGAGAGAGTGACTTATTAATTTAGCAGCATGTATATTGAGTCACTTTTTAAATTGGAACCCGTGACTTTGGAAGCATCTAATGCATGTAATTGAGACCTACTGAATTGAACTTTAATTTGCTGCCGTCTACTGAATTTTTAAGTTAATTGCCTCATCAAACAAAACGAAAGTGGCAGACTCACCCATGGTTGAAGCCTCATTGACAATAATTTTTTTTTCCTGCTATACACTATCAGTCCGTCTCTATTTAATGAGTGAATGTCAATAGGCCGTATTATTGTTTGTTTAATTTATTAATCAGTGGGCACTGGTCATGCCCGGGATCCGGGATCATGCTGTTGGAGTCCTACTCAACGCCATTTACTTAGTAGATTCGATTGCATTTTCCAAGCGATTGACTGTTTTGGTTTCTCCGAACTATAATTTTTGTTAATAATTTTACCAATACAAATATATTGTTGAAAATCAGTCTCCCAAACAATGAACCTACTTTAACCAATCTGTTGTATAAAATGTTGCCTTCTGGTTGGTATGGTTCCGCATTCAAAGGAAACCCTCCAGAATTGCTGTAGATGCCTATTGCTCTAACTTGGCTCGGGGCGTCTTTGCTAGCAGCCAAGGTTCTAATAACGTGTGGAGTCTTTAAATTGTTGTCAATCACATTTATCTAATAGAATGTACATGTATATTTCCGTTTATTGGAATAAATTCTTATCATCGAGAAGTGTAATTGTAAGTAATTGTAAGTGATTGTAATTTAGGTTATAATTACTATAATTACTATATGCTATATTTAGGCTGATTATTAGGATTTAGATATTATTTAAAATTGGTATTAACACCAATTAAAGGGTATAATACTGAATTCTAAATTTGATCACAATAATGCTAATTATGGCATAAAAATTTGTATTAACGTTAATATAACTAAATTCGGATTTGATCACAATGATGCTAATCATGGCAACCATAAAATTATTTAGTATTCTCTAAATAAATTATTGAAGCATTTCTAAAAGGTAATCATTGTAGAAACTGCTAAAGTTTTACTAAAACCTAATAATTATTTTGATGAATATAGTTGACATATTAAATTTAAAAGAGTTATGAGATACTTTATTCTATATAGGACGAGTAGATTCTATAGGTACGTCCTAGATTAGGTTTTAGACATAATTTTGGAATCTAACTAAAGACGGTGTTTGGTATACATGTGTTGTTTTCGCATGAGTCAAGCATTGATGTTCGCAAACGAACCACTCTCTGTAAGACGATTGCAAGGATGACTCATGACAAGTTGAAGTAACGTGCTGGCAATGGACGTGGGTGTTAGCTTTCCCAAAGGAGGGTTGGCGCCTGCTAAGTTGTTTGGTGCATAAGGGTTGCCTGAAGGTAATGATTGCACCCAAAGGTGTTTCATTACTGAATGGTGTTTTGGCTAAAGTTTTAATTGAGAAAATAGTTTTACACATGCCTTTAGATAGATTTTAGAATTATGATTAAATCGTGATGCATCGTATCTAAATTATTTTCTTGTTCTTGAATTTTTCAGATCCAAACATAATGTTAAGTCTAAGTCAGATTAAGCCCCTCATGGGGAACAATTTCAATCAGTGGGAGGAAAAGCTGAAATTAGTCTTAGGGATCATGCAATTGGACACAGCACTGAGATTTGATCGCCCCAAGCCTAATAAAGAGAGTGAGGTAACTCCTCAAGAGAAGGCTGATATTGCTAGATGGGAGCATTCAGATCGCATGTGCATAATGGTGATGAAGCAAACGATCCATGAGACTTTTCGAGGCATCATACCTGATACAGAGACAGGCGCTATTGAATACCTTAAGGCCCTTGAAGAAAAATTCACAAAGAGTAAAAAGACTGATGTTAGTACACTCTTTGTGAAGTTGGCAACAATAAAATACAAAGGAAAAGAAGGGGTTAGAGAGCATGTTATTGAGATGACAAGACTGCAACGTGCCTTGAAAGGGCATAATTATGACATCTCTGATGAGGTTCTCATTGAGTTCATTTTTCTGTCTCTCCCGTCTAACTTTAGTCAATTCAAGATGACTTATAATTGTCAAAAGGAGACGTGGACACTACCTGAGTTTGAGGCTCGGTTGGGGCAGGAGGAAGAGAGACAAAAAATGACTAAGGGAGAAAGTGCTCATGTAGTAACATCTAATCCTAAGGGTAAAGGCAAGAAGCGCAAGTTTACTGCCAAGGAAAAGGGACCTACCAAGGTAGCTGCAAACAATGCCGCGCAGAAAAGCAAGAAGGAAGATACTTCTGCGAAAGCAGGAGAAAGGAACTGTTTTTTCTGCAAAGCGCCAGGACATACAAAGAAATTCTGCACCAACTATCATGCATGGTTGGCAAAGAAAGGTATGTCTCTTGCTTTGGTTTGTTCTGAAGTTAATTTAAGTTCTGTATCTAGATATACTTGGTGGATAGATTCAGGTGCAACGACTAACATCAGTATGTCGATGCAGGGTTGCCTAAGCCATCGCAAGCCAAGTGAGGCAGAGCGCTACGTTTACATAGGAAATGGCAATAAAGTAGAAGTGGAAAGCATAGGAAAATTTAGATTATTATGTAAGACAGGATTTTATTTAAATTTTGATGCTTTAGTGGTTCCATCTTTCAGAAGGAACCTAATTTCTATATCTTATTTGGACAAAAATGGTTATGTGTGTTCATTTGGTAATGGAAATTTCAGTTTGTGTCGAGATTCTAAGCTTCTTGCTTCTGGTATCCTGTCTTCTTATGATAATCTTTATTTTCTAGATATAGACACTTCACATTCAGAGGCACTGCATATAGATAATAGAAAACGTAAATTAACTTGTGAGAAATCTGCAACATTATGGCACAAGCGATTAGGACATATCTCTATGAAAAGGATAGAACATCTTGTGTCTAATGATATTCTCCAACCTTTAGATTTTACAAACTTAAATGACTGTGTAAATTGTATAAAGGGAAAACAAACTAATAAACGTAAGTATGATGCAAAAAGGTGTAATGATGTCTTAGAATTAATTCATACGGATATCTGTGGTCCTTTTCCAAAGGCTACAAGAAATGGTGACCGTTACTTTATCACATTCATAGATGATTATTCAAGATATGGTCATATTTACTTAATAAAAGAAAAGGCGGAAGCATTAGACGTATTCATAAAGTTCAAAACGGAAGTTGAGTTACAACTTAACAAACGTATAAAGTCCATTCGTTCTGATCGTGGTGGTGAATACTACGGTCGTTATGATGGATCAGGAGAACAGCGTCAAGGTCCCTTTGCAAAATACTTAGAGGAATGCGGAATTGTGCCTCAGTATACGTTGCTAGGTTCGCCTACAATGAATGGTGTTGCTGAGCGACGAAATCGCACCCTTAAAGACATGGTGAGAAGTATGATTGCTCGTACAACTCTACCTGAGAATTTGTGGGGAGAAGCCTTAAAGACTGCAGCATACATACTTAACAGAGTGCCTACTAAAGCAGCTAACAAGACCCCTTACGAGTTATGGGTTGGGCGCAAGCCTAGCTTGAATCATTTGAGAGTTTGGGGATGTCCATGTGAAGCTAGGCCCTATAAGCCAAGCAAAAAGAAACTGGACGAAAGAACCGTTAGTTGTTACTTTATAGGCTATTCTGAACGATCTAGGGGGTTCAAATTCTACAATCCAACAGAACATACAGTTTTCGAGTCAGGAAGTGCAAATTTTTTTGAGGATAATGAGTTTGTGGGGGGAGATATGACAAAAGATAGTATTTTTGAAGAAGAAGAGACGAATGCGAATGAGACTATGGACCAAAGTCCTAGTTTTGTTCAAATTCCAATTGTGTTTAGAAATACATCTTTTGACAATGTGCAATCTTCATCATCCCAAACAACTCAGTTAGAAACTCAACATGGAATAGAGAACACAAATGGACCTGAACCCAACCCAAACCCGCACATTGACATGACAAATGTTGATGGCCTAGGGCCTGTGGGAGAGTCAGAAGTTGGTAATGATGTTCTTCCTCCTGTTGAAGATCAAGTTGTAAATGAACCTCAAGAAAATCTAGAGCCTGTGCCAATTAGGAGATCTACTAGAGAGAAAAGATCTACACAATCAAAGGATTATGCATATCTTCAAGAACATGAGTTTGACATTGGCATGTTTGAAAATGATCCTGTTAATATCAAACAAGCTGTGGAAAGCTCTAACTCTCAAATGTGGATTAATGCCATGAATGAAGAGATGAAATCTATGTATGACAATGACGTTTGGGATATCGTTCCGTTGCCTAAAGACAAGAAACCCGTTGGTTGCAAATGGATATTTAAGACTAAGCGGGATTCTAAAGGCAATGTTGAAAAATACAAGGCACGTCTTGTTGCGAAAGGTTTCACACAGAAAGAAGGCATTGATTATAAAGAGACTTTCTCTCCAGTTTCATCGAAAGACTCTTTAAGGATTATATTGGCGCTTGTAGCACATTATGATTTAGAACTTCATCAGATGGATGTAAAGACGGCGTTTCTCAATGGTGATATTGATGAAACGATCTATATGAAGCAGCCAGAAAACTTTGTATCAGGTGATGCAGGGTCTATGGTTTGCAGACTTAAGAAATCTATCTATGGGCTAAAACAAGCATCTCGGCAATGGTATTATAAATTTCACCAAGTTATTAGCTCATTTGGTTTTGAGTCTAACATAGTAGATGAATGTATATACCTTAAGTTCTGTGGGAGTAAATTTATTTTCTTGGTTTTATATGTAGATGACATATTGCTTGCCAGTAACGATAAAGACATGTTGCATCAAACTAAGAATTTTTTATTTAAGAACTTTGAAATGAAAGATCTTGGTGATGCATCATTTGTTCTAGGGATTGAAATACTTAGAGATAGATCTCAAGGTATTCTGAGGTTATCCCAGAGGAACTATATCGATAAGATTCTAACAAGATTTGGCATGCAAAACAGCAAACCAGGAGATACCCCTATATCAAAAGGAGATAAGTTTAGTCTGAAACAATGTCCCCAAACTGACTTAGATAAAAACCTCATGAAAGATATTCCCTATGCCTCAGCCGTGGGTAGCATCATGTATGCACAAGTATGCACGCGTCCGGATATTGCGTTCATTACCGGAATGCTAGGGAGATATTTGAGTAACCCAGGTATGGAACACTGGAAGGCAGCCAAGCGAGTGTTGAGATACCTAAAGAGAACAAGGGACTATATGCTCACGTATCGGAGATCGGAACAGCTCGAGGTCATTGGATACACCGATTCTGATTTTGGAGGATGTGTCGACAGCATGAAATCAACATCAGGATACATCTTCATGATGGCAGGTGGTGCTGTGTCATGGAAGAGCGCTAAACAGTCATTGGTAGCCTCCTCCACTATGGCAGCTTAATTTGTTGCATGTTTTGAAGCATCTAATCATGGCGTATGGCTGAAGAACTTCGTCACAAGTCTGAAAATTGTGGATTCTATTCAGAAACCACTCAAATTATTATGTGACAACAATTCAGCAGTGTTATACGCATCCAACAACCGAAGTTCGTCAAAGTCGAAGTACATTGACATTAAGTTTTTGGTTGTAAAAGAGAGAGTGCAGAATAATGAATTATGTATAAAACACATAGGTACAGACTCCATGATTGCGGATCCTCTTACTAAAGGATTACCACCCAAGAAATTTCACCAACATGTTGCTTGTATGGGTGTAATATCTGTTTAGGATAATTAGAAAAATGTGGGAGCCTGAATATGTTTTAAGTTCTGTTTTTGATGTTCTATGTAATGCAATTGTAAACAATTTTGATGATATATACAAGTTGCATTCAGTTTCAGTTTCATTATTTCTTTCTTTAAAGTTTAAGTTTTTTGGCCTCATACAGTAAAGTAAAGGTGACTCAATTAGAAATAGGCACGTCTAATCACACTTGCGTGTAATTTCTAAACTATATGTCCAAATCAGATTCATGTCATTCAGTTATGTTGGCAGCGTGATTTATGTCAGTTTAGTTGCGAATAAATGTGACAAATGCCGCTTAAGTCCTTTGTTAGCATAATTGATGGACGGAATTGTTTAAGAAATACGATAAGTAAAGACAGAAAAGTTGCATGCAATAAAGTTAAGGACATATAATCAAAAGGTTGCACTTGTCCATGTGGGAGATTGTTGGATTTAGAGACGTCTAATTGCAATAATTAAGTTGGACATATAGTGCATCATGATTATAATGTCAATTACTGTCAATAAGATTACATTCATATGCCAAATAATGTGATTAATTAAGTCATGGCATTAAACGTATTTAAAAATAAGGATTTGGATTCAAATACATGTAGATTAATGTTAATCAATTATGATTGTTAATGGACCGATTATAGTTGATTAAAATAAATAGCAATATTAAATTTGAGCTGAATAAGGAAATCAAAATCTGATTGATTGATTGATTGATTTCAATCAATCTGAAATTTCAGACTGACTTGTTTCAGCTAAATTTTAGGCTGCCCTAGGATTGGGGTTTTGCAGTGCTATAAAAGGGCTGAGTCTCCAAGGCTTGCAATCAACTCATAAAGATTGTCTGCTCCATTGAAGACTGGAAGGATTGCAAGCTCTTGGAAGGATTCAAGAGCCAACAACTCAAGCAAAGACCAGGAGCATTTGAGCATGGAAAGTAAGTTCCGCTGTGCATTATTTTATTTTATTTTTAATTTCTTACAAAGGAGTAGATCTTGGTTAAGAGTTTAAGGTAATTAGGAAAACTCTCAAGTTAAATCTAACATATTGTTGGTGAGCAATGGCAGCTTCTGAAAGATTAATTCTTTCTCAGCGTTAGGAAGGGGCGGCGCAGGAATCGAAGACGGCACCGGCGCGCAATAGAAAGCAAATCCTAGGGCTCTTCATGGTCGCTGGTTTCCTAATGTTGTTCACTCATTAAATAAAAACCCAGTGATTGTCTACAGCAGGAAAAATTAATAGTCCATGACCTAATGGCTGATTCAGCGCATGTTAACGAAGGACCTCGGAAGTTTCGTTCAATATGTCGGTAGCACATTGCAAGCTAAAATCAAATCAATAGATTTCAATTCATTATGTGGTCTACAGTAAATAGATTAATTCAATTTTTGTGGTGCAAAATTTTGATATTTTTAAAATGTTTTGTCCATTTCCAAACAATCTACATCAAATCATTAATCATAACTTAATACATAAAAATTTAGAAAAAGTTTGTTCACTTATTTAACCCCTATCCGCATATAAAAATTTAATAACCCAATTTATCCTCTACCTCAGGGATCGTTGAGTAAATAGATTCAATTTTTGTGATGCAAAATTCTGATCATTTTCTAGAAGTTTTGTCCACTCTTAAACAATCTACATCAAATCACTAATCATAACATAATAGATTTATCCTCTGCCTCATAGATTGTCGAGTAAATAGATTTAATTTTTGTGGTGCAAAATTCTGATCATTTTCTAGAAGTTTTGTCCATTTCCAAACAATCTACATCAAATCACTAATCATAACATAATAAATTTATCCTCTACCTCATAAATTGTTGAGTAAATAGATTCAAAATTCTAATAATTTTCTACAAGTTTTGTCCATTTCTAAACAATCTACATCAAATCACTAATCATAACATAATAGACACAAATTTATCCTCTACCGCATAAATTGTTGAGTAAATAGATTTAAATTTTGTAGTGCAAATTTCTGATCATTTTCTAGAAATTTTGTCCATTTCTAAACAATCTACATCAAATCACTAATAATAACTTAATACATAAAAATTTAGAAAACGTTTGTTGACTTATTTAACACCTATTCACATATAAAAATTTAATAACCCAACCTATCCTCGACCTCATGGATTGTTGAGTAAATATATTCAATTTTTGTGATGCAAAATTTTGATCATTTTCCAGAAGTTTCGTCCATCTCTAAACAGTCTACATCAAATCACTAATCATAACTTAATACATAAAAATCTATAAAAAGTTTAATCATAATTTAATACATTAAAATTTATAAAAAGTTTATTGACTTATTTAACTTTTATTTACTTATAAAAATTTAATAATCTAATTTATTTTTCATCTTATAGATTATTGATTACTGAAATATTTTAGAATTCGTTAATTGCACAGAAGCGTTCTACAACCCAGTGTGGGGTAGTTTTCACATAAAGTAAGTGTAAACGGAAATGTAAATGTAAACATTTAACATGTAGTGTTTAATATTTACATTTTTAAACTAATGTCAGCCCTATTTAGAAGTCAATCTAATTATTATTATGTATAAACACAATATAAATTTAAAATATAAAGAAGTTTATTAACACTAAAAAAAATAGATATGATAACTAAATAAAAATATAAATAAAATTGATGTATGGTAAATAAATAAAATCTCTTTTTATATTTACTCCACATGTATGGTAAATAAATAAAAATATAAATAAACTAGAAATATTGTAAATAAATAGAACTTCTTTTTATATTTAGTCCATAAACTTCTTTATATTTAAAAAGGCTCAAAAAGAGGTTTTATTTAGGTGAAGCCTATGGGCCAAATACCATTTTAATACCATGGACCAAATACCATATTTATAAAAGTGGTATGGTAAATTAATAAAAATATAAATAAATCAGAGGTATGGTAAATAAATAAGATATTTTTTATATTTATTCCATAATTCACTTTATATTTAGGTGAAGCCTATTGGCCAAATTATTATTAATACAATGCAAAAAAACTATTATTAACCCTAATATTAATATTAATAAAAAAAAAGATGGCACATGGTATTGATCTGTGGTATTGAGAACCAATGGTATTCACATAGAATGTAGCCTATTTAAAGAAGAATTAAACTAGCATAGATCCATCTTTACTTTGGATCTACTAAGTTCAAAGAAAGATCAAATATAGTGAAAAAAAATTAAGAAAAATTAAATATTAAAGATTCTTAAAATATTCTAAAATTCCAAATACATAAATGGAATTAATAATTTAACCTAAAAAGTCTACCAATGACAAAAGGATGCCCATTTTGAACACATTCCACTCTGCCTCACAATTTTTAAAAAGGCTGGCTCAGCTTTCTTGTAGTGGGATGGAAATTAAAAGCATTTTGCTCAAAGCCATAGCTTAGTATGATTTATCATTTGACCTGGACAGCATATGGGATTTCATTAATTCTTGGAACTTCATACAGCTGTCAATAAGTTGTGTAAGATGTTGACGCACAATGAGGTGTAATGCTGGTGCTCTCTTCCTGTCTCCAGTTTATTTATGACCATATAAAGAGGTGTTCGCTGTGTAAATACTCTGATGTAACGGTAAACTTTAGAGGACAATTAACTTAAATTGTCACGGAACAAACAATTCCATCCAATAATTATTATTTTCCTGTAGCAGTGCTTGTTCTCTGCGAACGTGGACGTACACCATCTTTTTGGAAGTCGAAGTGAGTTGAGCTCAAGAGCAGATTTCTATATTAAATAGTAAAATAGCAAACTTAAAAATTATTAACTTTATATTATAACAATTAAATAAACCAGTAATTGCACCAAAAAGTGTAAAGAAATGCGGATAGGAGAATTGAGGATGTGTGGAAGATAATAATAAAATGAAACCGATAAACAATGAAATACACTTGGAATTTGAGTTTTTATATATCTTCCAAAAAAATGAAGTAGGAAGTTAAGTTTAAAAAGAAATTTGCAGCCACATAAACATCCTAAAATAATGTAAATCTTAAAAAAATGCATATGTTTGGCATGCTAGAATAATGTCAATAGTTACAAAAGCTACATATGCTTTGCACATTGCTAGTTTCAGGTTAGATAGACCTTTTTTGTTTTGCCAATATGTTCAATCTGAACAAAGTCTATGGAAGACTCTACATCCCTATACTCTATGTAAACTCTGAGTAATCTAATGAAATCTTATTTTAAAAAATTAAAAAATAAATATGCTTTACACACTTCAGGTTAGATAGACCTTTTTTGTTTTGCCAATATGTTCAATCTGAACAAGGTCCATGGAAGACTCTACATGCCTATACTCTATGTAAATTCATTAATAATCTAATGAAATCTTACTTCAAAAAATTTGAAAATAAGTAAATTTTCATATATAACAGTAATAGGGTTTGCCATTACTAATACATATAAATTTAATATTCTCTTAATTATACCTGTAACTAAAAACATTTTCAAATTGACATATTATGTTTATATTGACTTGACTGCAAAAAAAATACACTTATTTCCTTAATTTTACTCATATTTTATTATGTTAATTTAACTTATATTTTATTTCATATCAATGTTTTTGAGTTTATTCAAACATAACAATATAAATAATTCATTAAAATTTTTAATAAAAAATACAACATATAAATCTATTAATATTTCAATTCTGTTTACTTTTGCTAGACTGGCTGGTAGTGTGGCACTTCACGTGGCCAACAGGGCTTATATGCAGTACACCTTGGAATGCCTTGAACCAAAGGTGTTCAACTAGTGTGATGCAGTACTCTCTGTGATGAAAGAACAACTGACCAAGGTGAAAAATGGAAGATTGAAGAACTTTAAATATGGTTCTATCTTGACAGCTTTCGCCTTGGAAAAAATCCCGCTGATGAGGGATCCATATATAGATGTTTGAAGTGGCAGCTGGCACTCTCAGGCGTACCACTGGCCGAACTGGTCCAAAATTTGCATGAGCACATGAGTTTTGATTAGTCCTGATAGAAGAAAGCACAAGAACATTATAAAGAGAAACGATAAACAGAGATATGGTCAGAGAATTTACCGATGACACCCCACTGCTCGCCAGCAGGCAGTACCAAATCCGGATCACCCCGGAAATCCATACCAGCATATGGATACTCAGAAAAAACCATCTCCTGACAGTTGAACCACTCGAAAAAGGTATCAAAGAAGGAAATCTGGGACTGACCAGCATGTCTGGCCATAAGGTCGACCCATCTCTGCATCCATGGCTCAGTCGGTGGAGGTAAACCAAGTGAAACATACTGCGGCTGCATCAGCGGGATCTTTTCCAAGGCGAAAGCTGTCAAGATAGAACCATATCCAAAGTTCTTCAATCTTCCATTTTTCACCTTGGTCAGTTGTTCTTTCATCACAGAGAGTACTGCATCACACCAGTTGAACACCTTTGGTTCAAGGCATTCCAAGGCGTACTGCATATAAGACCTGTTGGCCACGTGAAGTGCCGCACTACCAGCCAGTCTAGCAAAAGTAAACAGAATGGTCCTCAGGGACCTGTCAGTGACATCTCGGATAATGATCTTGCCGTCCTTACTCGGCTGAGATCCCTCTCTGCAATACCTGCGAATGTAATCTCTCACAGATTCACCCCCACGGGCCGAACCTGATAATGAGATAGGGGCACCTCGCCTCGATAAGCCGGTCAAAAAATAGATGTCCATGACAGTCAAGGGGATGGACTTGCCCCTAATCTAGAACTCCTGGGTGGTAGGATCCCATGCATCAAGAAAATATTGCAACAGGTTGATTTGTTGCCTCATGCAAGAGATGCGGAAAAACTTAAACAGGCTACAGTTCCGCAGTGCATTTACCATAACCAGATCATGTAAAGCAAGCATGTCCTCTTCTTCATGCTCACGTTCTCACCATGTAACAGGAATTTTGCTCCAATGAATCTCTGAAACAAACAAGAGAAGAGTCAAGATCCTGATATGGTGAAAAACAGGGAAAATTTTCCATGAAAAACTATGCATAAATTGCCCTCTTTGCGCCCATTGCACCCCCAACAGTGTTCTAGGTGGGATGCATGTTGACTGGCCAATGGCCAAGCCAGCATGCATCACACCTTTCGATGTAGAAGGGGTGCGATGGAGCTAAGGCAAGTTTTTCAAACCCCAGAGGCTCAGAAAAACCAGAAAACATGCTCAGAATTCAAAAAGGAAAGGATGAAATTAAAGAGCTCAGGTTTAGCCCCTACCTAGTCCAAACGGAACTGAGAATTGTCCACAGAATCTCCCGGAATCAGCTGGTGAAAATCAAGGGGGAAAGCACCTCCAAAGCTCCAACAAACCAAAGTTCAAATGAAATGGTAAAATGAGAGGTAAAAATCACTTTTAAATTACTTTTCATGTAATTCAAGTAAAATATTAGTGTTTTAACTCATTTTTCAAACATGTATTGTTCTTTTCTAACTAGTTTGATGAAGCAATTGAGCAGGCAATACAACCTTTGAAAGAACAAAGTTGTCAATGATAAAATCAAGACAATCAATGACCATTATATCGAGCAGTTTTAATGCGGAATTCAAGCTCGTTAAAAAATAAACATAAGCAATGAGCAAATGTTCCCCTAGAGTTTAAGCTCATTAAAAAATGAACCAATTTCCGGTAAATAACCTTCGTGAATGTATTATCCTCAGCCTTTGAAGCCTTGGTCGTGTTCTCATCATCACCTCCACTCTGTATTGGCCGATCATTCACCTCCATTTGATTGTTTACCCTTTTTTAGGAACAACTGCGAAGAGTGATCCTGTTAGCCATCCTTGTGACACTGCCGTGATTGGAAAATTCCAAACCTTACCTGGAATCAGCTGCTACCCGCATTTATCACTCGTTCCTCAAAAAACGAGTCTCCTTTAAGCTCTTTTCAACTTACTCATAAAATATGAAAAGATTACCGAGCCATTGGCCTCTCCAGCTCGTTAAAGGGACCGGAAGTGCTATCCCTCCTTTAGATTTTAATCTTTTTGGACTTGAGGGATCATTACACAAAAAGATCGAGCGCTTGTCTTGTTCGGCTCGTTAAAAGTACCGAAAATTCATCCCTTTTGTATTGTTTTATACTTTTTCGGACTCAAGGGATTATATGACGAAAAAGGATTATTGGAGTTTTCTTTACGTCCCTTTTTCAGACTCTCTAAAATTGAAAAGGACCGAGTTATCCTTGTCGTTAAACTCGTTAAAACCGAATAGTGACAAACTTGTCCATACAGACAAGAACGAGTTTCACTATCGCTAGGCTCGTTAAAACATAGCGATGGGTTTGCCCGAAGGACAAATTATAGAACAAGCATATGTTATCCTCTTCAAGCTTGACAAAAATAAAGAGGTACTCGTCAGCAATGACTGGGGAAAAATTGGGAAGAAAACTTGAAAAAACTTTATTGGTAGCAAGTCGCTCTTGAACATGACACTTTCACTCCGCATCTGAGTCGGGTTGGGTTGTTCCATTCACTGGTCACATCACCATGGTTCCATCACACCATCCATATTTGGGGTTAATGCTACCAATCCATCATGTTAGTGTCGCCGATATGTTCAAGAGAAGTCACTCAGAGGATTCACCTGTGTCTCACCCATTGCAATACATTTACGCTCCATTCTTTCATGACTGCCACCCTTAAGCTTATATCACCAGATCGTTTTCACCTCCATTAAAATCATTTTCTCCGTTCCGTGTCATTGATGTGGGATTCACTAGGGCCCTCCTATGACGAATCTCTTCTTGTCGACATCAGCTCATTATCCAAGAAGTCGATCTAAGAACAACCCTTTCAGTACTTTGAAGCTTGCATGCCTCAATGGCAAGTTTCTCACTTCCGGAGACAGGTTTACATCAATGGACTTCTTAGATAATGAGCTGATGTCGACAAGAAGTGATCCATCATAGGAGGGCCTTAGTGAATCCCACATCAATGACACAAAACGGAGCAAATGATTTTAATGGAGGTGAAAACGATCTGGTGATATAAGGTTCAGGGTGGCGGTCATGAAAGAATGGAGCGTAAATGTATTGCAGTGGGTGAGACACAAGTGAATTCTCTAAGCAACTTCTCTTGAACATATCGGCGACACTGACATGATGGATCGGTAGCATTAACCCCAAATATGGATGGTGTGATGGAACCATGGTGATGTGACCAGTGAATGGAACAACCCAACCCGACTCGGATGCGGAGTAAAAGTGTCATGTTCAAGAGCGACTTGCTACCAATAAAGTTTTTTCAAGTTTTCTTCCCAATTTTTCCCCAATCATTGCTGACCAGTACCTCTTTATTTTTGTCAAGCTTGAGGAGGATAACATATGCTTGTTCTATAATTTTCCCTTCGGGCAAACCCATCGCTATGTTTTAACGAGCCTAGCGATAGTGAAACTCGTTCTTGTCTGTATGGACAAGTTTGTCGCTATTCGGTTTTAACGAGTTTAATGACAAGGATAACTCGATCCTTTTCAATTTTAGAGAGTCTGAAAAAGGGACGTAAAGAAAACTCCAATAATCCTTTTTCGTCATATAATCCCTTGAGTCCGAAAAAGTATAAAACAATACAAAAGGGATGAATTTTCGGTACTTTTAACGAGCTGAACAAGACAAGCGCTCAATCTTTTTGTGTAATGATCCCTCAAGTCCAAAAATATTAAAATCTAAAGGAGGGATAGCACTTCTGGTCCCTTTAACGAGCTGGAGAGGCCAATGGCTCGACAATCTTTTCATATTTTACGAGTCAGTTGAAAAGAGCTTAAAGGAGACTCGTTTTTTGAGGAACGAGTGATAAATGTGGGTAGCAGCTGATTCCAGGTAAGGTTTGGAATTTTCCAATCACGGCAGTGTCACAAGGATGGCTAACAGGATCACTCTTCGCAGTTGTTCCTCAAAAAGGGTAAACAATCAAATGGAGGTGAATGATCGGCCAATACAGAGTGGAGGTGATGATGAGAACACGACCAAGGCTTCAAAGGCTGATGATAATACATTCACGAAGGTTATTTACCAGAAATTGGTTCATTTTTTAATGAGCTTAAACTCTGGGGGAAAATTTGCTCATTTCTTATGTTTATTTTTTAACGAGCTTGAATTCCGCGTTAAAACTGCTCGGTCCAGTCGTACAATAAGGATGTATCATATAAAAACGACATTTTTTCAAAGCTTTGCCCCACATCCTTTCTTTATGCAAGTTAGGAAACGACCAATCCTATGAATTTAAAGGGTTAGAGGACCTATAAATTTACAAAAATAAATGGTCGCTCTTCACTTGCATGCCAAAAGGTTTGCATGCCCCCAGGTATTGTGAAGCAGAGTTTCGAGGTTACCCCTCAATTTGCAGACAAAACATTTGTTTTATCGGGAAAGGCCTGCCTTTTCCAGGTTACCCTTCAATTTGCAGACAAAACATTTGTTCTATCGGCAAAGGCCTACCTTCTAACGGAGGTATCTTATTCCAGTCTAATCCGATTTTCCAAAATGGATGGGTGTGTCAGCCAGTCATATACCCTTCGTAGAAACCTACCCTATACCCAAGGTTTTCCTGTCGAAACAGGCCAGGATGCATGCCCCCTGGGTTTCAGTCATATCCTCTGAATCACTCGCGCTCATCAGGAGGACGGACTGGGGATTGATAAGACATTCCTTACATGAAAAGATCATTCAGAGTTGGTATATGACTATTTGCTCTGTGTGAACCGGGGAATGAAAGCTGGTCTACGAGCTTGACCACTCTTCCTTCATGCGGAAAACACATTACTCTAAAGAGTGAGGAGACAATGGCTCCCATGCAATAAATATAGTCTCGTCTAAGGAGTAGATTATAATCCAAGGGTCCTTGGACTAACATTACGTTCATGTGAACGGCTTTCCTTCTCAACGTTATCGGCACATTGGGAAGGATCCCTAACGGTCGACTGGTTCCTTTGTCAAAGCCTATTAGATTTCTCATCTCAGGCAAAAGCGATGGCGAACCAAGCGCTTTCCAAGCAGTTGAGGAATGGATACTCACAAAAGCCCCTTCATCTATGTTGGTACCGACCATGACCATTCTTTATATTTGAGCAATGATTCGAAATGGTACACTAGCCGGTAAATGGGGTTTGCCTAGTAGATTCCAATCAAAGGAAACAACCAGGTTGCTTGGAGATGGGACCGAATAGACAGTCGGATATGACTCTGATGAACTTCCTTCTTGCGGTAAAGGAATGGGTAGACTGCCCCCATGTTCATCGGAGTTTGTGCTTACGAAGAGAATTTGAATGGTGTTGTTCTTGTTCTCTTCGGTGACTATATCATCTAAAGATGGATCCTCTGAAGGCAAGACCGGGTCAACTGCTGCCTCGACCTTTTGATGTTTGTCTGGTGTGGATTCAGATGGTTTATCTTCAATGATAGACGCTTCGGCCGACCACAAGGGCGTGTCAGCCGGATTTTCAACTAGTGACGGACTCGGCAAGAGCTTCTTATATCCAGGAGGAAGCCATAACGGTGAAACCAGACGGTCATCCAAAACTCTTTTAGCCTCGTCTAAGAAGGGACAACGGTGGATGGCATGATCGCCTTCACACAGTTTACAAGGAAATTTACATTTTCCTTTTTGTCTAGGGGCTTCACTTTCACTAGTTGACGGTGTATTTTCAACATGATCATCAGAGGTTGACAACACCGGATTGTGCAAACGAGGAGACCAGTCCCTTAAGATCCGAGGGATGCAAGGACAATCTCGATGATAGTGGTCTCCTTTGCAAATGACACATGGTGATTTAGGCCTGGACGGTGCAGTGTGTGGATTTTCGCTAGACGATGCTTGGTTGCCCCTTTTCGCCTTTGGCTCCTTCTTCTTCTTCTCTTTCTTCTTCTTCTCCTTCTTCTTCTTAGTTACTTGATTTTTGGCTTTACCAGCTTCATCAAGCGAAGAGGAAGGAGGAGAGGAAGAATTGGACGAAGTAGAAGGTTGGGGGGTAACTCTGGTATCGTTTAGTTGCTGACTTGATTGTTCAGGAATCACGGTGTTCTGAATGACAGAGGTTGAGAAGAGCCATACGGGCAAGCCGATTGTCAATCCTGGAAGCGACAATGTGGCCATATGGGGCACACCAACATCTCCCCAAGAGGAGAAGGGACTAGGATTTCCCCCCAAGGGGAACTCCTTGGTTGGTGGGCTCCATTTTTCTCAACCTAAGACCAACGTAAGAAAGGTGATATTTATTCCGATTAAAATAAATTTTAGATGCTTTGACACAACTTGTTTTTTCAATTTTTAAGAGTCGAGAAAAAACAAAAGATGACTCTAGTCGCCTTCAATTTTTAGTGAGCTTGAAGTGACAAGTGCTCAGATGGACCTTTTCCTTTAAGGAGTCTAAAAAGGAACGAAAGAGACTGCTCTAGAATTCTAGACAGAGGGATTACGAAACCAATCGCAGAACTGCATAATACTTTTTACGGTACCGTAGTCAATCTTCCTGAATGCTGTGTTCAGTGCCTTGCGATCGATAAGGCGGCAGACATGGCTTCCTATGGATAAAGGATAAAGCCTATTGTGGTCTCCCAATATATACTCGATGGTACGTGGGAGCACAAGTTCGTACTGGCACTTATCGTCTCAAAGTGGAGGAATCACCCAACCATCAATGAAAACAATAGTTACCAGGCTTTACGACGCCGGAATACGTCTCTAGCCTAGACTTCTAAATGTTGTGCGTTAGGTTCCAAAGAGTTTTTAGATTCATTAAATTTATTTTACAGTTGATCTTGCTTAAGAAATTTGCCTTTCAGGTTCACCGCGTGATGTAGATGTACAATTCCTAAAATGCAATCTAAGATGATAAACAATTGTTTAATATTCTTTTTTGCAATGAAAATCCTAGCTACTAAAGAAAGAGAGATGATATTCTTTCAACATAGAGCAGAGAGCACACACTATATGCACTGTCCTAAATCAAACCAACAAATAGTCTAAATGCAAATGCACGTGCATGTATTTGTTTTCAGCCTTCTTAATGTGTGAATGATAAAAAGAAAGCTAAGCGCAAATCTGAATTATTTTTCAAAGCAACATTACTAGCAAGTTTCTTTTCAAGACAAAATGAGGATGATGACGACACTTTGCGATTTGGAATTGAAAACTTGCTTTTGAAACTTGAAAAACTACTAGTTCAAATCAAATACAAGAGTAACAGTGTAATCGAATATCAAGAACAATCGGATTCTCTTCTATGACTGAAAACGACACTTGCGACACTTTCAAATCAAGAAACGACAGTTCAATTACGCTACTTCTTTGTAAAAGAGAACTGAAAATGGCTCAAAATACATAAAAACATTTATAGTTCTTTGCACAATGGAGGCGGAATAATGACAAGGAAGGGGGGTTTCAACAGAGGTGTACTGACTACAGGCAGTAAAACTCTTGAATAGAGCTGAAAAGAGTGAACACAT
Organism: Pinus tabuliformis; assembly: GCA_031772625.1. Classification (NCBI taxonomy): domain Eukaryota; kingdom Viridiplantae; phylum Streptophyta; class Pinopsida; order Pinales; family Pinaceae; genus Pinus; species Pinus tabuliformis. The sequence goes on along the minus strand of CM062810.1, from coordinate 904,443,704 downwards.
AAACCAAAATCTAGGAGCAGGAAAGACCTTGTCTGATCAGCGCACCTGTAACACAGTGAAAAAGAGATGCAGCGCACCTTCTACACTCGGGAAGTGTGATGCATCCATAATTCACAGAAGAGACAGTGCGTTGGACCAGGGACGAGACTTTAACTGGGTTCCGGGTCACAGTTTGCAGCTCAGTGCAGGGATTTAGGCCGAGCAAGTGGTAATCAGTAAATCAATCATAGGGATAGATCTAAAGAGGTTACTAGAGCCACCACAAGGGCAATTAGAGAGCTTGTAAATCAATTGTTCAGTTCATAAACAAAACCCGGAGATAGACTGAAGCAGCATTGATCTACTTTGCACTTGCATAACAAATGCAGTTCGAAGGCTAGCTGGCTTAACTTCAGGCTCCGTCTGTAAGTTTATAAAGTAAGCAAAACTCGGAGATAGACTAAAGCAGCATTTATCTACTTTGCACTTGCATAGATTAAATAAATCAAAACTTAAGAATTCATATATAATTCCAAGAATTAATATATGTTTGTATCGGTTCACTAAATTGAAAATAATCAAAGGTTAAAACCAGTGACAATTAATGAAATAATTATATCAACATTTTCTATAGTGTGTAAAGTAAAATACTTCCGTTAGATATATATATATATATATATATATATATTGAGTATGTTAACGAATTTTTTGGTATTGTTATTATATAATATGTAATTAGTTTTACATTTCGGTTTTATGGTTAATAAGTTACGAGAAACAATTATCTCATTCTTAGATTTCACATGTATAAATAAGTAATTGCATCATTAATACGATTCTCTTTCATTATGGAGTTTATTTGGGCTTGTACAGTGGTATCAGAGCCTTGGTTGAATTGTTCTAAACTGCATATATTTGAAATCTATGGCGTAAAGGAGATGCAGAGCCTTCTTTGAAGTCTATGGCGTAAAGGAGATGCAGAGCCTTCTTTGAAGTCTATGACGTAGAGGAGATGCAAAGCATGAAGGCTGTGACGATAGATGAATGTAGCAAAAGGTTAGCCCAGTGGGACACCCAAACTATTGAATCCTTTTGAGTTTTATAACATTTTGTCATAATCAAAGATGATTGGAGAAATTCAGTGGTTTAAATATTTTTTTTTAACATATCCTTGGAAGTTAGAATACATGTTGGAGTTTTGAGTGCTTGTTATTCTCAATAAAAATTGCCAATAAGAAGGGTAGTATTTCCATGTAAAGGAGATGCAGAGCATGAAGGCATCTATGGCATAAAGGAGATGCAGAGCCTTCTTTGAAGTCTATGGCATAAAGGAGATGTAGAGCATGAAGGCTGTGAGGATAGATGAATGTAGCAAAAGGTTAGCCCAGTGGGACACTTAAAATATTGACTCTTTTTAAGTTTTATAACTTTCTGTCATAATCAAAGATGATTGGAGAAATTCAGTGGTATAAATAATTTTTTTAACATATCCTTGGAAGTTAGAATACATGTTGGAGTTTTGAGTGCTTCTTGTTCTCAATAAAAATTGCTAATAAGACAGATAGTATTTGCATTTACTACTGTAAACAAGAGTTGAGTTGACTAATTTATGAAGGATGATATTTACATTTACTACAAACCGAAGTTTTTACTGAAAGATTTATGAAGGATACAATTTTTATACATTTTTTTAAGAGGCCATTGGTAAAATAAACTATTTGGAGACTAATAAGATTTGAACCTAGCTCTTTGTAAGGCTATTTTTGAAACTTACCGTTAAACTACAAAGGCATCTTTGTTTGAAACAAGAGGAGAAATGAATTTATATCTTTTTAGAAGTATTGCATATATTTTGAGATTAAAAGGATTTGAAGATATTTTGAATTTGATTTGAATTTGAAAGGATTTGAAGAATATTTGGCTCCATAACAATTATGACTTCAATAGTTTCCATAGTTGGAGTTTTTATTAATGCAAATGAAAATTATCAAGAGTGGTTCAGAAAACTTAAAAGTGCCATTGTTTTTAATGATTTGTGGGAAGTTTTTCAAGGCAAGAGGGATAGTGATGGAAAACAAATTGCACTAGAGTCGCCTGATAATGAGAAGCAACATGCAATTTGGGAGACAAAAAACAACAAGGCATATTCATTAATAACTGCATCTGTGACGGAAGAGATAAGTCGATATATCGTTCCTTGTGGTATTGCATTTGAAGCATTAAAGAAGTTGAAAGAATTGTATGATTCACACTTAGAACTCGAAATTATTCAGTTATTGTTAGAATTGTTTAAATTGGAGATGAAGGATAATCATCCTTTGAAGAGTGCCTCTGAAATAAAAGCCATTTTTCATGATATAGAATCCACTAGAATTAAGTTATATTTACAACTTACAACTTTTTAAAAGTCCTTCACCATGTCTCTTCACACTTTGGAATCTCTCCAAGCTAGTGGGCAGTTAAAAGGCATTACATTTGATAAACTAGTAAGAAAAATAACTGAGAGAGAAAAATACTTTGGGAAGAAAGAGGCTCCACCTAACTCTAATGTAGAAACTTTGTTCCTTTCACAAAAGGATTAGAAGTCTCATGCTAAAACTTCTAGAGGTGATAAGAGTAGTAGAGATCGTGGTAGGAGAAATTATAGAGGCAGGGGGGGGGGAAATAATCAAGGAGACAGAAAACAAAATGATAGACAACAAAGGAATTTTAATGATAGACCAGTTATCAAATGTTTAGACAGGGTAAAATTGGTCATATTCCTACTAACTGTAAAATCACTTGGGAGAAATTCAATTTGAAAGGAGAGAATAATTGAAAAGGAAATATCAACCACCACCAGATAAGGGAAAATCATCAGAGTCTGCACATTACATTATTGCTCACTATAATTTTAATGTTAACGATGTTTTCAACACTACATTTTCTTCATGGCGAGATAGATGGATTTTGGATTCAAGAGCCACTTTTCATATGACATTTAGGCGAGATTTTTTTGAAACATTCAATAATGATATTGATGGTGTTATTTACTAGCTGACAAGTCTCAAATTAAACCATCTGGGATTGGGTCTATTCGTTTGAAGATACCGAATCTTGCAGATTATGTTCTACACAATGTACTTTATATTCCACAGTTTCAACGAAATTTGATGTCTCTTATCCATATTCGACAGCAAGGGAATTCTATTCATATATTTGATGGAATCATTGAGATAAGAAGAGCATCCGATCATGCAGTTATTTTGAATAGTGTGGAAGAAGGTATGATTTTAAAGTAAAATGGTACTTCATCTACTAATTCTCCTGAAATTTTTGCTTTTTTGGTGCAACAAAGTCATATCATGTCTTCCAGCTTGTTGTGGCATGCTCGATTTGGTCACATCAAGTATGATGTTTGGGGAGAAGAAGTGCTTTGTGCATCTTATATTTTCAATCGTTGTCCTTCTTCTATCATTAATAATAAATCTCCTTATGAAATGTGGTATAATCATCTTCCTGTTGTTCAACATTTTAGAGTCTTTGGTTCTCCATGCTATGCATTAATTCGTAAACATCAACACAACAAGTTGGGTGCTAGGAGTTGCAAATATATTTTCTTGTGATATTCTGCTACTTCCAAAGCATACATGTTGTGTGATGAAGAAAATAAAAAATTCATTCTTTCCAAAGATGTTATTTTGCTTGAATCAGATAAGGATAATTCCAATGTTGATAGGAAACTGGATCATTTGGAGAAATTTGCATTTAAGTTCTATTTTGAGACTGATAATGATGTTTCACACACTGAAGGGAGGGTTCCCATTCTAGATCAATCTATGGTTTTTCCATATTTGATTCATGAGAATGTTGCCGCTAAAGAAAACTTGGATGATAGTGTTGTTTGTGCAGGGTCAGAAAGTTTTCCTGAAGAACCTGTACTTCAGGATGAACAACCGTCACAACCACTTCAACAACCTTTACAAGATCTACACGTGCTCAAAAAGTTCCAAGCAAGTATGATGATTTTGAAACAGGAATGTCTTCTAAAGGTGATTCAGGTAATGTTTCTCATGACTGTGAATTCAATCATTGTACAATCGGCGAACCTAATTTTTTTGACGAAGCTACTAATTGTGATGAATGGAAGTATGCAATGCAAAAGGAATATGGTGCACTTATTAAGATTGGAACTTGGAGGTTAGTGGATCCTCTTGCAAGTGTCAAACCCATTGGTTGCAAATAGGTGTATAAGATCAAATACAAAGTAGATGGTTCACTTGATAAATACAAGGCAAGACATATAGCAAAAGGCTACACTCAAAATGAAGGTGTTAACTACAAAGAGACATTTTCTCCTAAAGAAAAATGGGGCACAATTAGAACTTTGTTTTATCTTGCAGCTCAGAATAGCTGGAAGATACACTATATGGATGTTAAAACAACTTTTTTGAATGACGATTTGAAGGAGGATGCTTATATGTTTCAGCTAGAAGGTCAGGTATGTAAGTTAGTGAAGGAATTCTATGGACTGAAACAAGAATCTCATGCATGGTATGAAAAATTAACTGAACACCTTCTCAAGTTGAATTACTAGTTATTTGATCTGGATTATGAAACTCTTTTTGTTAAGACAATTTGAAAGTTAGTTGTATGTTTGGTTGTGTATGTAGATGATTTGATGATCACAGGAAACAATGATGACTATATAGCGTCCGTTAAAAGAGAATTATTGAAAGTTTTTGACATGAAAGATTTGGGTTTATTACATTATTATTTAGGGATTGAAGTTGATCATAAACCCAAATATATTTTCATTTCTTAGAAAAAGTATATTGGATAGTTATTGGATAGATGTGGTATGCATGATTGTAATCCTGTCACTACTCCTATGGAGAAGAATTTGAAGCTTACTTCCACTGAAGGAAGTATGTTTCAAGATCCAACCAAGTATAGGAAACTTGTTGGAATTTTTAATTTTCTAACTACTACTCGACTTGACATAACTTTTGTTATAGGGATACTTTCCAGGTTTATGCATAAGCTGTGTGAAGGTCATTGGAATGCAACAAAGCGAGTGCTCAAGTATTTGAAAGGCACTCGAACATATGGAATCAAATATTCCAAAGTTACGTATTTCCATCTCACCAGCTATTCAGATTCTGATTTTGATGGAGATAAGGAGAATGGAGTCTCGACTTCTAGTTATTTAATGAGTCTTGGATCAACAACCATTAGGTGGAGATCACGCAAGAAATTTGTTCATATTGATTCTACCACCGAAACCGAATATGTTACAACATCTCAAGCTACAAAAAAAATCATTTGGTTTCTATAATACTTGAAGACTTGAAGGAGAAACAAAAGGCTTCAACTCCACTACTTGTTGACAACTCTTTTGCAATTTAGTTGGCCAAGAATCCCAAGTTTCATGATCAAAGAAAACATATTAACAACAAATATCACTTGAGTTGACATATGTAGAGGCCAAAGTTATTCATCTGACACATTGTCCTATTTTAGAGCAGATCGCAGACATATTTACAAAGCCACTGGGACGTGGAAAGTTTGAAAAATTCAGAAAGTTACTCAGCATATCATATGTCCCTTCAGATTAAGGAGGGAATGTTAAATAATCCCGAATATAATTAGTTTTACATTCTGTTTTTACGGTTAATAAGTTACTGAGACACAATTGTCTCATACCTAGATTGCACATGTATAAATAAGTAATTTTTATCATTAATACAATGCTCTTTCATTGTGGAGATTATTTGGGCTTGTACAAAGTACACCTTTGACATCAATATCAACCCAATTATTAAAAACATGATATATATTACACAATTATTGCACTACCATGTTCTCCCATGTGAATATCTACTGGGAATCCAACCTTTGTTAAAGAGGATTGTATCTCTGAAGGTCTTGAATTTTCCCTCATATGCATCCTCTAATAGTTATAATGAAAAATCCCACTAAGTTATATTCTCATTGACATACAAATATGAACAATGAAGATGTTGGAGCTTTCATGTCAACAATTCATGCTATTACTAAAATTGATTTTTTTTACCTACATACAAAATAAGATCGATAGAAAGATTGGATATGACAATCATTTTTTTGATGATCACTTGTAGATTCTAGTTGAAATCAAGTCAAACATCAAATATTTATTGCATGTTTTTCAAGGAGGTGGAAGAAACTTAAGAAGAGATTGGTTGGAAAGGAAAATGGGCTATGATCATTACAAAATTGATGTAAATTAGTGTTGTTTTTCCATCAACCTAGTTGCATTTGGAATAGGTTGTTCAATGTTTAACATGTAATTAAGAATTTAAACTTTATTTTGTAAATTTTATTTTATGATGTGAGGACATAAATATTTTTTGAAATAAACTTCTCATTTTGTTTTTAACTTTTCTACTATTAATTATTTCCCCTTCATATGATTATGTTAAAATTCAAATATGAATGCCATTCATATTTCTATGGTTGTATTTTTATTAAATCCTAATGATATTGATTGAATTATATTTATTCTTCCATGTTACAACTGTTGGAAACAATGTTAATACTGCGATGGGGGGTGAATCAATATTAAGGCTATCTTTAATTTGTTATGCCAATTTTATATTTTCTCATTCAAAAATGGAAATTATTCATGTGAGAAATCAACAATATATCACACACAACAACATAAATCATCACATGAACACAAGCACCATGAGAAACACACACATTGGACACATAGATTTAATGTGGAAATCCTTCCAGGAGAAAAACCACAAAAGCTTGTTTGTTATTTGATGTAATAATAGCCCCTACTTTATTACATCAAAAAATTTATAAGCCACTACTCATAGGAAGCAACAACTCCCCTTTGATTGTTTGTTAGCACCCACTAGCAAGAAGCAACAACTCCCTCCTTTTGTAGACATGTCATCAACTTACCAGAAGCACCATCTAAAGCAAAAACTTCATGGATTTGTTGCAAGCACCACCTTGTAGCTCCTTGGATTTAAGAAAGAACCAAATTGCAATAGGTACCAACCCCCAAGCTATCTTTAGACATCCACTAAGAAGGAAGAAATAACTCTTTGGCTTACAGGCTCCAACCAACACTCAATAAGAAACTAATGCTCATTGTTTATGGTAGCCTCTCTTCCTGTTTTTAGCTCTGTGTTCTCCTTTGCCCTTGGCCCATGCAACATTCTCTATCCTCTACTCACTCTACAAAAACCCACTATTATGCTCGACAACATTCACAAATACACAACCCTCTTTGCACTCTACCCACTCTGCAGCAACATACACTCTCACACAGAGCTCTCTTCTTTCATCCCTCTTCTTTTGCACAGGAACTCTTGACCTCTTCTTTGTAGCCTAGGCACACTTATCCTCCTTCTTTGCAATGCTCTCACACACACAACTCTCTCAACTATGTTGCATCCCCCACTTGCTCAATTGAAATCCTGGGTTTTTTTCCTCCGCTGCACAAGTAACGATGATGTCTTTTTTTCCATCAATACTCCATGAGAGTGTACTTTAAGCATGGCTTCCCATTCTCTTATTGTGTCTAAATTCATTGACACTGCAACTTAATTAATTATGATAATTGGTTTCGTTCACTTAACCATTGCAGGTGCATTAAATCATAGAATGGGCACTTGACTGTCTCTCCATATTAAGCATTAATTCTTAGTCAAAATAGACACTAAAAAAAGGCTCTCCATTCTTATTAGTTTGATCACATAACTCATATTGTACTTCAGGTATGGTTCTTCTAGTTTGTGGTCAGAGCTTCTACACTAAGCATTATTTTAATTGAATTCCTTGTGTCAAGCAAGGAAGCTCAGGCATGGTTTGTTCTATATAAATCAATCTCATAAATTACTCCTACAAACCATGGTCCTCTGTTGTATTATTCAATGCCATTGAAACCAATTTGAAAATATAGCTACTCACTCATATTTTTCCAATAAACCTATGCATGTGGTTCTTGAAGATCAACCTTAATTTTTAAAAAATGGTTGTCAATTCATCCACAAGTATGACACACTACCAAATATGGTACATATTCCAAATCTAGTGCATGGTGCTAAGGAGTTGTTGACTCATCCATGCTCCATTAATATTTTCCAAAACATATTCCAAACCACTTTTATGTTTCGCTAAAGCCTTTTAACACGACTTCAACCTTTCATGGCCCAAGCACTTTATTTATAACTGACACTGCATAATGCCTTTCATGTGCAATTTTCCATTTAACCCTCAAGGTCTTAATCTCCATGCATTAACCCTTAAGTGCCCTCTGTCACATGTTGCCCAGAGTACCAAGTTTTGGGCCAGCTTTAGCCTCTAGCCTACTCGTCTCGACATCTTTTTCTTTATATTTGGACTGAAGGCCCTTGGTGAGCATAACACATTAAAACCATCATAAAAATAAGACTTGAGGACACATGACATTATTTGACAAAACTGTCAAATGTCAGAAAAATCTCTGTCTCCTTCATCTGTTACCCCACCAAGCACTTTTTCCACCCGCTTATTTACACCGGGTGACACTTGTGGGCTTCCATGTCTAGTGGGACCCCCTCGCTACGTTCATTGGCAAATCAAAGGCCCCACCATGATTAGATGTCTAACTGACGTGTACCAACACTTATTTCTTTGCCCTTTCTTTTTTGTGTCCATTAGAAAATGTTGGGTTCTTCCTTTCGGGATGACATGCCCCACTAGGACCACCATTGCACTCACACACCAATTAAAAACCTGTAGGAATAAGTTATCAATCCACATATGCCCAATGCCTAGTCAGCTCAGGGACTTTGCATGTGTTCCTCTCTAATCCTTCCGAGGTAGCCCTTCCTAGATGATCTCATGCTTACATCATGAACCCCACATCACACCTCCTGAGTGGTGACATGTGTCACCCAGATTTGGCACATTAGGCCACCTAAAAATATTGAATCTTCCTGCCACATGTCCCCCATACAATTATGTAAAGCTGGCATCATTCACCTACATCATCTCGTGAGAGCCAATAATATGTTTCCACTTGTCCCTATTAGAGAGGAGAGAGAAAGGGTCCTCGAGGCCTTATTTTTCTACCAATCTCCTTTACAAAATTTTCTTCATTTTTCCATTGGGTTAGCTCTTCATTGTATGTCGCTTTGTAATACCTTCGAGATAGCCCTCAATGATCTAAGCTAATAGAGTGGGGACCTCCTGCTCAACTCTCATTGGTTTGTGCTTTCCTCTATAGCCTGACTTGCTTATATCCTGGTGCTTAACCTTGTGTGCCCCGTTTAATCACGCCAATCTTAGAGTGAACTCCACTGGGATAACTTTGATGGGAAGATATCACTTATTGGCATCACCCCACTCATTTTGATTGAGCATTTTATCAAATCCACCGAGGTATTTTTTTCGGCCTTCCCCTGTCGGGCCAGGATGTCAAGTGAGTTCCTCTTGCAACCAATGAAGTTCTTTTTTACTTCTTTGTTGTCCATGCCACATATGCCCAATCCACCTTTTGGCTCCTTCGTGAACTTTGCCACTGGATTTGGTTGCTTTTCCAAACTTGGTTATGTGTAAAAATGGTTTCCAACCTTTTCTAACTTTGGTAGTTTGACTTGGGGGTATTCAACTTATATTGGTTCTATCTCACAAACTAGGAGGTCATTTTTGAACTTCCAGCGCTTAATCCAACTATGCCATCTGCAAGAGAATCTAAGCTAAATTATTAAGGAAAAAATGCCTTTAAATCATGGTACCAACAAAAAATCATAGTTATAGGACTTTATAGCTTATTTTTATAACCTTCTACTATCATTGTTCTCTACCTAAGACTGCAACAACCATGAAACTCTCCCTAAGCTTGACACACCATGCACATCAATGATAGTCCCAAATTCTATCATAGGTAGCCTATTGGACATCAATGTCAACACATCTGTTGCCACTAATATTAATGCTCATCTGGCTAACATCAATTCCAACACATATTTTGCCACTAATATCAATGCTCATCTGGTTGACATCAATTCCAACACAATTGTTGCCATTGGCCATCCAAACAATGCCAACTGTCCAACAATCTCCCTCTTTGGAATTTATGGAAACACTTAAATCACTTCTCCACATTAAGGGCCAATCCTTATCTTTCTTTCACACTTCTCCTAGTATGAGCCACCAATGGATTTCTCTCCTCTGCATGAGCCATCACAACTTCTCAAATAGGCTTCTCTCCCATTTTTAAATCAATGGAAAAGGGATACAAGGTGCTTCTTCTCCCCCTTTCAATCACTGACTGTCAATGATAGAGGGTATGACTATTGATGTGCATTCTACTCTGCAAAATTCTCTTCAAGGGATGATATATTCTTTATGGGGCTCTTGAAGTCTATCATGTACCTGTTTCTTCTCTAAAAAATGGACATATGTGATATGCTCCACTGAACATATAATGCCTCCTTTTTATTAAACCTCAAGTTATAAATTCCTTAGGCTCCTAGTTGAATACTCATTCTACCAATGCATATTTTGTATCACTTAAACAAAAACTAATACAAATTGAAATTGCTTATGGTATTTTTGTAGTGACGCATTGAGATCGCTCTTAAATGTTGTTGCTGCTTCATTGTCTATGCTCACTTCTCCTCAACATCTTAATCACTTCTCCCCCTGAGATCATACCTCTTCCAAATATGAGTTGTTGCTTAAACAACACCCATTGCACCAAGAAATTGATACAATTTTGATAATGTACCAGGAAAACTCTTATAGTTCTTTCTCAAAAATAATTCCCACTTACATGAAAAGGTTCCTCCACATGAACTAAAGACCTCCAATTAACAAATCGATATTAATTGAAAGTTAAGGAACATGCAAAGCTTATAATAATTATGTTTCATGAACACAAGACTGCTAGGCTTAGTCAAATTCACAACTTAAATGAAATAAGGGTATTTCACCCAAGGTGAAAACCTTTCATTTACTCAACAATATTTCTTTTTGAGGCTGAAAATTGTTTCATGCTATTGTTTACTAAAGCAACTCTCCCTGAGGCAATGTTCTTTGATCTCATGCAACTGCTTCCTTGCTTCTGTGTGGGGAGTGGTCCTTTAGACTTGAATTACCTGTGGACATATTTTCATTATACACTTCTAATTCAACTCATCCTCTTCTTCCACAACATAGAGTCTTGTTGTTTACTCCTCATGAAACCATGTTGGTTGCACTCCCCTATTTCTTACAATGTTGATATATTTAAAACAAACCAATTTATTATTTTAATAAGAAAGTGAAACTCAACAATACCTTCAACATTCAAATGCACTTTTGATTATTCTTTTATAATTTCTTGCATATGAGTTATTTGGACTCTTTAGAGACCATTCTATTCTTTTAATGAAGAGAAATAGAGGATCCACTCCCCCATGAGAAAAGAATCCTCCTTCTTCTTCTAAACCTTTAATGGTTGAGTCCTAATAGGAGCATTACCTTCCATCTTCTTGCTTTCCCTTTTTTGGGATCTATCTTGACTGCAAAAGGCTAGAGGAAAGTTCTCCTTCAACTCCTCTTTCTTCACCCAAGTCTTCTTTTCACTGCCTCTTTGCTTTCTCTCCAAGGCAGAATTGATTGGGATGCTGCTCCCATTCATCAATTGAGACTTGCTCTCATTATAGTCAGGAATTATATAGAGATTCATCATTGAAATATGAGGATTATCCTTTTTAATTTTTCCTTGTGTTTCCTTTAGAGAAACATCTTCTCCTTGACTATTTCTTCCTGTTTTCACCATGTCTCTTTGGAAAAAAGTGCTTATGAAAAACTCAACTTCCAAATTTCTTCTATAGTTTCCTTTTGTCTTCAAACCCTGAGATGCTCCATTTTTCTTCATTATCTAAGATGTGGACTATGTTCTGCTATATTTGCGAGCATTCCTATAAATCCCTCTCTCATTACCATAACGATTTCTTCTAGGCCCTTTTTGCATTCTTAGGCTACTACTACCCAACACATGTTGTTTTCTCGCATGCGATCTATAGTGTATGGCTTTATTTCCAAAATTATTGCAAGAGAAACAATATCCATAAAAGGACTTTTGCGAACTGAAGAGACCTTTTCTTTGGGGGAATTGTCCTTGAGGGGGAAATGACCTCTATTGTTTCTTTATGTTCCTTCCATGGCTATCTAAATTGTTGCCTTGCATTCTTCCTTATAGCTACCTGATTCTCTTTTGCTACTCTCCTTGTTGTTGTTTCTTAACATTCTATTACTCTCTTGTCTTCTCTTGTTGTTGTTGCTTTCCTCTCTATTCCTATGGTCCAACAACTTATTTTCCTTTGTTCTCATTGGAACCTCCAACTTCCTTTACTTGGGAAGTTGAACCTTCATCCTTTACCTTCTTGGAGATTGAATCTTGTTTGAAACCTAACCCAACTTTGACGTGAGGGGCTATTTGTTTAACAAGCATGTCATTCAAAGGCTTCCAACTCTCCTCCATCTTCTTATATTGAGATAAATCTTTGCTTACCCTTTCTAGGTCATGTCTCCATGAGACAACCTTGGCTTGTGGTCTCTCACAGAGGGCTTCCCTTTCATTCAAATAATTAGTTAAAATCCCATATAATCTGTTAGCCTATTCTTGTTGAGCATTTAAATCAATAATTACTTTTAATTTCTCATTCTGAAGCTCATATTCTTTCAAATGTTTCTTCTCCTTGAGATTTTCTTATGATAACTCCTTGATATCTTTTAGTGTAGAGAACGATTTCTTTCTAAACTATATCCTTTCTTCTAGATCCTTTTCTCAACTATCAGAGATGCTAGCTGAGCCACCACAGAGATCTAAATTCCTCTTTGTGTCCATGGAACCTTCCACGGGTTTGAGGAGTAGTCCACGTTCATCACTCCTAGGGATGCTCCTATTCTCTTCTTGGGATATACTCTTTTCCTCTTCATAGGATCCCTCATTTTATAATCCTACTAAAGTAGTTCTATCTTCATTACTACTACTAGATGCATGTCTATCTCTATCTTCATATGATTCATATGAACATCTAGATAATGATTAACATGTTTCTTTACTTTTATTATAGAGAAATAGCATACCTCCTGAGAAGCATGGCCTCTCTTATGAGTCTTCACCATCCTCTTGAGAGTGATGAGAACCAACTTTCTCACTAGAAGAAGGATCTTCAATCCTTTGAGCATATCTCCTCTGTGATGCCTCTTCTTCTTCTTCCTTCTCCTCTTCTCATTATCAGCAACCTTCACAGATTCAGGTTCATTCCTTGCGTAGCAAGGTTCTTTGACCTCCTCTGGAGCTATGTAGCTCTCTCTTCCATGTATACATTGCAATATGTTCAAAATTTCCTTATATGTGTAACAATGCCTTACTTGTTTAGCATATGGCTTTAATAGCCCTTTCATGATCACCTCCTTGGCTTCTGTATTGAATTCATTATTCTCTCCATACTCTACAGACAACCAAACATTTTCATTGTTGACCATCAAATAGGCTCCCATTACAATCCTCTAGAGCTCATAGAATGATACATTTAGAAAATCAAATTCCTTCTGATGTAAGCCAAGTTTGATTAACCATTGTTTTCCTTTGATCTACCTTCGAGTAGTTACGTTATTCCTAGAGGAACCATGCTCTAATACCAATTGTTGGAAACATTCTTAATACTAAGACAAAGGGTGAATTATTATTAAGGCTAACTTTAATTTTTTATGCCAATTTTATATTTTCTCATTCAAACATGGCAACTATTCATGTGAGTAATAAAAAATATATCACGTGCAACTTCATAAATCATCACATGAACACAAGAACCATGAGTAGCATACACATTGGACATAGAGGTTTAATGTGGAAACACTTCTAGGAGGAAAACCACCAAATATTTTTTTGTTATTTGATGTAATAATAGGACCTACTTTATTACATAAAATTATTTATGAACCATCACTGACATGAAGCACCAACTCCATCCTTTTGTAGACACCTCATCATCTTACCAGAAGCACCATCTGAAGAACCAAATTCATAGATTTTTTGCAGGCACCAACTTGCATCTCCCTAGATTTATGCAGGCATAAAATTATAGGAGGCACCAACCCCCAAGCTGCCTTCAAAACATGCACTAAGATATAAGCGCCAACTCCCTGTTTTTCACACATCAACCCACACTCAATAAGGAAATAATACTCACTATATATGGCGACCTATCTATCTATTTTAAGCTATTTTTTCTCCTTCTCCCTTGGCCTACACAACATTCTCTATCCTCTTCTCACTCTATAGCATCCCAATGTTATGCTCAATAACATTAAATTACAAAACCCTCTTTGCACTCTGACGTCTTTGCAACAGCATACACTCTCACATAGATCTCTCTTCTCTCGTCCCTCTTCATTTGAACGTGCGCTCTCAACATCTTCTTTGTAGCCCAGACACAATTACCCTTCTTCTCAGGAGCGCTTTCACAGACACAAAGCTCTCCTCACAACTCTCTCAACTTGTTGCATCCCCCACTTGGTCAATTGCAATCCTGGGTTTTGTTCCTCTGCTGGGTAAGGTACGGTGTTGTCTTTGCTGCCATCCACATTGCCTGAGAGTGTACTATCAACATTACTTCCCACTCTACTATTGTGTTTGAATTCATGGGAATACAACTCAATTAATGATGAGAATGGGATTTTTTCACTCAACCATTATAACTACATTAAATCACAAAATGGGGAGCTGAGTGTCTATCTATATTAAGCATTAATTATCAGTCAAACTGCACACTACAACAAGGCTCTCCATGCTTATTAATTTGATCACATAACTCAAATTGTAGTTTAGGTATAGATCATCTAGTCTGTGGTCAAATCTTCTGCACTATCCATTATTTTCAATTGAATTCTTTGTTTCATGTAAGGAAACTCAGGCATGACTAGCTCTATATAAATTGAGCTCATAAATTATTCCTGCAAACCATGGTCCTCTGATGTATTATTCAGTGCCATTGAAACCAATTTGCATATCTAGCTACCGACTCATTTGTTTCCAATAAACATATTCATGTGGTTCTTCAAGCTCAGCCTTATCTTTTCAAAAATAGCTTCCAACTCATCCAAAAGTTTGGTGCACTGTTAAATATGGAGCATAGGCAAAATCTAGTGCACAATTATAAACATCTATCGACTCATCCATGCTCCATTAATACTTTCTAAAACATATGCCAAAGCACATTTATGTAGGGATAAAGCATTTTAACATAAATTCAACCTTTCTTGGCATGAGCACTTTATTTATAAGGGAAACTGCATAATTCCTTCTAGAGGCCCTTTGCACTTTAAGTCGTGAGGGCTTAATCTCCATGCATCAACCCTTGAGTGCCCTCTATGACATGATTCCAAAAGGACCAAGTTCTGGGCCATCTTTGGCCTCCGGCCTATTCCTCCCAGTGCCTTTTTTCTTTGTATTTGGCTTGAATTCCCTTGGTCACCATAACAAATGAAAGCCATTGAAAAACCAATACTTGGGTGTGCCTAATGTTATTTGACAGAACCATTAAATGTTGGCTAAACATCCATCTCCTGACTATGTTACACAAACCAAACACTTTGTGTATCTACTTATTTCCACTGAGGTGAGCCTTACATCGGGACAACGTCACCTATTGGTGTCATCCCACTCACTCTTATTGAGCTCTTTACCAAATCCATCAAGGTATTTCCATCGACCTTCCCCCGCTAGGCCAGGCTATCAAGTGTGCATCGTCTGCAGCCAATGAAGTGCTTCTCCATTACTTTTCCATCCATGCCACATATGCTTGGTCCACCTTTTCGCTACTCCACTAACTTTATCGTTGGGTTTGACTACTTTTCCAAGCTTGGCTATGAGCAAAAATGGCTTCTAACCTTTTCTAACTTTGCTAGTTTGACTTTGACTTTTACTTTGGAAATATTCAACTTTGACTGGATCTATCTCACAAACTAAGAGACCATCTTTTAACTTCCACATACCATTGGAAATATTTTCAAGCACTCAATTCAAGAGCATTTGAGCTAAATTCCCGAGCATGGGACCAAAACACCATCATAGCTATAAGACTTTATAGCTTCTTTTAATTTCCTGTTACTATGACAATTATCTACCTAAGACTGCAACAACCATGAAACTCCCCCTGTGTTTGGCACACCATGCACATCAATGGTAACCTCAATTTCCATTATAGGTAGCCTAGTGGACATCAATGCCAACACATATTTTGCCACTAACATCAAGGTTCATCTAGCTGACATCAATTTGTTGGATCCCTATAATACTAGTGATTACCCCATTACAATTGTAGTTATACCCCTTATTTATATTGTTGTGCCCCTATTACCCCCATATTGTTATTTCTGTGCCCCATAGAATCCCTCTATTGTTATTTTGGTGGCTTTATATTATTATTGTTAGGTCGACTGGATTGTATTGTGACTCCTTAGACTCCTATATATAGAAAGGAGGTTTTGTCATTTGTATCATCCAAGAATAGTTCATTTATGTAATGTAAAGGAGGTTGCCCCCTCGAAGAGGCTGAATTCTAAGGCGTTGATCTATCTTTTCTATCTTTTCTTGAGCTGGTTTCATAACATTTGGTATCAAGCTTTAGATTCTAGGGTTTCGCTGCTCCAAACAGGTCATTGTGGCATTTTCGCTATAACTATTTTTTTGTGACGTTTCAGAAATTGCAAAAAAAACCCCTTTGAGAAGAATTGGCACTGAACGTTGGGTCCGAATTTCAGAGCTTTTCGCACGATATTTTCGGAGATATGATCTGAGGAATTTGTCCTTTTTGCAGACTCCTGAATTACATTCAAAACAGGTGACCTGGGGAAAATCGTCATAACTCTCTCTCTGAGGATCGGATTGAAATTTCATAAAAAGGTACAGAAATACAACGGATTTTAGTTTCTTGTATGTGTTTTTCAGATTCAAAGGTTGAAACAGTGACTCGTGGCACGTCGTACAAGTTCGCTCTACTGAACCAGTCTAAAAGCAAGTCACTGTGGGAGATTTCACATAACTCTTCATTGGAGAATCCAATTTGGCTCAGACTTGTGGCATTGGAAAGAGAACGCAGAAGGCTACTGCAGGTAACAATTTCAGAACTGGATGATCTGAAATTACAGAGATACATCAGATTCAATATCAGGCTTCTATAAAGTGAAAAAAAGGTGTGTAGTTTTTTTTAAATTTTTGTGTAAGCTTGGTTTAACGGAATTCAAAGGGCATAGTAAAGCATTATTATCGGTAACTGATGCCCCGAGGAAAGAAAATGCAAACACCTAGTAAGGAACCTGAAAGCTCTAGCATGACTCATGAAGAAGAAGAAGAAATGCTACATGATATATCAAAATTACAAGAACAAGTGCAACAAATGTCACGCTCACAAAAGCTAACAGAAGCTAAGATAAGTGGCGTGGAATCTAAGATAAAGGGCATGGAAGCTAAGATGGATGATTCAAAGACAGATTTGAAGAGAGACATGGCAGATTTGAAGATAGATTTGAAGACAGATATGGAAGAATTGAAGAAGTTGCTACAAGAAAGGGTCACTAATGGTGAAAAGGTAGTAAAGGAAACTCATGATGAGAACAAAAGAAATGTTAATCATGATACCGTAGACGCTAATGTTGGATCGAAGAATCACCATATTCAAAAAATCGATATGAGGAAGTTTGATGGCAAGGATCCCACTACATGGATATTACAGATGGAGCAATTCTTCGATCTCAATAATGTGCAAAATGCACAAAAGGTACGTATGGCAACTGTATATTTAGAACCAAATCAGTTTGTATGGTATCAATGGCTTTTCTCTCGTAAACAATTTATCACTTGGGCAATTTTTACGGAAGAATTGATAGCACATTATGAAGATACAAAAAGCAACACTTTTTTTAGCCAATTGATAAGTCTCAAACAAAAGGGTTCAGTAATGGAGCACATTGAGGAGTTCCAAAAATTGAACATAAGGGTAAAAGATATTCCAGAGGAGCATAGGATTGATGTGTTCATAGGGTCTTTAAAGGATAATATCCAACATGATGTTCGCCTTTGGGAACCTGATTCATTAGAGAAGGCATTCAGGTTAGCAAGAAAAATGGAAAGCAAAATTATGGCAACCAGGAAGCATACCACTCACAACTATAAAGACGGAAGTGTTGTGCCCCTAGTCTTCCACAACCTATAAGGTTGACACCACAACAATTGGAAGAAAAAAGAGCAAAAGGGCTTTGTTACAGTTGTGATAGAAAATACACTAAAGGTCATAAGTGTGCTGAGAAGAAATTATTCTACATAGATTGTGAAGAGAAGAAGAAAAGGAGCAAGAAAGGTCAAAAGAAGAAGATATACTCCAGGAACAAAGCCTAGATGAAGAACAAATAAATCCGACCATATCTTGTAATGCATTGGCAGGAATTACCACTCCTCAAACCATCAAGATAGAAGGACAAATCAAGAAGAAAAAGGTAATAGTGTTGATTGATTCAGGAAGCACCCACAATTTTATTCATTGTAGGGTAGCAAAAGAATTGAATTGCTTCCTATATCCAGCACCAGAGTGTCAAGTGATGATTGCAAATGGAGGAACAATAAATTGCTCTGGAAAGTGCCATAATATCAAGCTATCCATGGGAGAATATGTATTGACTAGCCCAATGCTTTCCATTCCAATGGGAGGTGCGGATGTTGTACTAGGAGTCCAATGGCTACAATCCTTGGGTACAATAGCTTTTAATTTTCAAGAACTTTTCATCAAATTTTCTTCGGAAGGAAAGGAAGTTGAATTAAGGGGTATTGCAGGGAAACCAGGAAAGATAATCAGCTCTAATGGTATGACAAAGCTTCTAAAAAAGGAGCAAAGAGGTGTAATTGCACAATTATGTTCGCTAGATGTTTCCACATTGGAATCATCTATTTCTCCAGATCTCCAAAAAGTCTTGGACAATCATTCCAAGGTATTTGAGACTCCCAAGGGTCTCCCACCTATGCGTGATCATGATCATGCTATTCATCTGATTCCAGGAAGTGTTCCTCCAAACATCAGGCCGTACAGATATCCCTATGTCCAAAAAAGTGAAATTGAACGTATGGTTGCAGAAATGCTAGAGGCTGGTATAATTCAACCGAGTCAAAGTTCTTTCTCAGCTCCAGTAGTATTGGTGCACAAGAAGGATGGATCATGGCGCATGTGTCCAGATTATAGGGAGCTCAACAAGCTCACTATTAAAGATAAGTTCCCCATTCCTGTTATTGATGAATTACTGGATGAATTGCATGGATCAATTTACTTCACCAAGTTGGATCTTCGTTCGGGATATCATCAAATCAGAATGAAGATTGAAGACATTCCAAAAACGACATTTAGAACTCATGAGGGTCATTATGAATTTTTGGTCATGCCTTTTGGCCTTACCAATGCACCTTCAACATTTCAAGGTTTGATGAATTCAATTTTCAAACCATTCCTTAGAAAATTTGTGTTAGTATTTTTTGATGATATACTAATCTACAGCAAGTCTTGGAAGGATCATGTTGAACATGTTGACAGGGTGCTACAACTATTGGAGGAGAAACAATTATATGCAAAAAGATCCAAATGTTTCTTTGGAGTCCAGGAGGTGGAATATTTGGGTCATATTGTATCTCATGAAGGAGTTAAGGTAGACCCTAGCAAAATTAAAGCCATTAAGGAATGGAAAATCCCCACATCCATAAAGCATCTGCGAGGATTTCTTGGGTTGACAGGGTATTATCGCAAGTTTGTTAAGAATTATGGGAGAATAGCAGCACCTCTAACAACATTATTGAAGAAAGATTCATTTTCATGGACTCTGGAAGCAACAAAGGCCTTTGAACATCTTAAAGAGGCAATGTGCCAAGCACCGGTCTTAGCTACACCGGACTTCACAAAAACCTTTATTGTGGAATGTGATGCTTCAGGAAATGGAATTGGTGCTGTTCTAATGCAAGATGAAAGACCCATTGCTTTTGAAAGTCGTCCAATCAAGGGAAAGTTTTTAAGCAAAGCTATTTATGAGAAGGAAATGTTGGCAATACTCCATGCACTTAAGAAATGGCGACCCTACCTAATGGGAAGACACTTCAAGGTAAAAACGGATCATGATAGCCTTAAATACTTTTTAGAACAAAGATTATCCTCTGAAGAGCAACAAAAGTGGGTCACAAAGATGTTGGGTTATGACTTTGAAATCATCTACAAAAAAGGGAAGCAAAATGTGGTGGCAGATGCACTCTCAAGAAAGGATGAGGATGTGGAAGCATTGTTGTGTGCCATTTCTATTATCCAACCAGATTGGATAAATGAAGCAAGGGAGGAATGGAAGAATGACGAAGAAGTGTGGGCACTTATTCGAAAGCTACAACAAGATTCCAGTACTTCTGATACATTTAGCTGGCAAAATGATTCGTTATGGTACAAAGATCGCTTATACCTCTGTAAGAATTCCCAGCTAAAACAAAAGATTCTTATGGAATTGCACACTTCTCCCTTAGGAGGGCACTCAGGATTTTTAAAAACTTACCACAGGGTTAAGAAGGAATTTTTTTGGGATGGCCTTAAATCAGATATTCAAAAGTTTGTGGCAGAATGTTTGGTTTGCCAGCAAAATAAAGTTGAAACAATTAAGACACCGGGTCTATTACAACCTTTATCCATTCCAAGCCAACGTTGGGAGGAGGTTTCAATGGATTTTATCACAGGTTTACCCAAGTCTGAGGGAAAGAGTGTCATCATGGTGGTAGTTGACAGACTTACCAAGTATGCACACTTTTGTGCATTATCACATCCATTTAAAGCCAGTACAGTTTCTACTGCATTTATGGAAACAGTTCAAAAGCTACATGGAAACCCAAAGATTATTGTAAGTGACAGAGATCCCATTTTCACTGGAAATTTTTGGACAAAATTATTTTCTTGTCTTGGTACTCAGTTAGCTCATAGCTCATCTTATCATCCTCAATCTGATGGGCAAACTGAGATAGTAAACAAATGTTTGGAAGGATATCTTCGTTGCTTTGTATCTGATAAACAGACACAATGGGTCAAATGGTTGCCTCTGGCTGAATGGTGGTATAACACTTCCTTCCATACAGCAACAAAAAAGACCCCATTTATGGCACTTTATGGGTATCAACCACCATCCATCACATCATATTTAAGAGAAAATTCTAAGGTTCAGGCAGTGGAACATCACATCGAACATCAACAACAAGTCCTCCAACTCTTAAAGGATAACCTCGTGTTGGCACAAAATAGAATGAAACAACAGGCAGATCAACATCGCAGTGAAAGAAGTTTTGATGTAGGTGATTGGGTATTCCTATGGCTACAACCATATAAGCAAATGTCCCTAAAGCAAGCTAAGAAGGATAATAAATTATCACCAAAGTATTATGGTCCGTACAAGGTGTTGCAAAAGATTGGTACTATGGCATACAAATTGGAGCTTCCTGCAGCTTCTCGATTGCACCCAGTTTTCCATGTTTCATGTTTAAAGAAGGTTATAGGTGACAAGCTCCCAATTCAAACAATATTGCCAGAACTTGATGAGGAAGGAAAAATTATATTGGAACCGGAAGCAGTCACAGAAACAAGAACTCGACAGCTACGAAATCGATCAATTTCAAAGTATCTTATCAAGTGGAAGAACTTATCCGCTGAAGATTCCACATGGGAGGATGAGAATTTTATGCAGAAGTATCCAGAACTACTCAAGCGTTGAGGACAACACTTTTTTGAAGGAGAGGGGCATGTTGGGTCCCTATAATACTAGTGATTACCCCATTACTATTGTAGTTATACCCCTTATTTATATTGTTGTGCCCCTATTACCCCCATATTGTTATTTCTGTGCCCCATAGAATCCCTCTATTGTTATTTTTGTGGCTTTATATTATTATTGTTAGGTCGGCTGGATTATATTGTGACTCCTTAGACTCCTATATATAGAAAGGAGGTTTTGTCATTTGTATCATCCAAGAATTGTTCATTTATGTAATGTAAAGGAGGTTGCCCCCTCGAAGAGGCTGAATTCTAAGGCGTTGATCTATCTTTTCTATCTTTTCTTGAGCTGGTTTCATAACACAATTCCTACGCATATGCTACCACTAACATCAATTCTCATTTGTTTGATATCAATTCCAACACACTGGCTACCATTGGTTGTCCATACAATGCTAATTGTGCAACAACAACCTTAATATGCTTCAATTACATTAAATTTATGTTTTAATTCGATATGTTATTATGTTATATTTGTATTATGAATATAAAAATGGAAAGAGACCATATTTTAATATCTTGATAGACACAAAGGATGCATTTATATTATTTAATAATTGTATTGAATCTAAAATCACATAATTTTACATTGAAGTTATCACAGTATTGACATATATCCATTTGATAGAAATAAATCATCTTCACATGGTGACAATGACAATTTAAAAATGTTTATTAAAAAAAATATAATATTAATAAACTTGAATAATAATAATAATAATATTGTGGCATCCAAATGGTATATGAATCTATGAAACATTGCAGTATCTCAATTTTTGTCAGAATGTTATATTAGATTACAATTTATCTAGTTTAATCCCTTGGTTTTATAATGTTAATCCATTGGGTTTATAATATTAATAATCCCTTAGGTTTATAATATTAATCCCTTGGGCTTGTAATATTGATAATCATTGGCTTTATTAATCACTTGGATTTATAATTCTAGTCTCAAGGGTTTATAATACTAATCTTAGGGTTTATAATCCTAGGGTTTAATGTATTTAAGTCAGTGTTTAATATATTTATGTTAAAGCTTATATCCTTGGGATGTATAATATTGGGTTTTATAATTTTAGGGTTTATAATATTTAATTTAATATTAGGGTTTAATATTGTGATGTTCGAATGGTACAAAAAATTGTCTAACATCACATTCTGACAAACATTTGTTAGGGAAAATACTGAAGGGGGGGCGGGTGGGGGGGTGAAACAATAATTTTAGTTCATTTCAACTTTTCATTTCATATTCTGAATTTTGTATGCTATTGTTCTTTCTGCAACCAACGTGTGTATGTGATTTTAATGAAGGAAACAACATATATCTAGTTTACTTATTTTTCATACTTTCCATCTGATGTTTTGCATTATCAATTTCATAAGTCATTTGGTATGCAGTAAGGAGAAGATAAATCACAACACATAAGAAGAAAATTAACACATATGAACACCAGGATTTTAGATAAAAACCCAATGTGGGAGAAAACCATCATTGTTGTCATCTCAATCTTCTTTCTTATTATATAAAGAATATCCTTAGTACATCTTGTTCTTGGGGAAAATCTTTCCAACATGCAGGAACCAACCTATAGGAGGCTACAACCTCGACTCATTCTCCACCACCCACTGGAAGGGAGCTACAACCCCTTGATCTCATTCATCGGCTCCTACTAGAAGGGAGAACCTACCCCCTGGCGAAGTTTACCAGCTGGCACTAGAAGCAAGCTTTGACTCCCTTACTAAAGCATCCAACCCTCAACACCCCTCGTGGAAAACGTTTCATAATATTTTTAGACTAGATCCACCTGTCTCAAAAATATCAAAAAATGTAGGTCACTTTTCATCCTATTTTCAAACTGGAACCTCACCCAACATTATTCTCAATACCAAACTGAAATACTGAATCTCAATTCAAAATCACTGAAGCACTTTAAACCAACTAAATAACATCACTGAATACTGAAGCATACGAATCCCTGAACCAACCATTGCAACTATATCAAATCAATGCATTGATATAAACCATCCAAATAAAGACATCATTGACATAAAGTAGAAAATACAATAGAACTCATCAACTCTCATCATCAAGCAACACTGCAAACCCTGACCAGATTTAATTCAGAATATATACTCTACTATTATAAAGTACACCTATGTATATACGAACTTATCATGTGCAACACCCATGTATAGGTCTCAACATACTAAAACACATATATAAGAAAATATACATCACTCAACAGAAACAGATCCATTTATATACACAATTATCCAGAAACAAACTTGCGTATAGATCTTAAATTACTTAAACATAGATTTTTTACAAACAAAACTCACATTGTGCAACCTTTACTATCAAAATCGTAGATTTTTGAAAAATCATTTAGATCACAACATTACTCGAATCACAAATCCACATTATTAGATACTTAGACATTTGCAACAAGCAAATCAATCAACCATATATTTCAACATATATTCAAATATTTTAGATCCGAGTCTTCTTCTTGCTTCCTGGTGCATTCCTGTTCTAGATTAGATCACACATAAATAATCCATTGCTTTCACACCTAACACCTTGATCTCCATCTCCTTCTATTTCTTTAGCCTTAGTCAATACCTTAGGTAAATCCCTTGGTATTACCGTTAGTATTCATTGACATGATCAAATAAATGTTGTTGCCCCTATAACTATGGGCTAATACCATGGTGATGACCCTTGGTATCCAAATTTCCATGGTTCAAATTATGTACACAACTTTTACTCAGAAAACATGCATATGTATGCAATCCTACTTCATAGGAACCGCATATACTTTTCAAACATTATATTTCTTATCCATCTGTACTTGAACTTCCATTTATCATATCATGTGTACCTATTATTTGCATTAGTTCCATAACCATCATAATATAACCAAGTTTACATCAAGGATATATTTGATAAGTAGGTTGCCATCAAGGAAAACACATTAGCCATAATGCAAACAACATTGTCTAAATGTGAAAATCAATCTGATAATAATCATTGCAATGTTACATTACATTGTAATTTATTCAACATCGCAATGCAACATACAAAATTGGGGTTTAAAATTAGGGTTTTTAATATTGATTTTATTATATTGGGGTTTATAATATTATGTTTAATATTAGGTTTATAATATTAAAGTTTATTATTGGGTTTATAATATTGTATTTTGTATCAGGGTTTGAAATGTTGGATTTTTAATATTGAGATTTATAATATTGTTTTTTATCATTAGGGTTTAGTATTTGGTTTTATAATATTAGGGTTTGTAATATTAATGCAATGATTATAACATTAATCCTATGGTTTATAATATTAATCCTAGGGATTATAATATTAATCCTAGGGATTATAATGTTGGGTTTTATAATGTTAAGGTTTATAATATTTGGTTTTATATTAGGGTTCAATATTGTGATGTTGGAATGGTACATAAATATATCAAACATTAGGGTGTGATAAGAATCATCGCAATGCAACAAGCAACGTGACAATCATTATCATAATGATAAATTATATTGCAATGTATTCAATGTCACAATGCGACATTGAATAAAGTAGGGTTTAATATTCTGGTATATAATATTGGGTTCAGGGTTTATAATCTTAAGGTTTATAAACGTAGGTTTTATAATATTAATCCTAAGCTTTAATATCCTTTGGGCTTATAAAATTAATCCCTTAGGTTTATAATTCCTTGGGTTTATAATGATAATGTTAACTTTCAATATTCATAGGGTTTAATATTAATCCCAGGTTTTATAGTATTAATCCTAGTGTTTAATATCAATCCCTCATGTTTATAATATTAATAAAAGCTTGGCTTTATTAATCCATTGGGTTTATAATATTAATACCTTGGGTTTATAATATTAATAATCCCCTAGGTTTATTAATTCCATGGGTTTATAATATTAATCACAAGGGTTTATAATATAAGTCCTTTGGGTTTATTGATCCCTTGAGTTTATAATATCAATTATCCTTTGGGTTTATTAATAACTTTGGTTTATAATATTAATCCATTGGTCTTATAATATTAATAATATCTTGAGTTTATTAAAAGGTTAAAAGTAAAACTTACGAGGCTCCTTCGTGGCACCTCTCTTGGGAGGTAGATCTGCAATCATATTTTCTACGTGTATATATGATCAAAATATATATGTTGGAAGGTACTTACCAGGTTTCAAATATGCTTCATCCGGTCTGATAGAATGGGTGGGTTGAAATGAGTATAGTCCTTGACCCGGTAAATGATGCCCTTAGCATCTCCATATACCTGTAAGCTCTCTAGTCCCAACCATTTTTCCGCTATAAGTGCTCCCCATAATGTCATGACCTCTGCTCTATTGTTTGTACCATGTCCTCCTTCCCACCAGAAATGGAACAATTTTCCAGGATCCATAACTATGAATGCACGACATCGACATTTTCTCTCATAGCATGCTCCATCAAAAAATCCCATAGGAAAGTATTTCTATATGTCTTTGTACCTGCACTTCCTTTTGTTAGAACGCCTCTTAGTCAGTCCAATTTTTTTGTAATATGAAACTGTCTTAATCACATCTTACTGAACCACAACCCTTTTTTATCAAATATATAAACTGTACTAGCTGGACCATATGATTTACAATGGAAGAGTGCAATGTTGATGATGTGATATGAATGAGGAGTAAAGATAAGAAAACAAGGACTATTTATGTCTATTTGGAGCAATATTCAAAGCATCAAGAACCCCATCCCACACAACCATACCATATGAACAATGAATAAGCAAATGATCCTATCTTCTAGTCCCCTCATGCACATATGACAAATTCTAGGACTTGTAAATCCGCAGAGTTGTAGGTTCTTCCAAATGAGTAACGGTCATTTACTACCATCCAACAAAAACATTCGATTTTTGTTTTTGGTAACTCTGATTTCCAAACTTCCCGAAACCATTTGTGGAAGACAAAATCCTTCTCACTTTTTATGGATAAATTTTCCAGAATTAACGTTTATTAAATTATCAGTGAATTATCCACTTATTCTCACTTCGATACAATAAGAAAGAAAACTTTATATTAAAAAAAGTATGACTCTACAATCGATTTAACATCCCTAAGATGTTTTCTAAATTTACATCCATGGGCTAACGAGTGGCTTCGATTCAATTGAGATTTACATTATTCAATAAACTCTCATCGCACCGTTCATTATCCATTGAATAATGGCTATTGTAGGTGGACTTTGACTAAAATTATCCAAAATTGAAGTTTTTGAAATTGGCAACATTCATAATCCACCCATTATCATTTTGATATGATAGTTACAACGAAAAACAAATTGAAATATATAAGATGTAGTTTAGCAACAATTACAATTGAGCTTACTTATGTATGTCATATTCTCTAATATTATAGATAAGAATGGCCTATATGAATTCGTTATTTTTTAAATTTATATGTATGGTTCAGCCAATGACTTCAATTGAGATTTACATGATTAAATAAAACTCACGGCAGACCCTTCATTATCCATTAAATAATGGCTCATACAAATGGTAATCTATCGTTCTTGGATGACATCAATATTGCAAACCACGCATCTGAATCTTTGGTAGTAATTGTGTCACACGATTGAGAAAGAAAACCCAATATTTGGTTATCGTGTGTGGGCATAAAACATATGGTTCTTGCATTTTTGGGTATCAGGGAATTCTTTTTGAATGGGGAAACAACCAATGAAAGCATTAAATGTTTAGGGTGATCGTTTAGGGTATTATGTAATGATTTGATGGGTATTATGTAATGATTTGATGATTTATGTGGATATCAGCTTACCTATTCCACTGGCTTGCAACATTGTCTCTATTTTTGTAGTTTTTGGGTTTTAAATTTTTAGAGTTATTTTGAGGATATAAAAAACATTTTTTAGTAAAATGGATTGACGATAGTCATAACCTCTCATTGTTAGTCAAAAAATGTACTTTTCGGATGACCTTTCGAATGCGCTATCCTGTGTGTCAAATAGAGATTGGATGCCAAAGTTATGACCCTGTGAAGTTTAGATTCCAACTTACCCCATCGAGACCCAAAAGCCTTTCGTGCTTCATATCCTAAGCTTAGATTTGTTGATCTTTATGGTTTCTCATTACTTCTTTATGATAAAATACTTCGAAGTCTCATTGTAACATAGTTCGACGAAGGTGTATAGTCATCACATCTCTTCTTAGAGATTTGCTACCACCATTCAAGCTAGTTTGTTTTCATTGTGCTTGCATACAATTTCAACATTTTACATTTGTTAATAGAATACAAGTTTCATTGTATCTTTGTGTTTTGGATAGAAATATTTATATCATTTCATTCCCTTCATAAATATGGAATAGTGGTATTAGAGTGATCTTCTCTTTATTTATTTTTTGTGCATGTCCCCAACAGAGTCAGGGTATAAGAAGTTGGGACTCAAACTACTTGAGGGCGAAAACACGAAAATGGGAAACACTTTTTGGAATTTGGGTTTTACGGTTAATAAGTGTTGGGAGAAATAATAGTAATAGAAAAATTTATGAAAAATAGTACGCACTTTGTGTAATATGATATTTTTCTATCTAAAAATGTTTTAGAGAAAAATTATTACTAACTATGAAAATGTTAATGGACACCTAAAAAATGAAAACATCAAAAAATAAGGAAAAGTGTTACCCAGATTCACATTTTCATCCTTGAGCCATTGCAAGACCATCCTCTCTACTGTTGTCCCATGGAAAAAGAAAAGATAGACAAGGGAGCAGGAGATCCTGTTAAATTGTTGCTAAAAAAAGCCTTCAAGTGATAAAGGAATGAAATGATGGATAATTTTTCCCAGATTCTTCAATGTATGCCAATAGGTGGTGCATCTTCATCAAGTGGCCACTTTGGCGGTACTTCCCCCTGTAAGGTACAAATTTATTGTGATATTCCTATATTTGAAGGCCAAATAGAGGCAAATTCTCTAGACAAATGGTTAAATATGCTAGAAGGGTATTTTTTGGTCCACAAATTTTCCAATAGAGAAAAGATTACCTTTGAACTCCTTAAGGCCACCCACCATGTAAAATATTGGTGGGAAAATTACCTTGAGAAAAGGGCCATGGAGGAATCCACAATGTTTTCAATCGCACCCACTTGGTAATCTTTTGTAATGGTCACATGACTTGTATGCCAAACATTCATTCAATAGTCCATGTGTTTTAGATCAAGGTGTTCTTATTAGGTCTTGATTTATACAATATTATTTTACGACTAAATGCCTTGGTCACCCCTCACCCCAACTTATAAAATACTTCAAAGTTCATACATAGTTCTCAAATGTTTTATAATCATTGATATCACCACTTAGAGGGAAAGGATATTCTTAATAGGTCATGTGTGTTGGATCTTAATTTTATTCTTGAACATGGATGTTTAGAATTTTCCTTTATGGCTTAAGGCCTAGGTTTCCTTGTTAAACCATATATATAGTCCAAACACTCATGTACCTAGTATAAAATATATCCTAATGGCACCCACATCCCTAGTGAAAGGAAATGATAGACTTGAGATATGTTATGTAGCGGTTGAAGGTGCTTTTCATAACCTTGTTTTCCCAATGATTACTTTAAGGTCCAATCATTTTGTTTCTTCCACTCACCATATAAAAGGCCTCAAGATGTATAACTAGTGCTCAAAATATTGTAACGATGACTATATCCCTATTTTGGATACAAGGATGCCCTATGTGATAGATTGTGTCATTTTTCTTTTTCTTTTATGCCTAAAAGCTTTAATTACAACCTAAGACATGAGATTCCTCCCAAAAATATGTTAGGCCCTAAGACTAATAGGTAGTGTTTAAGTATCCTTATTTTTATTGATGTATCCACTCAAAAATGAATAATATAATTCAAAGATCATGTATAGGGTTTTGAGGTGTTTTTTTTAGCACTTGATGTCTAGAAGCTTACTTTATGGACTAAGGTCCAAGCTTCATTCTCTAATGATGTAAATGACCCCATTTTCATACCTAGTGCTAAAATCCTCATAATGACACTAATATCCCCGCTTGGGTTTAAAGATACCATAAGTGAAACTTCAAACCACCACAAGTCACCTCATGGGGTTTTAGATTGGTCTCCCACTAGGAATATGGTCACCATTAGTATGTTTTCAACCATAAGGATGGGTCTCATGACCCCTACCGTCATAAGGAGAGAAAAATAATAGCATTAGGTTAAGAAAAAATATTTCAAAGCTTGATAGCCATGGGAAAGGACTTGAATCACAAAAATAATACTTTATGTTTTCAACCATAAGGATGGGTCTCATGACCCCTACCATCATAAGGGGAGAAAAATAATAGCATTAGGTTAAGAAAAAATATTCAAAGCTTGATAGCCATGGGAAAGGACTTGAATGACAAAAATAATACTTTATAAGGGATATTTGACCTCTTTATGGGATGTGGGTATCATTTGCAAGTTTTAGTAATAACATTTAGGCATTAATAACTTTCAGTTGGGCTTTAGTGCCATTAAGAGTTTTTTTCCACCATGTAATTCACCTATGGCCTTGAACAAGATTAGGGAAGCAATATGAATTACCAAAGGGCCGAATATTCTCAAGATCAAATTTCATATAGTAGTCTTAAAACAGTCATATATGACTTTTTTAGGGGATCCTTGGACTTTCTGGGGATTGTTGGAACCATTAGTAAATTTGATATAATAAAATTTGCTCTCAAGGCATATACCATGTCTAGAGGAGAAAAAAAGGAAATTAGGCCCAAAATGAAGCTTCTCAAGATGAAATTCCATGAACTAGAACTCAATAATTACACTAATCCTTTAGAGGATATATTTCACCATCAAGTGGGATATGCGTTTTGTAATTATTTTTTATACGACTTATATGAGCCTTAGTTCATATCACATGGTTGTAGGAGGAAGGAAAGGGGCTTAAGCCCTAATCAAAATTTTCTCATGCTCAATGGCTATGAACAAGGCCTATCACTATGAATAAGGAATGTATATATGTGATTTTCATAATAACTGTAACAACCCCGAGTTAAAAGTTCATGTAATAAAGTTAATAAAGAAAAAATAATACCAAGTTCATGGGACACATATTCCACGATGAATGTTGGAAGAAAAATCCTACTATGTGTTCATTTGGTCATTATGGCTAAGGGGAAATTGGTAAAGGCATTGAAAAGGAAAAGAGACATTAATTGGCATTTTATTTATGAAAATAATGGAAAATAGGAGAAAAGGAAGGTGAAATGTCACAGGTTGCATGTGAGGAGAAAAGCGAAGGAAAAATAGAGAAAATTAAAGAAAATAGAGGCATCAATGATAAAAAGGCTTATGAGGATCAATACACAGTTTTGTGACTTCCGTTTTGGAGCTCTCTCTATTCTCTCTCTCACATACTCTTACACACTTGGAGAATTCTCGGAGCACTCTAGCATTGGAGAAAGGAAGGAAAAGGAAGGATAAGAAATCAAGGGAAAGAAAGGATCAAGAAAGGAAGAGTTGGATCAAGCAGCTACAACGAGATTACTTTGTAGGTATCAAGTTGTATGTATGGTTCCCTTGCTAGTTTTGGGCATGCATGGTACATGCATGTGTATATTTGTTTGTCTTGTTGTCATTAACATGGGTTTTACTAGGTGCGATAGTAGTTTCAGCCTTTCCTTTCCATTTCCGAATAGCCATGGTGTGATGGGGTTCTTTCATTTTCTTGAGATTTGGATTTCCAAAGGGTTTTGGAATCGGGTGAGGTGGTCTAAGGAAAATTCCCAAGGACCTATGAATCCCTTGACCATTAATGGTGAGATTATGGTAAATCCTAGGGGTTGAAACAAGAAAATTCCTTAAAGTATTGGTGAAGAAATATGGAGAATCTAAGATTGTTTAGGGCCTAGTGATCCCTTGACTGGTTTAGGACTGCGGTAATTCCAAGTAGTGTATGTTTGTTGTTTGGGCCTAGGAATATGTTGACCAATGATGGCGGGATTGTGGTAAAGCCTAGTTGTGTAGGTGCTTGTTTCGGACCTAAGAGTCTCTTGACCAGTTTTGGAGGGATTGTGGTAAAGCTTAAGAAAGCCTGTTGTGAGTCCAACATTGATGCTTGGGATATGACACAGGGGCAATTGATTGAAGGAAAGATCTGGTTCAACCCAATTTATGGTCGGGTGGTACGTGGAAGCCCCTGACTTGGTTGGCCTTTGCATATGTTAATAAGAACTATTTTCCTTTTGTATTTTATCAGTAAATGTACTTGCTGTGATGTGGCTTTGATGGTTATTCTATCATTTTTATTATTTTGGTTATATGTTGGTTATAGGCATGGTTTTATGACAGATTCTAGTTATGGATCTTATCATGCTTTGATTGGTTATTGAATGCATTATATAGTAGATGTTATTGCAGCTTTATGAGAGGGAATTAGACCTTATTGATGGTTTTCATATAAGTTTGAGACCCCTATGTTCAAATATGCATTTATGACCTATATATTACATGTTCACAATGTGTTTGGTGAAATGTATGTCATGGTTAGGCCTGTTTAGGTCAATTTCTTGACTAAGTTTTGCATTAATGGATTTTTCCTTTTGTCATTCATCATTCTAGAAAGTTCTATCAATCTTTGGGCAGAGATATAGATACTAGTCCTGAAAAAGTGTCTCATATTTTGGGCTCGCATGCTCAAAACTAGGAAATCGAGACTGCAATCATTTGGAGGTAGGGTTATCCATGTGACTCGAGGATCAAAACCACTAGCTTTCCTTGTTATGCAAGTGACTAGGAGACCAGGTCACTAAAAAGGAAAGTTAGCTCAAGGTTTTGGCAGTAGGAGTGGTTTTTTAGCTCATGTGGGTCCTACAACTCTTGAGGAAGGTTAGTAAGGTTTCATCTTGTTGAATGCATTTTCTTAACTTCATTAAGGATGTTGAGTCATGTCATAATAGTCCCCGACTGATGTTTACTCTAGCAAACTAGTGAAAGTGGGTAGATATGGGAGTGGTGGTTACAATAACAATGACCCTCAGAACCCCTAACATGACCAAGGAGGAAAAAAGGGCCTTTGACCCTAAACAAACCTTTTGGGGGTAAATGGACATGAAGAAGGCTATCATAACATTGGGGAAAAGTGTTATATTCTACATTGTTGTAATATGAATTGTGAATTTTTTTCTCAAAATAACACATGGACATTCTAGTAATGTGCATGTGCTTTTGCCTTAGCACAATGATTTGATTGCTAAAGTCTACGAAGATGTACATATTGATTTTATTGCTAAATTATATAAAGGTGTGTAGACTCTGAACCCCTCTACATTTAAACCTATAACCTTTTATGAAGAAACACATGTTCTTAACCATAAACGCACTATGTTAGACTAGTAAACGCCAATATTTACAATTTATAAAGAAAAAAAAAATATGTGAAAGCCCTCAAAACCTTAAGTAATGAAAGATGTTGTAACTTACTATAATACATTTTCTAATATATATATATATATATATATATATATATATATATATATATATATATAAATATATATATATATATAATTTAAAAAAAAAATCATATATCAAAATAGTAAGTTATTTACAGTTGCACAATATTTGTTTAAAAAAATTTCTTCATTTAATTACTCAACACATGCTCATTCTAATATATATATATATATATATATATATATAGATATATATATATATATATACCCCCGATTGGGGTGACAGAGTGGGTAATCAAAGCAATAATGGATGTCAGGGGCTAGGAGGTGAAAGGACTGCCTACCACTGCCCACATGATTGTACCGCAGGGCGTGGTGGAGTCCCACATGTCTGCAACGACGTCAGAAGGAAGAAGTGGCATTTGGTACACAGGTAAGAGGAGAGGTGGTAAGGATGGCTGCGTAAGGTGGATGGGACGATAGGTAGGTAAGGCAAAGTATGAGAGGGAGAGTAGAGAAGGGAGGATGGATAGATTGCAAGGTAGCAGGAGAACGAGAGCGGAGTACATTAAATGTTTTCTTTCTATAATTAGTAAAGGAAAGTCCAACATGCTGGGTGGCGAAAGAGAATTGTGCCATGTCGGGAAGGAAACACCTCAGGGAGAGATTATGCTGTGCAGAAAGAGAAAAATCAGTGAGGAAGAGTGGCCCTGTAGCCTTGCATCACTGCTAGCCAGGCTTGAGGGCATAGAAGCTAATAGGGAGTGGCACATTTTGCTTAGGGAAAAGGCGAGTGAGGCTAGAGAGGATTTTATTCAGGCGAAGTGGAGGATTAAGGGCTCGACAAAGTTCTTCAGGACGAATTTATGGGTAGATAGGGGGAGATATGGTAGCAGAGAAGAGCAAGCCTGGGAGGGGAAGCTGGGCAGGAAGCTAAGCAAGGAATGGGTGGCATGTGGACCCAGTAGCATTGCGAGGGTAGGGAGTGGCAATGGCATGCAAGGCATGGGGAGGAAGAATAGTCTCAGCGCGAAGCTCCCTTTGAACGATTTATTGGAGTCGCACAGGGAATGGGTTAGCTTGAGGGACCTCAAGGCGGGAGGAAGGGACAGTGGAGGTGTGACCGAGACCATGGGTCTGACCGAGAGGTAGGTCGGGTTGAGCAGGGAGGAGGTGAAGCCCACCTCTGTTTCACCTGAAGGCCTGGGAGCAACGTATGCGGGCAGAGGGGAGTCAGTGACGGAGAACAGAAACTCCATGAGGCAATTGGTATTGGGACTGGTAATGGTTTTATTATCCTGACATTGAACTGTGATCACTGTGAACAGGTAGTAGACAACGGTGACATGGCTCGTCCAGCCAAAGGAAGAGGCCGCAGAAGACAAGGAAAATCTGGTCCTCGTTCAAAAGACCCGAGAACCTCGGAACAAAGGAAATGTAGAAGACCCATGGATGTGACTGTCAAGGAGGCAATGAAGGCATATAAGGAAGGAACAGATGCAGGGATCCGCAAAATTGTAGAAGAAATGGAGGAACAAATTATGGAAGAGGACTCTGAGGATGAAATGGAGGAATGGAAAGAATATATTCCAGATCTTGGGAACACCAGAGGGACACTATTCCAATTCAAACAGACCTTGCATCTGCATTGGCTTGTGAAAAGATTGGTAGGAAAAGCAATGGAACAGGTTTCCATGGGGATGGCTCTGATCATTAGAGACATGCCAGACTATAAAAATGACCTGCAAACTATCCAGTTCCTAGACTGGATCGTATACAACGAAACATTCCATGCATTATTGAAATGACACCAGCACCTGGAGATTCCGCTGAAGATCCAGTGACAGTTGAGTTAGAACCGGAAGAACTCAAAGAATAGTTGAGCACAATAATAGCTTAGGTTTTTGTTTTTTAGCAGTGATCTTTCTTTTACATGCATGCTTATGGTATCTAAGAAAATAGACTGGTTCTTAAATAGTTATGTATATATTGCTTGGGTAAAAAGACTGATAACTTCTCGTTTTTGGATGGCTTACAATATACACCGGTGGCCAACAGACTTGGTTTCCCACTGGGCAAGTTGAGGCCACCTATTAACTGTATGTGGTTTCAATTTTTTTATATATAAATAGAAAAGGAGGATCTACCTAAGCTTACAAATATATATATATATATATATATATATATATATATAATTTTAAAAAAAATCATATATCAAAGTAATAAATTATTTGCAATTGCACAATATTTGTCTAAAAAAATTTCTTCATTTAATTACTCAATACATGCTCAAACATGAATACTCGGTGTATTTTAAGTGAACAATAAACCCCATTGTTAAAACAAAAAATTAAATTTCAAATTATAAACAAAACTTTTTCAGAGAAAAAAATCTTCATAGTATTTCAAAAAATTACGAATTTTTTTTGCATTTTATAGTTTTACATCACTTCGAGTATATCAAATTATTCCCTAATTTTAGCAATTTTTGTTCGTTTTCCTCCGTCCTCATTCCTAATATCATCATTAAATTACTCTCATTCCTATATTTTTTTTTTATTATGACTTTCAAAATTAAAATTGTTATTTTTTATTATAACTTTCAAAATTAAAAATTGTGTTAAAACATAGCGTATATTATTTTGTTTTGCAATACGTTCTTGCTATATGGACCCCAGTCCTGAACTTATTTGAGTTATGACATGAACTGTCTTTATAATTAATTAAGAGTGGACAGAAATAAATTGAAAATAAGTTAAGAAGTCCTGGTTGATCTCCATTTTCAAAACAATTATAATTAAGAGTGGACAGAAATAAATTGAAAATAAGTTACGAAGTCCTGGTTGATCTCCATTTTCAAAACAATTTAGATGCTAAACCTTAGAGGTTGAGAAGATATGTGGCTAAAGAGTAGAGCATAAATGGTAAAAAAAAATTGAGGGGCTACTCATGGAAGGCAATAGATTGCATTGAGTACCAAAAAAAAGGTAAATGATGAATGACTACTCATGGAAAAGGCAATCGATAGCATTGAATGTGATTCCCACATGTGATAGATTACGACTGTTATGCCCTTTTTCCATGGGCATGCTTAGTGTTTGGAAAAGGCATTTGAAACTACTAAGTAAAAGGAGATTCGATGGCGTTGAGTAGGACTCCTACAGAATAAATTCCGGGCGTGCTTAGTGATTAAGAAATTCATGAAACGACAAGTCAACTATCGGATTCGTCATGTATTGGAAAGTAATATTAACCTCTGGAATTTTTTTTTTTTCCGAAGGTGGCAAAACCTATCAAACTCAGGTGTCAAACCAACAGTGAGGACAGCGATCTCTGGCTGCTATCCACGAATGTCGGTTTGACTCATCACCGTTATCAAGGAAAACCACGCCACCTGTAATAACCCGCTGGTGGTCCGTAAGGGAGCAGGCTTTCACTCCTGCCAGATGCCTCTGGGTCTTGGGCCGTTAACCTGTTTCCTTACGTCCGAGGAAGACGAGCTCTTAGCCAAGCAGAAGCAGTTTTACGGCATACGGCTCTGGAATTAATCATACGCTGGAAAGTAGTATTGAAAATTCCTCAATTTAGCAGCCACTATTAATTTATAAATTGATTTCACGTGCAAACCAATAGGTCCACACACTATTAATTTATAAATTGGTAAATGCTTTTAAAAAATTGGTATATTTAAAAAAATATTTATTTATTTATTTTTATATAATTTTTTAAAATAATATATGGATTTAAAAATGTTTTTAAGTATATTTAATAATTATATATATAATAAGAATTTATGTAATAATTTTTAAGTATATTTGATAAGAATCAATGAGCGTGGTCAAAGAAGTGTGGAAGTAAATCGTGATGTCACCTTTTATGTAGACACAATGCTTGGGAAAGCCAAAGACTATCTATCCCAAAGAAGGATGATGATGAAGCTGCGGAAAAACAAGATGGACCTCCGAGGGATGAGCCTATGTCTGATATTGAAGGGCCTAATGGATCCTATTGATCCACCTCTCGGTGATCCCTCTACTTCAAGGAAAGATCCACTATGGCTCAAAGATACTCTCAAAGACGCTGAAAGACATATCATTGCAAGAGGGACATTTCATGAAAGTAAGAAGTTGAACATGTATCAAGGTTATTTGGGTGCTATGAGTACTATTATTCAAGTTGAACGATGCACGTTCGATGAAGCACTAAAACACCAAGTCTGGAAGGAAGCGATGAATGAGGAATATGAATCAATCATGAAGAATGATGTCTTGGACGTGGTGCCCAGACCTAAAGACAAGTCCGTGGTCACCTCAAAATGGCTTTACAAAATTAAACATGGAGCTAATGGGAGTGCTGAAAAATATATGGCCAGGTTCGCTCCTCGTGGCTTCTGTCAAAAGGAAGGAGTGGACTATGATGAGATATTTGCACTGGTTTCCCGACATACCACTATCTAATCTATTATTGCTCTCGTTGCCAACCAAGGATGGCACCTACATCAAATGGACATCAAAACGACTTTCTTGCATGGCTCGCTTGAGGAGGAAGTTTACTTGAACAACCTGAGGGATTTAAGGTTCAAGATCGAAGGACACATGTATGCAGGTTGAATAAATATCCCTATTGGTTGAAGCAAACCCCTAGGCCTTGGTATGAGAGGATTGAGAGTTATCTTGTGAAGCTAGGATTTATGAGGAGATATGTTGATCCTAATCTATATTTCAAGGTTGAAAAGGACATTCCTCTTATTTTGGTCCTTTATGTTGATGATCTCTTTCTGATTGGTGCAAACTCTCTCATTTATCAGTGTAAGAGGGAGTTTACTTACGAGTTTTAGATGAAGGACCTAGGACTTATGGATTACTTCCTAGGCCTGGATGTTTGGAAAAAGCTGAGCGAGATTTTCCTTTCTCAAGGAAAATACATTGTGAAGTTGCTAGAGAGATGTGGGATGGGGTACTTCTTGGAGCTATGCGCGACCATTTGGTGAGTGGTTCACCTTCCCTTATAGGTTTTTTGTGTACAAGGGTGGGTGGTTCACCTTCCCTTGCGATACCCCTTGATGATATATGAAAGCACAAAGTGAGTGGTTCACCTTCCCCTATAGCTGATGATATATACATAGGATGAGTGGTTCACCTTCCCCTATAGCTGATGATATATACATAGGATGAGTGGTTCACCTTCTCCTATGGCATATGAGTAGGAGGAGTGTTTCACCTTCTTATGTGGATGCCCCAATGTACATCCAACCCACGAAATTCGGGAGTCATGAGAAGTATCTCACATCTAGCCAATGAGTTGGGAAAAGAGGATAGGGACCATAGTACTACAGATGGATGCATCATGTACTGCCATATTCCCTATGTCTAGGATGCATGGTGTTCAACAACTTGATCTAGGATGAAATCGGATTGGGGTTCTACCCTTGTACTAACTTTTTTTGGTCGAGAGTGGCAAGGTCTTGTGACTCACTTTCGATTGATTCTTCTTCATTATTACTTCAGTGCTCAGCAGAGTTGAAATGAGATGCATATATAGTGCATGATGACAGGATGGCATGATAATGGATAGATTGGCAAGTGGAATTCTCCCTAGTTGAGAGGGAGCATTAAAATTTGCAACTAGGGCCAAATTCCACTTTGGAAAATTCACTTGATCGAGATGATTATTGCATTGAATTCCTCTTTTTGAGAGGACCAAAATCGACCTAAAATATCATCAAATTTGGACAAGGAAAAATATGTTTTTGAGGTCAAGCCCACACGTGCAAATTGACAAGGTCGGCCAGATCATCATGTAGGCTCATGAAGCCCAATGGACATGTCCTTTGATCCTAAGCAACTTGTATAAATAAGAGATACCTCAAACCTCATATGACATCATCACAACTCATCAACTATCTCTCCTCATGTGATTGGATCATACAAATTACAGGAGCAACTCGTCTTCTCTCACATGTGTGGTTGAAAGAGGATGAATTTCAGGATCTATTGCAGGGTTTGACCAAGGTTATTTTGACCTCGTTTGAATATATTTTTTGAGCCGAAATTTTTGTTTTGGATGGCCGCATTAATTGGCACAGAAACCGAGGTTTTCTGGGCTTGTTGACCAAGCTAACCGTAGGCTTGACTGCATGACAAAAGTGTAGACTTTTAGCAAGTTTGACCTACTATTTTGAATATGTTTTAGGATGAATTTGACCAACAAATAAGGCTGAGTTTGATTGGGTTTAACCAAGCTACATTGTGGATTGTTTGTTGTTGCATTGACCAACATTGACTTTTTGGTTAGGATTGTTGATTGCTGCTATTTGGAAGCAAAAAAAACACAGATTGAATAGGTTGTTTTGGATAGTGGTTTTGATAATCTATTGGCAAGTCAATATTGACTTTACTGTATACTCTCTCTCTGTTGATCGTTTGATATAATAATAATAAGAATTGATCAAAGGGTTTTCCCCATCTTGGGGTTTTTCTTTGGCATTCACCAAATTCTTGTGTTCTCTTGTCTTGGCTTGTCTTCTACTTTTGTTGTTCATGTTCTATCTACGGTTTATGTCAATTTGATGATTACTATGATTGCTATTGGAAATTGTCATTGGGTTAATTAAAGGACATTGAAGAAATTGTTGCAAGCATAGAACATACCATTGTTAACTAAAATTAACAAGAGGTCACGAGGTCAATTCTCCTCGATGCTCTTGAGGTTAGGCTCCGTTAATGAGTCAGTAAGAAGAAATCCCTTCAGCTAGATCTACTCAGAACAATGTTTTTATGGATGTAGTGGTCATTGATCACCAAAATCCATGAACCACACCAAAAATAAAATTCATGTAATTGGCTTATAGGAATTCTCTTTCTTCTTTCATCCTAGCTAGAGGCCTAATCCAAATTATTATTATCTTATGTAATGATTATTTTATTATAACTTTCAAAACTAAAAAATTGTATTAAAAACATAACGTACACTATGTAGTTTGTATAAATCGGAACACATTTTTTTGACTCAGTAAGTAGGAATCTTTTGATTAAGGAGTGCCTATCTTGGAAAAAAAAAAACTAGAAAAATCTAAATGAGGAAAAGGCAATAGATGACATTGAGTACGATTTCTACGTCATTGCTAAAGACTGTTCTGCCCATTCTCCACGGGCATGCTTAGTGCTTGGAAAAGGTAGTAGAAATTACCAACTAAAAAGAGATAGTAGAAATTACCAACTAAAAAGAGATTCAGTGGGGCTGAGTAAGACTTACTAGAGTTAGTGCTGAGTGATTAAGAAATTCATGAAACGATAAAGTAGACTAATACAGCTCGGTGGAAGAGCCCTTCGACATTAAGTCAACTATGGGATTCGTCTTGTATTGGAAAATAATATTGACCTTTGGGATTCATCATATGTTGGACAGTAATACTGAAAATCCCTAACTTCAGCAGCCACTATTAATTTATAAATTGATTTGATGTGTAAATTGATTTGATATGGCCGGCCTCTAATCTTTAAATTGATAATCTTGCAAATCTATAGGTTGTACCTTGGAAGCATCATGTATTTTCATTGTTTGACATGATAGGGGTTGAGTGACATGTTAATTTAGCAGCATGTTTATTGAGTCACTTTTAAAGTGAAACCCGTGATTTTGGTGTTATTCTGCAACCAGTGATTTTGGTAAATATCTAATCCATATCCAATTTCTTGTGTTCTGTCCATGTAAATGATTTTGACATCGATACTTAAGGTTGATTTATGGCATTTGGTGTTTCCCATGATAAAATTGATATAGAGAAAATTTTCTGATATAAAATTTTATTTATTTGTTATTTCATAAAAGTTTAACTAACGATTTTAATTAATATTTTTTAAAAGATAAGTAAAATCATATATAAAGGGTGAAAGAAAAAAAATAGTTTGCTAGTAAATAAATATGTCATGGGTAAGTATTATTGAGTTTTATATATATATATATATATATAATATGGATATTTACATGAAGAGGAATCAAATAATTAATATAATTTTTTTTTATGTAAATTTGGAATCACTACATTTTCATCATGTCCAATATATCACTTTGATTAGGGCGGGGAATTGAACTCTTGACTTCACATTAATGAGTGACTTCACGATCAATGTCTATCCAAGACCCCGTAAACTAAATAATTATTATAATTATATTTACAAAAAACTCAATTCATTTTGTATAATTGGCTAATTTGAAATTTTTATAATTAATTTTTCAATATTATATATATATTCAATTTTATTATTTAATTAGCATACTCATAAATTAAATGGTTGGTAAACGTGAATAGAAATTAATCCATAATAAGCACCAAAACACTTACTTCATAATACATATCACATTTTTAAAATTAAAAAAACCATAATAAGTTAAACATATACACATTTAAAAAAATGTGGAACAATATTCTTATTGATGGACATTAACTCCAACTTTATCATGGAAATTATAAAGTACTTTGGAGATAAATCTCAGCCTTTAATTTATGTAGAATAATACTAATAATATTCTAGAATATTATGTGAAAATTAAATCTATAGTATATACCTAATAATTATTGATAAATATATTAAAATTCTCAAATTCTTATTTTAAAATAAACATACCTATTAATATAAATAATTATTTATGTTTAATAACGAGTTAAGAGTAGTTTTCTCGCTCTTGGGGTGTAGTTTGGTGTACTTAAAGGTAAAGGGGGTTGAGACTCCGACTAAAGAAGCTTTGTCGAACCCCTTGTCTCGTGGGTTTTTGAGCAAAGCTAGGTCATTTGTCTGGTGTTTTTGTGATGAAATTATTTGTTGGTATCTAGATTTTGCTGAGGTAGGGTTGAGTCAACCTTTGTGCACTTTTGCAGGTAGAAGCAACCCTGACAAAGAGATTGAAGAACCCACATGCGACTCTATAATGCCACCAAGAGAGAGGGGAGGTGGTAGATCTCAACAAAGTTAATGTGGTGCAAAGATTTTTTCCCATGACTCTATGGTGACTTATTTTAGTGTTATTCCTCTTGAGACTCGTCATAAGATTCGCGAGTTGGAGACAAAAGTAGGTGAAGCGAGAGAATCTCCCTAAGGTGTGGGTTGCAAACCTTGTGCACACCAAGGGAAGGCATAACCAATGTTTGAACTCAGTAGCACTCCACTGGCAAATGAAAACACTTTTGGGGTTGGTGCTCAAAGACAAGAAGGTGGAATAATGTGATATCTTTGCATCTATTGAGGATGTGAAGAGAATCTTGAGGAACTTGAAATTTTGTGCGCACAACAATGAGGCCCGTTTGATGCACGTCGAGAGCCACATGTCTTGTGACTCTGATGGGGGAAAGCAAATGGACCCCCCTAGCTCTATTGCTCGAGTCCGAGCCAATATTTCCTCTTCTGAAAATGAATATTGAGTGGTGGAGGTGGTGGGTAAGCTTTGGGCCATTCTTCATGTTTGTTCTTGTTTGTGTAAGTCTCTATGATGGTATTTCCTTCTTACATATGATGTTGACATATGTTCACAATTGTGCTCTTCTAAGTTTTGCTTATGGTATCATTTCTCAACCCTTAATTCTGGATTTTATCTTTGAAGAATGTCGTGTTTGGCGTGAAGTTTTTTGATTGAAGGATGGGATGGTATGAGAGGTTGCTCCTCTTGCTAGTTAATGATGTATTCTCTTTGTCATTTGATGGTTCTCCTGTTGTGACATATGGCTCTCTCTTTGTATTTCTCTATGATGGTGATGCCGAGCCTATGGTTCAAGCACCTGTTTTTGTTCTCGATTTTTGTTCCAGACTTCTAAATGATTATAATGGTTCCATGGCTACTAGCGACATTGAGGTCTATGTTTTTAGTTTTGTTAGTACATTTTATCTCCTTACGACATTAAAAATAGAGATGTGTTTTCTCCCTCTAGACATTCACCTAT
Organism: Pinus tabuliformis; assembly: GCA_031772625.1. Classification (NCBI taxonomy): domain Eukaryota; kingdom Viridiplantae; phylum Streptophyta; class Pinopsida; order Pinales; family Pinaceae; genus Pinus; species Pinus tabuliformis. The sequence continues at coordinate 904,400,440 of CM062810.1, read as the reverse complement.
CTTTACTGTAACTTTTCCTCTTAAAATAATATGAAATATTTTAATTTAAAAATAAAATAAAATAAACAGTTAAAAATAAACAACAATATATATATATATATATATATATATATATATATATATATATATATATATATATATATATATATCTATCTATATATATATATATATATTCTTAAAAAAAAATTAATAAAAAAAAACAAACCTTTAACTTTTCTTATGATATTTCTACTTTGAAATTTAATTCATTTCATTTAACAAAAACTTCTTGTGAAGAAATCATGAGGGTATCTTACGATGTGGAAAAGGAAGAGGTGTTATGAGAAACCATTTTTCTGTCTTGAGAAGGAAATGGATCCTTCAAAACGGCGGAGCTAGAGAACCTTTAATGAATTTAGAAACCTCTGCCCGATGTGGTTATTCCTTTGTATAGTGATCCTCATTGCACATAAGGCAAGCATAGTGAGGTTTTCATTTTTCATCAGTAGGCTCAGCTTTAGCATGTTTCTCTTTTGAAGCAAAATTTTGTTTTAATTTACCTTTCCCTTTATTTTTATTTCCAGTTGATTTCTTCTTGCTAGTAGATGATTCTACAATGTTGATCTCAGAAATAGTTTATGGAGGAATGCTTTCAGATGGTGTATATTGTATGGCCAAAGTATGATTATTTTTATAGTTTTTATTTTTTCCCTTAGACTATTGGCTAACAGAACCTATAATTCCATGAATAGCATTAGATCATGATCCTGTAGGAGATGTAATAATGGGTTCACCCGTAGGGCGAGGTAAATTTAGGATTTTTTTGTATCAAGTGCCAGATTGAGTGTAGAATAAGTCTAAGTACTAGGAAGGAGAAATTACTTGCTCTTCCATGAAGACACCTCCCTTGGCAACATCTTCCGTGATAACATGAATAAATGACTTTGTAAACCATTCAATGAAAATTTCATATGGAATGAAAAATTTGACTAAGCGACGTCTATGTCTCCATTCATGGATATGATCGGAGATGTGAGTCAACTTTGATTGTTTTAAAGAAGTCAATACTTCGGTAACAATATCATAATGGATTGGTAGCTGAAAGTAGGTTAAAAATTATGTTTCTAGGGAGTTAAATTTATGGAAAGAGGCAAGAGGTAGCTCAATGTACAATTTAGCTACTGAGCCGATTAAAGTTCGTTGGAAAAAGAGTAGACGGATGGAATCATCGATCAAAGAATTCGATGCATAACAAAGATGATATGTCATCACATGATTGGATACATCCTCTCCTAATTTACCTTTGAATTCTGGTATGTCACTTGGTAACTTGGTAGGAATCACCGACCAAAAAGGATAGTAATAAATAGGGTCGAAATAAATATGGTAGATCTAGCATTGCAATAAACAGTAACTGTTGGCTAGGATCTTGTGGTAAAGTTTGATAACCTTGGGGGTTAAGACCAACCCCTAGAGGCAGATATCCAGGATATCCTGGAATAGCCTGAATAGTTGGAATTTGAATTCCACTAGGGTAACTAGGGTGAACCATACTAGGTTGAGGTTGAAAAGGTACTTGATAAGTATGACTTGGGTGTGGTTAACTCTGGAAAGGTTGAGCTTGACCCATTTAACCTAAGTAATATTTCCCTTACATAGGTTGTGTCTGCAAAGGTTGACCTTGAACAAATTGACTTTGAACAGATGGGGTTTAGAAAGTTTGGCCTTGGAAAGGTTGACTTTGAATAACTTGTCCCTTAAAAGGTGGAATCGGGTAAGCTTGACCTTGAAAAGGCAGGATTTGGAAATCTTGAGCTTGAAAAGGTGTTTACGTGTTTCGACAATGGGTTTCCTGATAGGAATATGTGGTATAGACTATATAGTAGGAAGAATTTGATAAATAGAATCTTGTGGGATTTCTTGAGTAGTTTGAGGAACAAATATTTGAGGGGTTACTAGAACGATTGTTTATGATAGTCCTATAATAGGTGGTTGAGGAGAACTTGTAAATGGTTATGAAATAGTTGTTTAAATAGGGGTCAGTGGCGAATTATGAACAAGTCATTAAATCAGTTGTTGAGAAGGTGTTTGAGGAATTGCTTGAATGGGTTGTTGGATAAATATTTGAGGAATTCCCTAAACAGGCTACTATATAGGTACAAAAATACCTGGAATAAGTATATGAGGTATAGCTTGTCCAGTAGGCTAAACATGTTAAGAAAGTGGCACTTATGGAGAACCTGGAGCATATTGTTGATTAAAGGCAGGATTCCAAATTGTGTTTGTCCTAGGATAAGGAGTACCAAGTAAAGGTTTATTTACATTAGGTCGACCTAGTCCGGGCTGAGGTATCTGACCTTAAGTTCCGGTAAAATATTGACCCCAGTAATAGGTTGTCCTCCAGGTGGAGGATAAGGTGGTGGCCCCTCAGGATTGTAATAAACTCCAATTGGGGTTACTTGAGGGTTACTTGAATTACTAGACACCATGTGAATATATTGATATGATGTCGTAAATGCTCCATACAAGGAATTCATGCTTTGATCAATAGAAATAGATAAACTAGATGACCAAGTAAAAATTTGGGCAGAAGAAGCAACTCCTGAAAAAGTTCTTGTAAGTGACTAGTATCTAGGAGAAACTGATGGACTACCATACAATAGTGATTTCGTGGAGCTGGTAAACATGGATGAATCAATAGGTTCCCTCCCAATAGGAATTTATGACATAGTTACTATTGGTGAATAAGAAGGAATGCATGGTGTTGAAAAATTCTGACCTAAAAAACTCAAAGTTGTAGAATACCACTTGGTTCAGGTTGGAAACGAGAGAAATGAACTCTTGGCTCAAAGTTTCGAGTACCAATAAACAAAGAATGAGGTGTCTCTGTTCCTTCAGTAACAACTTCAATGATAATTAAACCAAGAGGTAATTTAGTCGTTACTATCGGCTTACTTTGAGGTGTAGGTGGCTCAGGAGTGGGAGCTAAATAACTGAAGGTGATGCAGGTTGAGAAAGTACAGACTCAGGATATTCTACGTCTAGTTTGGTAAGTTCAGTGTCTGAAACTTCACTAGTGTCAGATTATGTGTGAACTACTTCTGTAATCTCTAGACCAGAGTGAAATGAGCCTGATTCTACTCCCTATGCTGGATTCAATTCGGTTTCTACTATCTTAGATTGTAAAACTGTTGATTTTTCAGGTTCGTCTAAGGATTTTGATCCTGTTGATTTTGACCTTTCTGTTTTTATCTTTTCCAACTGACTTGGTGTGTATTCAGGAGGTTGATCTCACATTCTATGTGATTGTATTGGTGATCCAGCTAGGATTAATTTTTTTTTCACAAAATTAAAAAATATTCACAATCGAATCCTAAGGTCTCTAAAAAGTAAAAAAGAACAATTAAAACTGCCAAAAAAATCTTACGATTCAAACCAAGCAAATAAGCTTTTCACAATGAAATCACTAGTTGGTAATGAAATCCAACGTCGTAGAAATTAAAGTGAACAATTGCTATAGATATGAGCGACTAGAACTAGTTACACTGACAACCTCCTTAATGAAGTGATCTCGTGCAAGTAACTTCACTTATGCCATCTCAAGCGAAAATTACCCTCCAAAAAGTCCAAGTTTGTTTAGTCATTGTCTGTTCCAAATACAACAGGACCTTCCCTCTGTCATCACCTCGGTTAATAGCCCTAGGATTATGGTCACTAAGGTTACCAAATACAATAATTCTACTTGGGGGATAGTTGTAAATCAGACGTACATGCAAGGGATAAGTAACAAAGCTCAATCCCCTTGAAAGCTCCTGAACATGGTTAATTGGAGGTTTAATTTCAAGTGACCCCAAGTACCTTTAGGCACCATTGTAATATGTGTAAATCACTCTACCATAGCCAATGAAGTGGGTATGCTCACTTCACCAGGTCTAATATGATCTCATGCTTGAATCCTTTGTAAGGGGAAATTCCTAGAGCAAAATTGAAATAACTGGATTCATCTCCCTATCACAATATTTTAGTGTTTTTCTACATCTTTGGCACGTTTACTCACTTCCCTATTCCCAATCCCTAGACTTAATCTACTGTTGGTGGAAAAGATCCCTAAGAATAAAAATTTCTAAATTGATCTTAATTAGCATTGATTTTAATATTTGTTGTTACACAAAGGTAATGGATGTGAAACTTGATGAAATTACGATGATGCAATCGAAAATGATGATATGATATTTTTGTTTCAATGAAAATCTATTTAAGGTAGGGAAAGAGTTTTTCACTTTTTACTCTAAAATATAAAAACAAACTCAAAATATCATTATCACCTTTTCCCTAAAATGCAACTAACCAATTTCAAATCACCCCAATATTGAAAACAATTTCAAACCTTCACTTTTCCCAATAATACAAGTAAACAAAAAATCTCTTTTTTCATACAAGCACTCAAAAATTCTAACAATGCAACAAGAAACCAATGATGATAATGAACTTTTCCCTAATTGAATGCTACAAATATGCTTGCAGTAACTAATTCAGTTCATGAACACTTCCAACAAATAGATGAAAAATGATTTTCATTCCAAAACTAGCATATAAAGTATTTGCATAAACCAAACCTAATCTTGTAAATCATTCACTTTAGCATTCAAAATAAAATTTTTCAAAAGAGGAATCTGGACTTAGAACTTGATTTAATTGACAAAAGAAAGATAGATAGTCAATTCAGCAGGACCATCAAATCTCTCTCTTGATAGTTCAACCATTCATAAGGCAAGACTTAACCCTAATTTCTAAAACAAGAATAATCACAAGAAATAACCAAAATAAAATTCAGTTAGAATGAAAAATACCCACAGGAGGTTCTAACAGGTATAAAAAATAGTAAAGAACAAAATATTTGGATTTGAAGAGGAAACAACTAAGTTTTCAAAAGTTCCAGGCATGTGCACAGGCCCTGGAGTTAACTAGTCCACATGTGCTCTGCTTCTAAGAGGTATGTGCGTATAAATGTGCACTGTGCCTAAAGTAAAAGTTCAAACAAGATGAAAATTCAAGAAAAAATAAAAAATAAACAAAATCCAACCCAAATTCAAAATTTCTAAACTTTCCAGACACAAAATCCAACCCAAATTCAAAATTTCTAAACTTTCCAGACACTCATTTAAGTCTTGTGCAGTAGGTTGAAAAGATCAAACAAGGAAAAATATAGATATTGAAACCATTACCCAATGGAGTAGCCAATTTTTTATGTGGACAAATCCCCCTTGTGGACAAGAGCGATCTCCCTAGAATTCAAAGAACTCTAGTGACAAACACATAGTAACTTCTACCTTTCCCTAAGTTCTGATCATTTGAAATAAAATAGAATGAAAGAGACCTCTTACCGTTTTAGTGAACTGATTGATGAATTCCCTCAAATCTTAAGTCCCTCAAATCTTTCTATCACTCGCTCTTTGATGCACTAAATTTTGTGTTGTCACTCCTAATAGCTTATCCACAATGTACTGAAATATATCTACAAAGACAGAGATAAACAAGAGATCGAAGCATACAACATATAATCAAACATATAAATGAACTAATTAACCAATTATACACATGAACTGATCAATTATGCAACCAAAAATCATGTAGGTGATCAAAGAGTCCTACAAATAAAATCAATGGAGATGTAACTTAGAAATAACAATTTCTTATATTCATAAAATTGGAGAAAAGGATTGCAAGCATGTAGCCTTGATGTACCAAGCCCATTCTAGAACCTCCAACCCTCTCCCTTGCAAGAAAATCCTTCCAATCTAATCTCAGTAGCATAAACCTACTTCCAACATTCCTCCCTCAAACCTGTAATGTCTTTATAGGCCAAGGATGAGAAGTTATGGATCCATTCTCCAAGGGATGAGATCCACTATTAGTGTGATAGAGGTTCCACAAAGGAAGGGGAGTTACTCCATGATGGGAGGGATCAACACTTGTTGGTTGGGATAGATGTTACCAACAATGCTTCTAGACTTTACTTTTTATTTTTACGTACATCAAGTCATGTTCGTAGGTCATAGTGGAAGACAATGTGTACTTCTGCACATATAATAATGGTCTTCCCTACGTATGCACATGAATCAACTAGGTAACTACGAACATAACCAAAATCTGGGTTTTATACCATAGGATCTAGAAATTCCACTTTCTTTGGGATAATTTAGTTTCAAACACTACAGGGTAATGCTCCGAAACACGTGTGGATAGCGAGAGATCCAAATCGATGGTCATTTTCCTAATGTGACAAAATAACATGTAACAGAAGGGGAAAGGCAAGGAGGAGACACGTACTAAGATTGACTTTGGAAGTGTTTCCTGCGGTGTTAACACATCCTAAAAGTTAGTTGTATATGTTATGGTGAAATGAACCTTGATTTAAATGTTGATTTAATAATTAAGGACGATGCATTTAATAAATTAATTTAATATACTAACAAAAGTGATTCTTGATTTAAATAAACTACTTCTTTTATATTGAGAAAATAAACTAATATGATAAAAAATTAATTTAATGCCATTTTTGAAACAAAAAACATGAAACATGATAGATTCATCATCAAAGTTATTAAAAGTTAAATAATTTGCCCTATACTCACAAAATAAATAATATCATAGATTCAAAACCTCCAAAATGATTATCAATGAATGAGCAAAGTGATGAATTGCATTTGTTTTTACTTAATTTTTAATAATTCTTTCTTTATATTCATAATATTGTTATATAAAGAAGAGTAAGAAAACATTGTTAACCGATAATGAATCCCCTCATGAAGATGAAAATCAATAAAAGACATTAACAATAACCTTAGTAACATCGAAGTGTTAACATTAAATCTTAAATCACCGAGAGTAAGGTGAAAATAAAAAAATTTGTTAATTGATACTCATAATGACTGTCGTGATGTCATAATGAATCCCCTTATCACGAGGAAAAGAAATAAGAACTTTAACAATAACCTTAGGAATATGGAAGTGTTGAGATAAATTAATTTGAAATGAATAATTTTTGAAAATAATCTATCACTTTATTATTAATTTGTTTTCATAATAAAAACTTTGTTAATATGAGGACCGCACTCCTCCATGTTTCTCAATTGAGATAACTACTTCTAGTTGTGGTTAGTGATTATTGTTTGTAGAATGATGATAGTTGCACAATTGTTAATAGTCATTGATGCTAAAATGGGTGGCATGGGGGTGGTGGATTCTAAAACGTGTGCCATGGTCATGGATGCTAAAACGGTTTGCATGCTATTAGAATTCAATATTTATGCAAGCTTCACTTCTGTTATTATTGTTTCTTGGACTTTGGTGCTACAATAGAATTGCATGGGTGGCGTGTGGTTGCTAAGGTTTGCATTGCAGAGGAATATTAGGGTGCTCATCTCTCCTGAAATGAGTAAGACAACTTGATCACATTTTGTATTGGAAGTTTCAATTGTCTTGTAAAGTTTGATTTTGTATGAAAAGTTTTAATTAAACCTATTACAGGAGCTACTGAACTATACAAGCTTAGATCAAGAAACAATTAAATACTTTAAATGTTTTAATGGAAGAATTTACAATTTAAAGTTTAGGCAAATGCTTGGAAAAATTAATTTTTTTTTTTGTTGAAAAAGTATTGAGCATGTGAACTTCTATATTAGGAAGAAAAGATTAGAGTTGGAAGGAGTTAACAAAACTCCCACATCCATTAGTATTATTAAGTAAAAGTTTTTAACGACATATATATTGTCAATTGTACATGGGCTGGTAACCCTCACGGAGGGTATACACTAGTCATGTTATTTTTGAAAGGAAAAATATTTATTTTTATGTCATTAAGAAGTAAGGAATGCTTTGTAAGAAGACAGACAATCTCGAGTGAGGCCCCAACTAGGCTAGACTGCATGCATGTACAAAAATTATTGAGAGAATTGTTAGGCGAATTGTGGTTAATTCCATGAGGAAAATTTGAAGAATTTTCTAGGAATAGTTTGAGTTCAATTGTGGAGAGGTAGGTAGTGTCACATGGGCATAGGGAAACCCTACAAACATAAGATCGCTACCCTGTCAAGTAGTTCAACAAATTGTAATATTTGAAGAAAATGTATTGAAAATCATAGTGTAGATACAACAAAGAAGGTGAATAGGTAACAGATAATGTGACAAAGATTGACATGTATAATATATGAATTTCTTAAAATAACATTCTTTTAAAGAAAAACCTGACTAGAACAATTATATTATGAAGAAGCCAAATGCTCAATATCTGAATTTCATAAAATAGCGTGTATTTTCTTAAAAGTTGATGGGAGAGGAAGCCTACAAAATTAGGAAGAAGGGATTAGAGTTGGAACGAGTTATTGAAACTTCCATATCCATTAATATTGTTAAGTAAAATTTGTTAACGACATATATATTGTCGACTATACATGCACTAGTAACCCTCATTGAGGGTATAGAAAAATCATGTTATTTTTTAAAGGAAAAGTATGTATGATGAACACCTAAGAGCTATCACATATTCAGTCATTGGTGGCAGAAGGAGACATTTAAAAAATGGTATTGCTGCTATAACAACCTGGTGAAAATTTCATGTAATAAGAGTTAATAAAGGCAAGATATGACCATGGTTAAGGGACACTTATTCCAAGTTGAATGTTGGGAAAAGATATTCTAGTGGGCATCAATTGATGTGTGTTTTGGCTAAGGAAAATTGGCAAAGGCAAAGGCATTAAAAGGAAAAAAGGCATTTTTGGTGCATTTATTTATGAAAATAAAGGAAATTAGGAGAAAAGTAAGGTGAAAGGTCACACGATGCATGTTAGGATGAAATTGAAGGAAAATAATGGAAAATGAAGATATTAGAGGCCTCACTCATAAAAAGGATTTTGAGGATCAGTTGGTAACCTTTTGTTTAGTTCAAGTTTGGAGCTCTCTTAGTATTCTCTCTCTCTCATTCTTGGTCACCTAGAGTTTTCTTGGAGCACTCTAGCTTTGGATCAAGGAAGGAAAAACAAGAAAAGAGAAAGGAAGGAAAGAAAGGATGAAGGAAGAAGAGCAGGATCAGGTAGCTTCAACAGGAATACTTGCAGGTAACATTTTTCATGTGTGCTTTCCTAGCTGGTTTGGACATCCATTGCTTTGCATGTTGGTGTATGGTTCTCTTAATTTTAGTGCCATGGTTTTATTGGGTTATGACCGTGGTTTTGAGCCTAGGATTTCATTTTTCTAGATGCCATGGTGTTGAGATTTTTATTTCAGTTTTCAAGCTTTGGTTTGCTGGATGGATTTTAGAATCTAGGGTGGAGGTGGACTCAAGTTTCATTCGCAATGGCCTAGGAATCTGTTGACCAATTTTGGTGGGACACATGGTAAAGCTTGAAGGAGGAGTATTGGTTTAGGGTGCACTACTACACCAAGGGCACTTTTGAGACATTTTTTTAAGACAAAAGAAATCTTTTGTCTCAAAAACTCATTTTTTTATTTTAGTTATTTTACATTAAAAATTAATATCAATTGATTTGTCTTAAATATAGATTTTAAGACAAAAATAAGTTGAGACAAAAATATTTTAAGACAAAAATTTATATTTAAGACAAAAATTGTTTAAGACAAAAGTAGTTTGAGACAAAAATATTTTAAGACAAAACTTTATATTTAAGACAAAAATAATTTAAGACGAAAATATTTTGAGACAAAACTTTATATTTAAGAAAAAAGTAGTTTGAGACAAAAATTTAAAGACAAAACTTTATATTTAAGACAAAAATAGTTTAAGACAAAATTATTTTAAGACAAAAACAATTTAAGACAAAATTATTTTAAGACAAAACTTTATATTTAAGACAAAAGCATTTTGAGACAAAAATATTTTAAGACAAAACTTTATATTTAATACAATTACCACTTTAGATCAAACCTATGTTTAATACGATATTTCACTTCAAATGAAAATGGAGGGCAACGCGGAGTTTCAGGGTGATCTGCACGCGTGTTTTGCACTGGAGCTCCCGCGCCCCTGCTTCCTCGGCCCCTGCGGCCCTCCGAAGGTCCCCTGCCTAGCAGTCCTTGCTGCTGGGCTCTCAATCCTTCCTGGCATCCTCGCAATCAGGATCTACCTCCCTCCTTCGGCCAGTGCTGCTACTGGCACAACGTCCGCGTTTGGGTGTTGCGATTGCAGAGGAGCGTAGCCGCCGCCGTGAGTGCGCCTGGGGGTGGGGAGCCTTCTACCACCCCACCAATCTCTTCAGAAGAAGCACTCAAATATTGCTCTCGCAGAAAGGGAAGAAAAATTTGATTCGAGAAGTCCCGAAATTCATCAAAAAACTGGAGGAAATGCTTGAGATCGCCCTGCTAGAATACCAACCGATAAAAATCTCCCTAGCCCTGGCTGACAGAGGGTTGGTAGGACAATTTATGGGATGCTGGCCCTCTACAAAAACAACAGATGACTGGATCCAATGCAACTGGAGGCCCCAGCTGGAAAACAATGTGATATGTTATGTTGTCGGAAGAGGGTATTTCATTTTCTAGTTCACCTCCAAAGAAGATCGAGATTTGGTTTTCAGAAACAGTCCGTATTTTATGGGAAATCAGGGTCTGTATCTTAATAAGTGGACCCCTGACTTCGATCCCTCAATCGATACCCCTAAAGAGGTCCCAGTCTGGGTTCGGCTTCCCAATCTTCCAATCCATTGCTGGAGCTATCACACCTTGTAGAAGATTGGAAATGGCCTAGGTTGTTTCATTGACAAAGCAGATAACAAGGGCAAATATGCCTGTGAAGGAATTTGTGTAGAAGTCGATCTAGAAGCTGAACTGCCCAAAGCGGTAAAACTTACAGTCAGAGAATGACATCACTATCAAAAATTGGATTACGAGCAACTGCCTTTCAAATGCAGAACCTGTCACGAACATGGACGCTTCCAACAAAATTGCCCAAAAGCTCCAACCTGGGACAAAGTGGACGAAGAAGGATGGAAAGAAATAAAAAAGGGCAAGGCAATCCCAAAACCAACTGAGAAGAAAAATTCAGGGCCATTGGTGAAGCCCCGACCTAAGCCAAAAGCCAAAGAAGTTCCAAAAGAGGGTTCTTCCTCTGGGGTAAAGAAAGATGCCATTGGAACCCAAGAGGAACCAGAAGACCCATTGAAGAAAGTGAAAGAAGCAGAGGCAAAGTCAACTCCTCCTCCATCAAAGGATGAATAAGGGGAAAAAGAATAAAACGAGGAGCACATCAGTCTGGGCTCCGATTCTGAGGGAGATTTAGAAGATGGAGTCTCAGATTCAGACAGCTCACAAGTCACTCCTATCAAGTTGGCGAGGGGTTGAAAGTCCAAGAAGAAATAGAGAGAGGAACAAACTTATCTGGATGTTCTCCAAGGCTCTTAGAAAACTCTCAAAGGAATGATGAATACCAGATCTAGGCACAAGCATGGCTAGGCTCCAAAAGGATCCACAACCTTCCAAGCCAGTAAATAATGAAATACGTCTCCTGGAATTGCAGAGGGTTAGGCAGCAGGTTGAAAGAAGAAGCTCTGAAAGACATTGTAAGGATGTACTCACCTGAAATCCTTCTCATATAGGAGACAAAACTGGAGGACCTTCTACTCCTCCAAGCAAGCAAAGAATTCTGGCATAAAGGCCAAGGGAGAGCAGTCAGCACTAGAGGCGTCTCTAGAGGGATTGCCTACTTTTGGGACAGCTCCAAATATGATTTGATTCATGAAGAATGTTGCCCCAATTGGCTACTCACTAAGCTCCTCCATAAAGAATCTGGCCACCAAGTAAGTATGTTCAATCTTTATGCTCTGGTATTATCATCTGAGAAAAAAATTTGTTGGGACTCACTCCAGTCCTATCTTTTCTTGCACAACCCAGAAAATATTATTATTGCAGGTGATCTGAATGTTACGCTAGCTGCAGAAGAGAAAAAGTGGGGCTCGTTGGTCAGGGACCCAGCTAGAGAATGGGTTGAAGACCTCATTTTAGATTGGGAATTGGAGGATATCAAGCCCACATCTGGGAAATTCACCTGGTCAAACAAAAGGATAGGCCCCAGCCACATTGCTGCTCGTCTGGACAGATTTCTAGTCCAATCCTCCTTGACTTGTGGTCTAATGGCCACCTCTAAAATTCTGCCGAACTACACCTCTGACCATAAACCCATTCTGCTTGAACTCTCCTTGGATGGAAATCTTGGCCCCATTCCCTTTAGATTCAGTTCTTTATGGATTCATCAAGAAGGATTCTAGGAGGTGGTCTCCGAGGCCTAGAACCGGCAAGTTCATGAAGGATCCCCTTTCTTTGTGTGGAAAGAAAAAATGAGGAGACTTAAAAGGGAACTTAAGGAGTGGGCTAAAAGGTTGAAAATGCCCACTACCAAAAGAAAGGAGATGCATGACAGTTTAGCAGGCCATCAATTAACAATGGAGAATTCTGATGTAACTCAAATCCTTCTTCAAAAAGAAGTAGAGCTGCAAAAAGATCTCCATAGAGCAAGTAGGGATGAAGAAGAGTTATGGAGATAGAAGTCCAGAAATCTTTGGTTACAGGCTGGAGACAAAAATACAAGCTACTTCCATAAGCAAGCTGAAGCACGCAAGCACTTCAAAATAGTAAATGAAATTCACTATCAAAACACTGTGGTTAAAGATTTTGAAGGCATAAAGTGAGCAACCCACTCCTTCTTCAAAGATCTTTACTCTGCCTCGGAAGACCCTCCTATCGATTCTCAAGCCTATACGATTGATCTTATTCCTCATTGTGTTCAAGATTCTGACAATATTATGATGAGTGCTCTAATCAGTATGAATGAGATTAAAGAAGCTTTAGATTACATGGATCTGGATAAAGCCTCGGGCCCTGATGGGTTCACTGCAAGGTTCTACCTGACTTGCTGGCCTACAATTAAAAAAGACCTTCTGAGAATGATCCGTAAATCTCAGACTTGCACCAAGATTGGAGGCAGTACCAACTCGGCCTTCCTTGCCTTGATTCCGAAAGAAAAAGGCACCACCGATTTCAGTAGATTCAGGCCCATCTCTTTGTGTAATACAAGTTATAAGCTGATTACAAAAATAATAGCCAACCGTATTAAGAAAATTCTGCCGGTCATCATCCCTGAAAACCAAGGAGGATTCATAAAAGGGAGAAAGATTCTTGACAATATTGTGCTGGTGCAAGAAGCAATTCATTCAAGCTATCATCGAAAAGAGAAAGGCATGGTGATTAAGCTAGATTTGACAAATGCCTTTGACAGGGTGAGACATGATTTCCTGTTTTCTGTGATGGAGAAATTTGGCTTCTCAAAAGTTCTCATAACTTGGGTGAAAGCCTGCATTGCCTCCCCTTGGATAGCACCTCTAGTTAATGGTCGTTCAACAAAATTTTTCCAAGCCTCGAGGGGGCTAAGACAAGGTTGCCCTTTGTCCCTGCTTCTTTACACCATTCAAGCTTTGGTGCTCAGCTTCCAACTAGACTACTGTCAATAGATCCAAACTTTGCCAGGCCTGAGAATGGCTCACAATGTTAAAGACATAAATCATGCCCAATTTGCTGATGATACATTATTGCTTGGAGGAGCTAGCATAAATTCTGCTAGAACCTTCAAGAAGGAGCTGGACATTTATAGGGAGGTTTCGGGCAGCAAGATTAACTATCTAAAAAGCATGATCTATGGTTGGAATTGCTCGATCAAAGATTTGACAGACATAACAAGGCTATTAGAAATGGAAAGAACCTTGACTTGGGAGTCATTTAAGTATCTTGGGATCCCAATCTTCAAATCAAATCCTAAGGTAGCTCACTAGATGCCCCTGCTAGACAAGCTAAAACTCAGAATACACGCTTGGGGAGCCTCATGGTTGAATAATGTTAGGAAGGTAATCCTTATGAAATATGTTCTCATAAGTCTCCCAGTTTATCAGAACTCCATTCTACTAGCCCCTAAAACCTTTATTAGTAAAGTGGATGGTCTCCTGAGAAGATTTCTGTGGGAGGGAGGGAAAAATAATGAAAGAAGGCTCCATTTAGTTAATTGGGACACTATTAAGAAGCCATTCTTGGAAGGAGGTCTCCAAATGTAGGATCTGGCAGCCAAAAATCTTGCTCTGGGCTCCAAGCTCCTTTGGAACATTGTTTCTGGGAATCCCAATTGGAGCAAGAGAGTTCTGTGGAAAAGATATTTTCATGGGCAGCATTTGAGGTGCTTGGACCAGCCTCCTAGAATTTCCAAAGGATCACCAGTTTTCAAACTCTGTCTCACAACTTTGAAACTTTTCAGTCATAAGCTTTATTGGATCCTAGGTAATGGGAAAAAAATAAAAATTTGGGAAGATTCGATTCTTGGAGATTAACCCTTGAATCAGATGGCATAACTGGAAAATATCAAAGCTTGGCTTCAGGCCGACAATCTGGAAACCCTTTGGGACATCTCCAATTGGACAAATGATGCAGAAAGTCTATGGGATGGTTGGAATTTGGGGGAGGTCCCTCATTGGCTGGATGGTGAAGCCAATTTATTATTGGATTTGCTCCAAGGAAAATCTCCCTTAAAGGCCTCTTCTAAGGACAAAAGAGGGTGGGGTTCTCTTTCAGGCTCTTACTCAGTAGCAGAAGGTTACAAAAGTATGATGGTTGTCCCTAGCGTCCCCCCAGAGCGAACTCGATGGAAATTTATTTGGTCTTTTCCTGCTCTCCCCAAAATTAACTTCTTTTGCTCGACTCTAGTGCATAAAAGTATCCTAACTAGAGATAACTTGAGGAAGCGTGGAATGGAAGGTCCCTCCAGGTGCCCTCTTTGTGCATTGGATGAAGAAATGACTAACCACCTGTTCTTATTGTGCCCCTTTGCTCAAGAAGTTTGGAAGGGTGTCCTAATGTTAGGACCTGACAAAATAGAGCTTCTAGGAAATATTCAGGACCTGCTAAGAAACTGGGCCAAGTTATCTCCATTCCGTCTCTCCAAAAAAAGCCTTCTCAAGACTGGCTGGATGTGGATCCCCAAATTCACATGCTGGAAACTGTGGTTGGAGAGGAACAACAGAATATTTAGGGAGGAGAGTTGTAACCTGGTCAGAATTATCACTAAGATCAAAGCTCTGTTGGGGGAGGCCTTAGAAACCAAACCCACCATAAGAAATGGCATGATTCTGGACAGCGAGGAAGATCAATGGTTAAAAGAGCTTGTTCCAAATCATCAGAATAGATCCATTCCTCCTGCTAAAGCCCCTTCTCATTGGGAAATTCATCTGGAAGAACAGGAATTCATCAAATGGAGATCTGCTTTGGATGATCACTGCCTATTCTTCGATGGGGCCTCTAAAGGTAACCCAGGAAATGCAGGTGGCGGGGGAGTTATCTTAAGGCCAGGTGGCTCAACTGAGTTGTGCTTTGCTTGGGGTCTGGGGCATGAAACAAACAACATAGCAGAGGCTCTTGCTCTGTGGTAGGGTCTAAATCTGGCTATCAAGAGGAATCTCCTCTCCATCTCAGTCTTTGGAGACTCCAGACTAATTATACAGGCTATGAAATCTCAAAAGATCCCTTCTCAGGTGCAGTTAGCCCCCATCCTAAAAACAAATCAGACTATTGTTTCCCAAGTTCCACAAAATCTCCTTCTATCATGTTCTGAGGAAGTTTAACTCATAGGCAGACTTGGCAGCCAACCTAGGCTCTCTCAGGAGCAGGAGATCTCTGTTAGTAAATGATGTTGAACCGGACTACAACATTCCTTAATTTTGGAGTTGTCTAGGCCTCTGTTCCTTTGAGCATTTCATTGATTCAGATTCTCCAGACTTTGGGACCGAACCATTTTGAGCTGGCTGCTGTTAGGAAACGCGGACTCATCCACAAGGGAAAATTCAAAATGAAACCGTGGCATTTTCGATCTCTGTTCGTCATTGCAACTCACTGCTGTGTCTGGGTAGGTGCTGGAGAGTTCACAAGGGCCTCTTCAAGGCCAATTTACCGCTCTTGGCATTCTTGAACACTATATAACACTCCGCCAGACATTTCAAAAAGAAAACGTAGTGATTCTTGGGATGATCCAGCACTCCGGCGCGTTGGATCTCCTCTTTGCAAGCTAGGAAGCAGAGCTACGTCATGGAAAGCAAAAGCAGCGGAATTTCAAGGCACCATTCTGAAACCAAATCAAGTTCTTTTTCAAGCCTCTATCTACATTCATAGTGTAGCTCATTCAGCGGACTATTCAAAAGCAAAATCTTCTTTCCCTGCTGACTGTAACAAGGAAATATAGGGTTTTAGTGTTAAAGTCCTTGGCAGCTGATTTGCCAAAATTTAAATAAAAACTAACCGTTTATGTCAAAAAAACGAAAATGGAGAGCGGAGCGCTTAGGGTTTGACGCTGCTCTGCAACTGGCAGACCTTCACAGACTGCGCTGTTCTGCCACTAACCTTCAGCCATAAGGCAACTACAGTACAATAAGGAACAACTATCGTGCAATGGAATCCCCTCAGGGCGAGGACATGATGTCTCCCCCCGCTGATACGGAAAACAGCCTGCGATGGATTGAAAATGTCAGGATGGACCATCCAAAAGATACAACAACAGAGAATGAAAATACACCAACGAATAATAACACAAATGAAGAACCATGAGTGACGTCAAACACCTGCAAGCCGGTAGCAGTTGAGAGACCCAAAATCGAGCTCCTAAGTCAATGCATCAACACTCAGATCCAGTTTATGAGGGATCATGCTTTGATAGGAAATTTCATAGGCCTTTGGCCAATGGAGAAAGCTTTGCACGGTTGGATCGCAGGAAAATGGAAGCCAAAAGGGCATATAACACTGCAGTTAGGGCCTAAGGGCTTCTTTACTGCCATTTTCAATTGTCTGGAGGACCGAAACAGGGTATTGGATGGAGGACCATATTTCTTCAACACAGCAGGGCTCTACCTAAGAGGATGGATCGAACTCTTTAACCCAAACAAAGAAGATCTAAGTTAGGCCCCGGTGTGGTTGCGTCTTTATTCCCTTCCTTTGGAGTATTGGGACGAAGACTCTTTGCGAGACATTGGGAATGGTTTAGGCGAATTCATCAAAGTGGCATAGGAGACAAAGCTGAAGCGATACACCTCCTATGCGCGGATCTATGTATACATGCACCTCAACAAAGCTCTCCCAGATGCGGTAAGCCTCTACCATGATGATTATGAATGGTTACAAACAATAGATTACGAGCATGTACCATTCTGCTGTAGAAAATGCCACGCCCTGGGCCATTTATTCCGAGATTATCCCTCCAATATGAAATCCACGACCACCCCTTCAATGGACAAATCCGACCCAGATGGGTTCACAAAAGTTCCCAATCACAAAAATACCCATAAAAATCTCTCTACCTCAGACAAAAAACCTATCAACAAAACTTCCTTGCCTTCAACAAGCAACAGCGTTGAAATCCTGCTCTAGCTGAAGGTTCATATTTTAGATAATCAGAAACAACCTGAAGCCATTCCTAAGACTTCCGCCCATTCTGCTCCATCAAGCTCAAAGAAAGCCCTCACTTCTAAGCAACCCGCGGACACCAAAACGCCCTCTCCCAGTAACATGCAGAAAAGGACTGCTCAAGGTATGGAGGTAGATAGCACTCAGATGCAGCTCACGATTGTAGATGATTCAGAGGCAGAGCAAGAAATAGTACAACACATGGAAGAGGAACCAGAGAGCTTTGACATCAGAGATCTAGATATACTGGGACTTGAACAGGCTTGTAAGAAAAAGGAATATGACAAAATTCCTGAGTGACAGCTAGAGAACTTAGAAGTAATTCTCTCAAGAGCACAGAAGCAAAGATCATTAGGCGTCCAAACTAGTAGTCAGTGGGATGGAAGAAATATTTTCAAAGACAACAAGAAACGAGGATGGAAAATTGATCTTCAGAGAACCATCCGCATAGGGGAGATGCTGGTGGAATTTGGAAGATACTCCAAGCTCACCAAATACTATAATCCCCTTCCCAATCGTGAATCATGAAGCTCATCTCATGGAACATCAAAGGGCTCAACAGCTCAGGGAAGGGATGATTAATAAAGAACATGCTACAACAGGAAAAGCCTCAAATTCTCTTCTTGTAGGAGACCAAGTGTAATTCCACAACGTTGGATCATATCCTTGCCAAAGCGTGGCCAGGAAGCAAAGAAGTGGCGGTGGAAGCCATGGGAGCCTCAGGAGGGCTAGCCATCATTTGGGATGATAGAGCTATAACACTTACCAACATACATGCCAGTAAGCACTTTATTCAGGCCAAGTTTCATTTAACAGGGACAAATGTTCATGGACACTTAACTAATGTCTACTTCCCCCAGGAGGTAACAAAACAAAGTAGACACACTGAACACCCTAACTCAGATCAACTCAGAAAGATCCCACCCACTTTGGATCACAGGAGGGGACTTCAACATGATTACAAGATTGGAGGAAAAAAGAGGAGGACGGATCAAGCTGGCCTGTGAAAGCACGCACTTCAAAAACTACATTCATAATAACAGGCTTATAGATATGGAATTCAACAATGGAGTTTATACTTGGAACAACAAGCGTGCAGATGCCCACCAAATTCAATCTCAGTTAGACAGATTCCTGATCTCTGATAATGCAATACATGTTGGCGGGGATCTCTTGGCCTCTATATTGCCACTCTCTAGCTCGGACCATTGGCCTATTAGGCTTCACTAGCAAAGACTGGGAGACAATGTTCGCAGGCCCTTTCGGTTTGAAGCCTTTTGGCTGAATGACCCTGATTTTCATAACCTGATAACAGAGACATGGAGAAATTTCACACCACCAGAAGGCACAAAATGTACAAGCTTCAATGTTGACCTTTTGATCACGCGCGAGATTTTGAACCGGAGCTCCCGCGCCCCTGCAACCTCGCCTCCTGCAGCCCTCCGCAGGCCTCCCACCTGGCAGCCCCTGCTACTGGGCCTCCAGTATTCCTCCTCGGCACCCCCGCAGTGGGGCTCTACCTCCTCCTCCAGTCAGTGCTACGACTGGCTCCCTTCTAGCCTTTCCATGGCTGGGATCGACCCCTCCCAGATGCAAGACAATGAAGAACAGGCTGAGATCTTCGCCTCTCTCATTTCTGAAAATGCTACCATCCGAAACAAACCCACAGCTTCAAAGTTCATCAAGAAACTGGCTGGCATCCCAGAAATATCCCTTCCCCCTAGTCTCCCAAGGAAGGCAGCGATCTCTATAGCAGAGAGAGGTCTGGTTGGACAATTTACTGGCCTGTGGCCCTCTCCCAGAGCTGTACAGAAATGGGTGGAGCACAACAGGAACGCGAACATCCAAGGAAAAATTGCAATAAGATTCTGTGGAAGGGGTTACTACACATTCCTCTTTGAAACCAAAGAAGACCGAAATCTCATCTTCAGAAATGGTCCCTACTTCATGGATTTGAGAGGTCTCTATTTGAACAGATAGTCCCCTGACTTCAACCCAGAAATGGATATACCTAATGTAGTCCCGGTTTGGGTTTGCTTGCCCCATCTCCCTGTTCATTGCTGGGGAGATGAATCGGTCAAAGCCATTGGGAACGCTGTTGGAAAATACATCGACAGATGCGAACCAAAGGACAACATGCATGCATGTGCAAGGATCTGTGTTGAAGTCAACTTAGGAAAGGGCCTTCCAGAAGCAATCAAGATCAAAGTGGACCAATGGACCCATATTTAGTAGATGGATTACGAATAAATAAGGTATGCCATGAATATGGTCATTTTGCTAATAGGTGTAGTAAACTAAAAGAAAATGAAATGAATGAAAATGCTGAAGCTAGTGAAGACACATGGGAACAAGTCAAAAAAAAGAAAGCAAACCCCCAATAGTCTGGCTCAAAACCAAAGCCTCCCCCATAAATCCAAGCTGCATCCGTGTCCCCTCCTCCCATCTTGACTCAGCCATTACCTTCTACATCAAACCCTTCGAATCTTTGGAGGAAGAAGACCCCTCATCCCCCCACTCTCCTCCTTATCCCTAGGAGCCCCCTCTCCCTGAAAGCCAACGCCAAGACACTATCGAATCCTCATTGCCTCTTACTATTTCCTCTGAGCCTCTTCTTGATCCTCCCCTCAACAGAATCACCAGAAGCTCATCTAAATATCATGGGGGTTCTAGTGAACCCTCCAAGAAACCTAGCCCAGGCAGGAAATCTGCTAAGCAGCACAGGGATGAGAATGTGCAAAAGGACATAGCAATGGGAACGCAGACACCCATAGAAACTTATATCCTGGGGCAACATGAAAAAAAAGCAATCAACAAGGACCAAGGGGGGTGAGCACCTCCCCGCATACCGCATATCCAATTATGAAAATATTATCTTGGAACATCAGGGGACTTGGGCACCCCTCTAAGGTAGCAACCCTAAGGGATCTTATTGTTTTGAGAAGCCAAGAATTATTATGTTACAAGAAACAAAACAAAACCACAAGGAAATGAATAAAGTCATTGAGCAGCAGAGGAAATATAGAGGAAGCATTAGAGAGGCAAGAGGAGCCTCAGGAGGAATGGAAACAATTTGGAATCAAGGTATATGGAACTATATTTTGGAAACAATAAATCAACACTGGATCAAAACAACTCTGGAAAATAAAGCAGATCAGCAAGCCATTATCATCTACAACATCTATGTGCCAAATCACTGCAGAGATAAGGATAGTTGTTGGCATGATCTAAAAGATAGTTTGGACGTAGAAGAGAACACTAACATCATTTGAGGAGGTGACTTTAATTTAATCCTCCACGCCAATGAGAAAAGGGGAGGCAGTTTTACACTTGCTCCATATAGAATACAGTTGGAAAATATCATGCAGGAGCATGATCTTATGGATGTCCCTCCAAAAAATAGTAGATACACCTGGAACAAATGTAGGATGGGTGCTGGTAACATCATGGAGCAGTTGGACAAAATTCTCATCAATATTACACTTCTCTCTGCTTTCTCCGTCGGATATGCTAACATTATAACGTGCTCTGCCTCCGACCACTTCCTAATAACTCTAACACTGGAAAATCATAGGCCAATTGGGCCCATTCCATTCATATACAGTTCTCTCTGGAATGATATACCAGCAGTTGCAGGAATTGTTTACAACTCTTGGATCCAACATGTGGAAGGCTCTCCCGGTTTCATTTGGGAAACAAAACTACGGAAAACAAAACAAGCCATCAAAGAATGGGTGAAAACAAAGTATCAATAACTAGAGAAGGTAAAAAAAGAAATTAAGAACAATCTGGAGAGTATCCAAAGAGAAATAGATGATAATGGCCTTTCCCAAGAGAACAAACAACAAGAAAATGAACTCTACTTACAGTTATACCGAGTTAACAGAGAAGAGGAAACAAAATGGAGGCTCAAGTCGAGACAATTATGGTTACAAGGGGGTGACAAGAACTCAGTTTTTTTTCACAAGCAAACGATAGCCAGAAAGATAAGGAATAATGTTAGCTCCATCCTAGATGTAGAAGGTGATAGAAAAAGCACTCAGGAAGCCATTTGAAGAACTGCTACAGATCACTATCGGGACCTGCTAAATGAAATAAAGGAAGCAGAGGATTATACAGATTTATTGCAACATCTCCTAATAGGGATAAGCAGGGAAATGAATGACATTTTAAGCAAGGAGATAGATGAGGAGGAAATTAGGAGATCAATCTAGACTCTTCAACCTGATAAAGCCCCGGGACTGAATGGCATTCCCATCTGCTTTTATCGAGCATTCTAGGGAATTATTAAAAAGGACTTGACAAAAATGTTCAAATGGATCCAACAAAAAGGCAAAATAGGAGGATATACCAATGCTACTCATCTAGCACTCATCCCCAAAGAAAACAAGCCATCTTCATTTGCTCGTTTCAGGCCCATATCACTCTGTAACTCCTCCTATAAAATCTTGACAAAAATCATTACTACACGCCTAAAGCCTTTGCTCACTTCTCTCATTTCCGAAAATCAAGGGGGATTCTTATCCAACAGACAAATAACTGATTCGATTTTACTTGTGCAAGAAGCCATCCATTCGAGTCAAACCAGAAATGAGAAAGGGTTTATCCTCAAGCTTGATCTAGCTAATGCATTTGACAGAGTGAGACACTCCTTCCTCTTGGAAGCTTTGAAGAAGATGGGATTTGATGACCACTTTCTCAACCTCATTCAAGCCTGCATTTCAGGGCCATGGATCTCCCCTCTTGTAAATGGCAGACCTGGAGAAGTTTTCCAATCCTCTAGAGGCCTCCGACAAGGTTGCCCCCTCTCACCTTAT
Organism: Pinus tabuliformis; assembly: GCA_031772625.1. Lineage (NCBI taxonomy): Eukaryota > Viridiplantae > Streptophyta > Pinopsida > Pinales > Pinaceae > Pinus > Pinus tabuliformis. The sequence continues at coordinate 904,378,148 of CM062810.1, read as the reverse complement.
CTCTTCATTCTAATGGCTGAATCCTTTAGTAGAGCGTTGGACTTCAGCCAGATGGTTGGCTTAATCACAGGGATAAAATTTGGGGACGCGGTCAAGAACATAAATCATTCACAATTTGCCGAGGACACCTTGCTGATTGGAGGGGCCTCTGCCACAATAGCCAAGCGCTTCAAATCTCTCCTTGACAAATACATGAGCTACTCTGGTGGAATGCTAAATAATTTGAAAAGCTGCATATATGGCTGGAACACAATAGTACAGGTGCTTCACAATATCGCCATCATCTTTGGAGTCACAAGCAAGTATGATTGGATTCACTTCTCTTACTTGGGCATGCCTGTAAGTGCTGGACCTTTTAGAGCAGAAGTCTGGGACATAGTAGTCGACAAAATGAAAAGAAAAGTGCAGCAGTGGGGATCTATTTGGCTCAACCCAGTTGGTCGCCTCACTCTTCTTAAATTAGGTATATCTTCTCTCCCCCTATATCATTTTTCTCTTCTTCAAGCTCTAGCCTCCTTCCACAACAAAATGGAAATCGTCCTTCGCCAATTCCTATGGCAGGGGGGGAAAATGATAAAAAGAAATTCAACTTGATTAATTGGAAGCAGGTGATCCAGCCCCAAGACCGAGGAGGTATTGGAATTAGATCTCCTAAATTTCTCAATTTAGCCTTTGGAGGAAAAATTGTCTGGAGACTCATTACTGGACTCCAAACATGGTGGAAAAAAGTTCTGGAAATTAAATACCTCAATTTTCCTAGACAACAGCTTCTTGATCGAGATATTCCCAATAGAGAATCCTCCAAAATTTGGTGATTATGCAAGAGAGAAATTCCACTAATTGCTCAAAATACTTCAAAAATCCCCAAGGGAGGTGCAAGCATCAATATTGGAGCAGACAGAATCATGGGTCAGCAGCCAATAAACAGACATGGGGGAGTCCACCCTATCCTTTCCTTTTTTGAAAGAACATGCATTCATTACCTGGACCAGATCTCCCAATGGGATCCTCACACCCTTCTTTGGTCAAGTTGGGCCTTCCAAGCCATACCCAATAGTCTTAACGCAAGTCCTTCTGTCCTTCAATCCCTTTTGCACAGTATAGCCCCTGTCAAAAAGAATGATCTTGATGTGTTTTTTTGGGACCCATCCAGATCCTCTTACACCATCCAAGCTGCTCACCATTATATTTGCAACATCAGCTACCCCATGCCAAGTTGGCACCACTGGAAGGTGGTTTGGAAATCCGAGGCAATTCCAAAAATCAAGTTTTTTCTCTGGACCCTCCTCAAAGGGAAAACCCTCATAGCCGAAAACTTGAAAAAGAAGGGAATTAATGGCCCCTCTCGTTGTCCTAACTGCTTAGCTGCTGAAGAATCAATGCATCATCTCTTTATTGAATGCCCTTTTGCCATCAACTGCTGGAGGAACTTGTCTCATAACAATCAAATCCCATGGAACACCCAAAACACCATAGGAGAAATTCTTTACAAATGGAAAAAAAACTACCCCTGGCAGCACAGGAAAAATAACACAGTGAAGAGAGTCTGGGACATTCTTCCCCACAATATGCTATGGAATATTTGGCTGGCACGAAATTGGAAGGTTTTTAAGGATAAGGACTCGACTGTTAGAAGCCTTTTCACCAAGGCAAGGAGTCTTGCCCTTGAGATCATCTCAGTTAAGAATCCGAGAAGTATAAATGTCAGTGAACTCAGCATAGAAGAACACATTTTCATTGGACACCTGTTAGACCAAAACACCAACAATCAGAAGGGCAATGCTGCTAGCAAGAGAAACAACAATGTTTCCCCTAACTGGAAGATCAGGCTAAAAGAGGAAGAATTTGCAGGTTGGCTTAAAAACAACTATAGGCATTATCTCTGTTTCGATGGGGCCTCAAAGTCGAATCCTGGGGTAGCAGGGGTGGTAGGAGTTATTTTTAATGCTAATGGGGATAACATACTCTCATACGAGTGGGTCTTGGCCACACTTCCAATAATAGAGCAGAAGCCCTGGCCCTTTACCAAGGTCTTATCCAACTTGGGAAGCTTGGTATAGACACAGTCACGATATTTGGAGACTCAACGATAGTCATCAGTGCAATGGTTTAGAACAGGGATTTGCCCAATGCTCTCCTTCAGCAGATTATCAGATGGTGCCAAATTTTAGGACACACCATGAAATATGTGTGCTACTATCATGTTTTGTGATCGCGCAATAAAATTGCGGATAGTCAAGCCAACAAAGCTTGTGCCAGATCACTGGGCTGCCTTATCTGCAATGGCATGGAATCATTTCAGCATATACCATAATGAAGAGACCTCCTGGATCAGAACAACATCTCAGCTCATCCGATATACCTTTGGTTTCTACCGTTCCATTTTCCCGAAGGAACAAAAAAAAAATGGAACAACAGAAAAGGAATAGTAGAAAATACAGCAGAAAAGGAACAGCAGAAAAAATGGAACAACAGAAAAGGAACAACAGAAAAAACGAAACAACAGAAAAAATGGAATAGCAGAAAAGGAACAGCAGAAAAGGAACAACAGAAAAAACGGAACAACAGAAAAGGAACAACAGAAAAATGGAACAACAAAAAAGGAACAACAAAAAAGAAAAACGCAGCTCCAACAAGTTCGTCAAGCTTGAAGCAAGTCAGCACTGACGACAAACCTGAAGAGTCCACTGCTCGACACATCAGCCACAGTAATATAGATTGATATGCTTTGTAAATGTTGTTATTTACTACTGCAATTTGTTAGGATTTACCTTTGGTCTTTAGTTTTTAGAAGCCCAAAAGGTAGGATTAAGGAGGAATTTTGTTTAAGATGTAACTCCTTCTTCCCTAGCTCTTCTTGGCAACTCAGCATGTATTTCAGGAGCTCAGTCTCCCTCCTTTTTTCAGATTTATAATAGCAACCAAATTTGTCAAAAAATAAAAATGTACAAGCTCCAACAAAAGCTAAAACATATCAAGGAAAAAATAAAACAGTGGAATCGCTTTACCTTCGGCAATATCTTTCAGGCACAAAACACTCTTGAACAAGAAATGCAAAAATTACAGCAGAGAATCATAGCTGAAGGCAGATCCGAAACCATAGCAGAACAAGAACGTCAACTACAAATGCAGATCTCAAAAAGAGCAAGACAGGCAGAGATTCTTTGGAGACAAAAATCGAGGATCCGATGGCTTAAAGAGGGCGAACGCAATACAAAGTTCTTCCACCATACCACTATCCAACGGAGAATGCACAACAACATTACTCTCCTCCAAAATCGATAAGGGGAACATCTAGAGAAGCATGAAGATATAGAACAGGAACTCCTCACCCACTTTTAGAGGGTGCATCAGGGAACAGAGACTGATCAGTTGCTAGCTATAGAGAAGATCATCAAGATTATTCCTAAGATCGTAACTGAGGAACACAATCAAATACTCCTCAGGCCTATTTCTTTACAGGAAGTGGAGACATCTATGTGATAGCTCAAAGTTGGGAAAGCACCCGGACTAGACGACTTCACTTCAGACTTCTTTCACAACTTCTGGGATCTAATCAAGGAGGAAGTCTGGCAAGTAGTCGAGGAATCCAGAGTTAACAGATTGATGGTTCCATCCTTGAATGCCACCTTCATCGCCCTCATCCTAAGGAGGAGAATAGCCAGACTGCGGAAAAATTCCGACCTATTTCACTATGCAATGTATTGTATAAAATTGTCTCCAAAGTGATCGCCACACGCCTCAAGCCCCTGCTTCCTCTTCTTATATCACCGGAGCAATCAGGTTACGTGGAAGGAAGGCAGATCACTGATGGCATAATTCTCACTCATGAAATCATTCACTCCCTAAAGCAAACCAAAAAGGCAGGTATGCTCCTAAAAATCGACCTCTCAAAAGATTTCGATACTTTAAGCTGGAAATATATTCAAAAAATACTGTTAGCCTTTGGATTTACCCCCCCTGGGTAAGATGGATTATGAGTCTCATTACTTCTACCTTTTTCTCAATTCTTGTCAATGGGACCCCCTCCACCCCCTTCCACCCGTCCAGAGGTATCCGACAAGGGGACCCTCTCTCACCCTTTCTATTTGTTATTATGGCGGAAGGTCTTAGACGTTACATCAAAGATCCCCTTCAAAACCAGCAATTATGAGGTGATAGTAAAAAAGGTAAAGGTAAAGGATTAGGGGTCTGTCTACTGGCATTCACTGAGTGGTTGGTTTACCATGGTTGTGAAGTGATATTCAACAAAGGAAAAACATTCCTGAGACACATAGCCACGGGGCAAGTGAAGCAGATTGGGGTTCGTGTGAAGAACCTGTATAAGCTAGATGTGGAAGAATGTGCTACATTAAGCACTAAGGCGGAGAAAGTGAAGGTCGTGATGTCGATGAACTTTGGCACAAAATACTTGGTCATTTGTATCATGGTACCTCGAATATTATAGAACAAATAACCACTCACCTCTCTAAAGGAGCACTTAAGCAATAGTATATATGCAAAGGATGTACATTACAAAAGTACATAAAATCCACATTCCATGATCAGGACAACAAAGCACATGCAGTCCTAGAAAGGATCCACTATGATGTTTATGGACCTTTCTCGACAACCTACACTATCAGACACAAATATTTTGTCACTTTTATTGATGACTTCTCACGGAAGTGTTGGATCTTCTTCACGTGGAATAAAGATGAGACATTCTCCGAGTTTGTAGAATTCAAGACAGTAGTTGAAAATGAAGCTAGCAAGAAGGTGAAGGCTCTGTTGTAGAGGCTACAACACCCTCCAAAATTTTGGCCTGCACTTAAATTTCAGAGCCTATTATGGATATTGTGATCAATCGTTCCTTAGTCACTTATTAGTAAGTTGATGATCTCAAGCTCCCCTTTTCGATCTTAAGAGTCGTTTATGCTTTTATCTTTACATAGAATGTGTCATCTTTGGGCATGGGGGTAATCGCTTGTCATGCAAAGGGAGGTTTGTTTTGCTTCAAGGGGAAATATTTATGAGAATGAGACATGTTTAACACTCATTTCACACACTCTTACACAAGTGTCGCCTTTATCCTCCCAGTGTCTATAATCGAAGCCGCACTTGCTGTAAGCTGCCACAAAGGTTGTTGCATTAAGTGAAGTATGTGTTATATACTCTGGATGGTCTATGTTGTATCGATAAGTTTTCAAGTGTGTGATCGTAGTGAAGTTTTATCACTATTCACATAAGTTCCACTGATCCCACACTTAGCTAAATTTCGGAGTTTCCTTAGCAACCTAGCCTCATCCAACTTTCCCGAACTACACACTTCACATATGTAACCCTCAAGATTTTCCGTTGCTTGTTCGAACCATGCAATGCGTAGAAATCCCAACCTCCCTTACCATTCAAAAATGCGCAGTGGTTTCCTCCAGTTTCCTTCCCTCAGCCGGAAACCACTGTCTCCAAAAACTGTGCAGTTTTGTCGCTTGACTACCCAGTATGCCTTGCAACCTAAAATTGCATAGATGTGTCCTCCCAGGGCCTCGTCCCAAGTAGGGCCACGAAGAAAGATGACATGATAGATGACTCTCAAGGAGTTGAGGAGAAAAACAAGCAGACCAAGAAACCCAAGGTATGATAGAATATTAGGACCGCATGAAGACTCCATCTAATGCATAACCCTTTGGAGGCTAGGTATGGAAAACAAAGCACATCTTTTGAAATACACCTCTTAATGTAGCTTAAAAGTTTGCTTATCATTGTCGTATCATTTCGTCTTCAATGACATTCATGGTTGCAAGAACTGAAAGTCATTCCATGTGTTTGATCTACGTGTCTTGCTCCCTTTCACTTGTTTATTACATAGCTTAGAAGATGAAGAGTATTACAACTTGTTTATTTAAGCTACTGAGGTTGTGACCAACATGATCTTATGACTAACCAGGCATGATGCAAGGCATCTTAAGTGGGATGAAAGATGTTTGATGATATGTATGTAGTCAGTACACTCCTCTACATTACTCCTTTGCATTAATCTTTGCTTTGTATCTTGCATGTACCCTCACCACTTGTCAGATTTGGCTACCTGCTGCCAATAGTCTCTTAGCTCTTTCTTGACAAAGCAGGCGAAGGAATTTCCTTCAACCTGATTTCTTCAAGGCTCTTCATAGAAATTATAGCGCTAAGAGAAGGAGATGTGGAATCTCACTATCAAACTCTTGAAAATACTTTGCATGTTCGAATATATCCAAACAATTAAGCTACCACTCAACAACATTGTCAATCTTGGAAGACTCAAGAAAGATCACATCTCTAGATATTATAAACTTCTTATTCACTTCATCATAGAGATGGTATGCTTTGGAGGTATGAGTACCCAAAGAAGATACTTTTGTGACTCCTTTCACTGAGTTTTTTAATCTGTTCCTTAGGTATGAAGGCATAATATGAGGAACCAAAAACCCTGGGATGCCTCACCGAAGGAATGTGGCCATACCACATTTCATAGGGAGTCTTGTTTCTAATAGCATGAGTTGGACACCTATTATTTATATACACAACACATAGAACCACATCAGCCCAAAACCTTATGAACTTAACATGTGAACTATGCCAAGTTCATAGTGAAAGTAATACATTCCAATGAACTATGTGTTGAAAAATGCAGCAAGAAATTCTCAATTTGATTTTTCCTTGATTAAATTGAAAAAATTCAAATTTCCATGTCAACAGACAACTTGGATGATGTTAACTTGTGTGACATGGCTTGTGTCACCTAGTTTACTCAATAAATTTGAGTTGGAGGAGTTAGAGTTCAGTTCTGCATATGCGATTGCTAACTTGTGGCAATAAAGGTCAATTATCTCAGGTTGTTGTCAGTTAAACTAGTTCTAACTTTTGGAGGAACCAGTGGAAGGTCATTTAAGCTGTGGGACTTCAGTCAAACTCGGTGATCATCTAGTTAACTGATCAATCAACCCAAAATAGTTGGGGCATGAAGAGAAGTCAAGTCCCCTAAAATTGGTGGAGATTTGAAGGTAGTTTTAATTTCTTGTAGCTCACACAGTTGCAAGAAATTTCTATAACCATAGTGGAGGAGGTAGCTTGATTAGGAGCTTCTTGTGAAATTAGAGAGAGAATGATTGTTGGTAGCATTAATAGCCTACCAGCAATTTTTTTTGCACCACACTTCAATGTTTTGGGCATGGTTTTTGAGGGTGGATATTTTTTTTTATGCTTTTTGGTCATGCACGTCCTCACTAAGTATCTTGGGAGGTCTGTAATAGTTCCTTTCATGCACATCCTCACTAAATATCTTTTGGGATGTCTGTACTAGGTCCTTGTAAATTTCTGTTTGCCAAGGCTTAACTACTTATGATCTTAGGTGCTCACAAAAATTCGACAGTTTATGGCACTTTCCAAATCACCATTCCTGAAAGGATCCAACAAAACGACTTCAGAGGAAGATGAGAAGGGAAAACTCTTATTGGAACTAGCCTAGAACTAGTGGAATTGGTTGGTCCCAATGGTTTTAGAGTTGTACTAGTCTAGTTTGGTGGTTCAGATTGGATAAGGTCGGTCTTGTATTGAACTGACCTTAAAACACCAAATTCACTAGTTCTCTAATAAACTGACCAATTCTGAAGAATGTAGTGCAACATAGCTAATGAGCACCAAATAATAATTTTTTAATAAAAAAATACTGAAAAGGAAAAGAAAAAAATTATTAACTCGAGGGCCCTACAAAACCTGACCCTAGTAATTAATGGTAATATTTAATTTTTAAAGTTAAAGTAAAGTTGACATTCTCCTTATCTTTCCTTTTTGAAAAGGAAAGATAAGGATAATGTCAGATTTTACTTAAATTTTTAATATTAACATTAATTGTTTCGATTTTTTTCAGAGTGGTTCCAACTTCATTCAATTTTGAGAAAGTCAAATTTTAGATCCCATTCAAAACTTAGTGGTTATTGTTTGAACCGCTTCTTTATAATGAGTCCTAGACTTTGACTTCCAATTCTTCAGGTGTAGTTATTGCATAATCATATTCCTCGTGAGACTTTGCAGCAGAAGTTGATCTTTAATCCATTGCAAGCACTTGACCTAGCATAGGGAACCATCAGCTACCCCTCTCAAGATGGTCCCATAGCCCCTCAAGAGCTATCCATCAAGAGCTATACAATACAAAAGAACCACTAGCATATGTAGTGTTGATTTTGGTTGTCCCTGGTTCATATGGTGTTACATATTCTCCCTCGCAGGTATGGGCGCCCATGAGATCATCAAATAAATCGGGCCTCTCATCCCATTCATGGATTTCCTGTCAATCACCACATCTCAACATGCAATCAATGCATTAGTTATAATCATAGTATCAGAGAAATAGTCCAGATGCCAACACTTTCATTTCATCCTAATAACATAAAGTGATTATTATCACAACATTTTGAATAGTAAAGATCTGCACACTCTTGAATGTCATAAAATTTGCATGCAATTACCCCATGTTTCACATCATAAAATACTCTCATAAGTTATAACATCAACATATCAGCATCAAGGATATATCATGACATCTCATAATAAATGAACCACATGTCAATTTACATCATGATCCCTATGCATATCATATCCATCATGATAATTCAACATCATTATCATAAAAAATAAATAAATAAGCACCACATATACATCGTTAAGCTCTCATTAGAACTATATACATTTACCACATACCATCATATCATGAAACATCGTTAATATGAGAATCATCTCAATACTTATCAAATATAGAACAACAATACACCATAAGCATTCTTATCATGAATTAATTTCATTTACTTGTATAAATAGTTCAACATCCCTCTAGGATCTATGTGAGGATGTGGTCCAACCCTGAATAGGATTATGTTATCCCATGAGTACTATTAGTGTCATGTTTTCATCAAGGTACCAATTACTTTTTCAATATACATTTCTTGTTCTTTCTATTAGGAAGTTAACCATTACATCATAGGTATACTTATCTAAGTACATCATTAAATTTCAAATGAGTCTCATCATCTTGAGCCTTAACCTCTTGTCGAATATTCTTCCTTCCCCAAGGACATTTGAGTCAAATTCAATGTTAAGATATTATCGTTTGTACAATCATTTAAATCATCAATATCATGTTAAAATTCCATGATCACTATACATATTGTGCTTATCCAAATGGAACACATACATGAGGTCATCCTTATTTAAGTCTTAGGTTATGCTTAATCCACCTGCATGAAGGCTTAATCCATTGTTATGCTTCCATTGTAGCCCAATAGGTCAAGATACTTGGCTCTTACTAGAGCAGTTTGGGTTCAAGTCCCCACAATTGAAATGATGTGCTTGTTGTCCCCTAGTGATTTATCCATCACTTGCATGATTTTCATTGTGAATCTTGGCTTATCTCATCAAGTTCCCACTTGATATCTTTTATCATAGATTCATTCATCTTCAAGTTAGACTAGGGATTCTTCCACCTTAATTTTCACTCATTAAATCTTTAGTTTATAGTTTGAAATGCTTGGAACCACCATCACCATTACCATCCATGAATGATTTGGTATGCCTAATATGTTTGACAATAAATTCTTTATCGATAATCAATTGACACTTAAATTTCTTATTAACTCAAAATACCACACACACAATATATTAAAAATAATAATAATATAAATATTCACACTTCCAATAAATAATAAAGTAAAATAACAACTTATCAATTTCAACATAATATTTTAATATTAAATAAAAAAATTCAGTTTTTATTACTCATTTCAACATAATACTTTAATAACAATTAAACAAATTTAAGCTCTATTATCTAATTTATTAAATGACTAAATCCACATTATATAAATTCCTTCTCATTCCTTAAAACTTGGTGAGTCATTTTTATACTATACTTAATACATGTTTTATATAATATAAAATAACACTCATTATATATATATATATAAACCTTTACTTATAATTTTAAAATTTAATTTAAATATATTTTCATAATACCACATCCTATAAATCCTATTTTTTCTAATAAAAAATTATACTCATCCATAAATATTGATTATAACCTCAACCCATTATATACTTTATGTTAACGAGTTATATGACATGGTGTCCATTATATTGTTTTAATATTAATGTATATGTATATTATCACTTCCGTTAAATATAAGCACTAATTTTAATAACCTTAATGCATTAAGGTTAACACATGCAACCTATTAAGTTTTTTTCTTTAAAAACTCGTCTTGCCTTAAAGCAGCCTCTCTGTCTCTCATCTTTCACATTCTCCCGTGTGCTTGACACCTCTTTTCTCTCTGCCTTATTATCATATATCTCTTAATGACATCAGTGTTGTGATGTTTATTACTTGTATCGTTCTACGTGGAGAATTCACCAATATGGCAGTTAAATAATTTGGCATTTAGCAAATTGGTGGGGTTTATAAAACAACAATTTATTTATTTATTTATTTTTTCACTAGTTTTGTCTCTCTTATTTACTTTTTCTTAGCGAATTCCTATAAGTGGTTTTGTTGAGTCTATTTTTGACACTCACGGCGGTTTTGATTTGGCTTTTGGAAGTACTCTGGACTTTGACTAAATCGCATTTTGGGGCTCGTCTTAGCATAAACATCATGCATATGATGCTTCTGAGGTTTCGTAGATCTTGAGGATGTGACAATGTTCACCGTTGATTGCTTTAAGCATATGGAGGAGGATTAACTAGATTTGCCTTCATAAGTGAATATTTGCCACTAATGCAACCAATGTTTTCGCCAATGTAATAAACACAACACCCCAAGAGAGGGTATAAGGATTATTTCCACGTAGAAAATCTTAGTCAGCACAATATGAATTATGTAATTCTCCAACACCACAACCTGAACAACGAGTGACGATACATAGCAAAACATGTATTGTAATAAAATTTATTATGAAAGCATAAGCTCCCCAGGAAAATATCATATAGAAGTAGGATAAAGCATTTAATGTTGACGTTTCCTTATCTGCATTGGCTTTTGGAAAACCTACAGTCAAGGCATTTTGATTTCTTTCTGGCCTCTAAAGCGATTACGAGGAAAACGAGCCCTTGGCCTCGCCAGACATCTGGTTAAGACCACAATCTCATGATGTACTGTCATGACCCCATTTCTCAAGAATAATATATATATATATATATATATATATATATATATATATATATATATATATATATATATATATATATATATATATATAGTCATAATGCTTTACATACCCGGGATTACCCTTTGGAATTATATATACAATTTCCTATGATTCATTTACCTTATGTCACTTTATGCACGTCAATTGTCATACGGGTATGGTTTAAGGGATTAGTGTACTTCTTTTTAACTTTAATAAAAATATCTGTATGGTTTGGACGCATGTTAACCATGCGGCAATGGTTCCGGGGGTAACTTTATGTTTTCCCTTTAGCCATCACGTGGCACCCCTTATCCATTACTATGAGAATTATCTCTTGCTCTGATTCATACTGTATGAGGCCGATAGGCTGTCCAGTCTTTTTGCCTTGCATCAACGGTGGAGGGCACACTTCGTAATCCAATGGTCGCAGATCGTCGCCGCGGGGTGCCACCTAAACTAATGCTTGCCTTGGGTGATGGGATCATTTTTTTGGGAACTTTCTCTGTGGCTTTGCTCTGGTTCAGTCCATGCATTCCGTCTCGGAGAGCCTAGCTCACAGACCCTGTTCAAATGCCGGAGGATTCATTTCCAAACCCTTCAGGTAGATAACCGCACAATGTCTTGTTCCTTCTGTAACCTTTTGGCTATGCGTTCTTTTCGATTTACTGATAAACTTCTCGATTATGCTCATGCATCATGCATTTGCAGGGTTATTCGGCAATGGGGTCCTCCTACAGCACTGGAACGAGTGTTGTTCATTCATTGGCCAGAGTTTTCTTTAGTGGTAAGTGTCTTGGCAAGCACAAGGATAAATTCCTTGAGTTTTTGTTTTACTGCAGTTTGCATTACTTCTATTGCTGTCTAACATGTGCTATTCAGGTTGCTCCTTGTACGGGTTAGGCACCCATTCCTCACACAGCCTAAAGACTAAGGAAAACCCCACCCTCGTTCTGTTCCGAGTTCCAGGTATGGGGAATCCTACCGGCCGCGGCTATGTCTGTTTTGCTTCAGAGTTTTTCTTGTGTTTAGAGGAGGGTAACCCTCTAGGTCACCTTTATTTTTTATTGAACCAGGGTGGGGAGGGTTATTCGTTCCCTCCAGGCTCCAGTTACCATGGACATGACAAATGTAAATTTAGACTCTTGAATTTGGATGTCCGACTGCAATTCCTCTGCTCGGACAATTGTAACTGTATATATATTTTAACACACACTTGTGCTTATTTTTCCCACGGCATATTAGGCTCCTTGTTTGCTGGACTATAATTTATTGTGAGGGTATACTGCTTTTAACGATAGAATATTCTTTCCTCGTTTGTGCTTGTTTAAAGTTTACCGCACCGCGACCTTTCTGTACAGGAATTTGTACTCATTTTTGTTTTATGAGTTCATAGTATTGCACATCTTTTATCTATGTCACGTTTTTTGTTTGGTTTAGCTGCACATTCCTATACAATTTATATGATGTTTTATGTAATTGACTGAAGAGGGTCTTATCCCCTAAGCTTACAATCTCCCTTGTTGAGAGGGTCTGAACCCTGCCCCTCAATTACAATGTTCTTTTGAATTAATTCCTGATTGCTTCCAGGTTATTAATACTTGTATGCTGGAAAGAGTTAAAACGCGGACAAGATAATAACCCTACCAACCTGCTAAACCATTCTATTCCAAACCCAGTTTTCCTTTTTGGGTGTTCTATTTGGCTTAGATAATGTCCACAGAGAGGGTCTCTAGCTGCGCCACTCCGCTTTTTGGCCTTCCTTATTACAGAGGAAATTCTCTACTGCATCTTAACACAACCTGCAATAATCTTTGCCTTAGATTAGGGTCGATACAGTTTGCAGCAAGCAGACGTTGTTTTATTTTTATTTTTCTAATTATATACACCTATGTCTCTTAAAGAAAGGGGCTCGGCCCAAAGGCTGTAAGCCATTACTGAGTAATGCTGGTCTTGAGATGATTCCATTCACTTGTCTAATTTCGGGTCTGCCTAAGAATTTATTTGTTTCCTTCTTATTTACTGATTGGGATTTTTTTTGTTGCAGTATTCATGGGCAATGTGAATTTATCATGTTTTATGTTACTGCTTGATTGACTTACAAGAATATCCCAACGTGGCACATAGATCTTTGCAGGTATCTCCTTTATAGAGGGGTTGGATCTCTAAGTAGAAATGAAGGTTCCTTAATTGTGTGGTGGCACAACTGCCTAAATTGATTAGCTAAATAACTTTGTGAATTTCAAGGTGTGTGAGAACATTCCTATTGTTCTTTGTGGAAACAAGGTTGATGTGAAGAATATGCAAGTGAAAGCTAAGAAAGTTACTTTTCATAGAAGGAAGAATCTTCAGTACTATGAGATATCTGCAAAAGGTAACTACAACTCTGAGAAGCCATTCCTGTACTTGGCACGGAAGCTCTCATGGTGAACCTTTAATCTAGTTTCTGATGCTCCTTAATATGAATGTTATATTAAAAAATTTGCATTGATTCTATAATGGGTTAGTTTTATAGGGATACAAACCTTCATTTTGTGGAGTCACCTACTCTTGCTCCTCCTGAGGTTCAGATAGACCTTGCAACCCAGCAATAGTAAGTAGAATGCTATTTTCTTATTATTTTTTGTTAACTTTTATTGAAATAATTTGTTCCATTTCTAAAAGATTGAAACTTTGGCTTACAATCTTTTATGTTGTCAGGTACGAGGCAGAACTTGTAGTAGCTGTGGTCCAACCCCTTCCAGATGACGATTATGATGCTTTTGAATAGCTTTGTTAAGATGTTTTTGCATATTTAGGGATTGGCGGATTCAATTAGTTTTGTATCATTGGAGTTTGCTCTTGAGTTCCGACATTTAATTCTGATTTGTATTTGGGGCTTAGAATAGCATTATCGCATCTCTCTATATGTGATTTGGGTACTGTGTAGATGTTTTCATCGGTGGAGTTGGCTAAGCTATCTTAGTTCAACTCCATTACAGAGCTATTTTTATATGCTAAGACAATTTTTTCCATTATATACTCTTGCACATTTTGCACAAGAAATTTTTGTACTCTTCAAATATTTCAAGAATGATCAAGTGCCTTTCGTTGTGTATTGTTGGGGGAAATGCTAGTTGCGATGATTGTTGCTTGTAATATATTATGGCTTGTTAAAACTTTCTCTGAAAATTCTAGCTATGTCTGAGGATTTATTTTAACTCTGAAATTGGTTTACATAGTTGATAACTATGGCTATCAAGCCTGCCTAGGTATTCTTATGGGTATGTTGTCTGTCGAACACATAAAGGTATCACCATTTCATTAATTGGGCTCTCGATTGATTTCTGCATAAAGATTTGCATTGTCTAAATCTAAAGTCGTTTCCATTCAACAGTCTACAGATTCTTCTTTAACTATAGTAAAATTGGGACATGGAACACTTATCAAAGCTAAGGTAGCATATTAAATCCAAACTTCTGACTCCCATTTGAAGTAGATATTAAAGCTTTATAAGATGGCACGTTGTTGAAAAGTTGACAGTAATTAAATATGCTGGCTGGACATTGCATTTATATATGGGTGGCCATGTTAAGCTCACGTGGTCTTGGAGGAAAGCATTTTCTGCTCTGTATTAATGCTGGCGTGATTTAGATTTTATAGGAGTGTTCCGACATCAATTGTCAGTCCTCACTTTTATATATTTATCACTTATATTCATGCCAATGCTGGGTAACTTTGGCTTTGAAGGAAATAGTTCTATGTCGTTTTATTTCTTAAGCACCACACTTTATTTGCTGTTGGTTTGACATGTTTAATGCTCGAGCAATATTTTCTGAAGTGTTGCTTGTCTTCATGTCTGTTGGAAGAAAACCACGTCAGGCATGGAATGCTGCATTGTGATGTTGGTAATTACTAGTGTGGAAATGTGAATGCTGGACTGAGCGCTCCACACACACAGCTTGTTATTATTTAATTGGCAGAGTAAACCTACAGATTTACAGGGGTGCTAGGTTTTGTTGGAACACAAAGTAAAACTTGGGCGTAAATTTAGTAATGAATTGAATCCCCTCTTGCTAAACAAAGGTAATATTAATAACCCATATGCGCTGGTTTCTATCAGATAACAATTTTTGTGGTGGTTTCTCTCATACATGAGTACTACTTGTGAACTTTGAATGTGAAACTACTTTGAAAGAACATTCAAAATGATTTTTTTTTTTTTTTTAAATAATTTTTTATATTGTCTCTAGAGGGACAATAGTTTTAATTATGGACATATTGTCTCTATAGAGACAATATGTTTTTAATCTCAGCTATTGTCTCTAAAAAGACAAAAATGTAATTGTCTCTAAAGAGACACAAATGAAGTTGTCTCTAGAGAGACAAATGAAATTGTCTCTAGAGAGACAAATCAAATTGTCTCTTAATAGACAATAATTCTTGTCTTTATAGAGACAATAATAATATGTGTTCTATATTGTCTTTATAGAGACAAATTTTTGAGACATTATATTTTGCCACACCTGCTTACAGACAATATTTAAGACAATACACAAGTTTCTTTTTGTCTTAAGTTAAGACAATTGACTCAAATGTTGACTTAAATATTGTCTTAAAACCCCCCTACATGTAGTAGTGGCGTAGTTATCCAGTTTTGGATTACAGTAAAGGTTGAGAAACTAGTCTCAGTATCGGGCCTAGTGATTTGAGATTGGATTGCGGTAAAGCATGAGAGATGAGGAGGCAGAAAATTCCTCAAGGTCAGTGACATATTCCAAATGGAATTCAAAGTTTGGTTCCTTTGTGATTAGAGCATCGGTTTTGGTTTGATCAGGGTTTGATGAGGGTGGAAGTGGTTTAACCTTTAGATTCCCTTAGTTGTTCATGGATTGGTTGTTCTATGAGATCCCACATTCATGCTTGGAATTTGACACATGGGTGATTGGCTGAAAGAGACATTTGGTTCAACCATGTCTATGGTTGGGTGGTACGTTAAAGTCCCGAACCTGGTTGGATTTGCCTATGATTAATAGAAGCTAAGTTCTCTTACTTTTTCACTGGTTTATATGTGGATTTAAAATTTGTCATATCTATGACATTTATATGGTTTTATGCTAGTTATAATCATGGTTAAATGACTAGTTCATGTCATGGTTATTTCATGAATTTAATTAAAAATTGTTAAATGGATGGATGTAAGACCTAATTGATGATATAATAGTTCAATGGAGAAGGAGGTGAGCCTTATGGTTATGTTTCATAAGTTAATTCAGTCATTTATGCTTTGTTTTGTATCCTAGATATGTAGGTTGCATTGATGCCAAGTGTTTGAAAGAATGTCAGTCGCAGTTGAGGATGCTCGGGCCTAGTCCTAAGGTTGATTTTTGATTTATTTATATTGTCATCATGTATTTGATGGATTCTAAAGGTTATAACAAGTTCTGAGCAGAGGCCACGATTCTGGGCTAGAAAAGTGGTTCAAATCTCGGGGAAAATGGCACAGGTCTTCTGGAAAATGTCCAAGGACGCTAGAACACAGGCTTGTGAGAGTGACTTTAGCTTCCGGTCACTATCTTTCCTATAGCATGAGAGTTACCAAGGGTTAAAAGGCTTAAATCATTAGTGGGACTCAGGGACAAGATGTCTGAGTGGCTAACATGTCTCTTGAAGGTGTTCATGTTGATGTGGATGGGTTTGTTTGATATGTTCCATCGGTCCCATTTCCTTAAGGTCACCAAGGAAGTTGAATCCCTTATAGTAGTCTCTCTCATCGCATGTTTACCCTGACTGGCTGGTTGCTTGGCTGGACCTGGGAGGAGGGGGTGCTACAGATTGGTATCAGAGCTTGGTTGCACTCTCATTGGGTGAATGTGCTTAGTCATGCATGCATGTTAGTTGCATGTGTGTCTCTTACACTTTCATTCCATGTGCTTGCTGGATTGCATCGTGTTGATCATGATTATAGTAAGGTTTTCATGAGGAACTTGATGTGATTTTGTGGGATGCATCATCGGAAGTATATGACTAGTTGCATATGGTTATATGTGGCTTACATGTTGATTATATGTCTCTTGACTACATCCTTGTATGTCAAGTGCATTCTTGAATGTTTTGATTACATGTATCAGTCTTGTAGGTTGATTACAAGAATTGATCACTTATGCTCAACTACTTGTGCTCATACATATGTGTAGATTAAAAGTTCATGTAATAAAAGTTAATAAAGGAAAACTAAGACCATGGTTAAGGAAATCTTATTCCAAGCTGAATGTTGGGAGAATATATCCTAGTGGGCATCACTGGATGTGTGCTTTTGCTAAGGAAAATTGGCAAAGGCTAAGGCAAAGGCATTAAAAGGCAAAAAGGAATTTTTGGCACATTTGTTTATGAAAATAAAGGAAACTAGGGGAAGAGGAAGGTAAAAGGTCACAGGTTACATGTGAGGAGGAAATTGAAGGAAAATAATGGGAAATGAAGAAATTAGAGGCCTTATGCATAAAAAGGATTCTAAAGATCAATTCATGGCTTTTTTCAAGTTCAAGTTTGGATCTCTTTAATTACTCTCTCCATCTCTCTCTAACTCTCTTGATCACTTAGAGTTTTCTTGGAGCACTATAGTTTGGTGCAAAGGAAAGGGAGCGTAAGGAAATGAAAAGAAAAGAAAGTAAGGATCAAGGAAAGGAAAGCAGGCACAAGCAGCTTCAGAGGGAATACTTGCAGGTAACATTTTACATGTGTGATTTCCTAGCTAGTTTGGACATGCATGGCTTTACATGTTGGTGTATGGTTTTGCTAAGTTATGACAATGGATTTCAACCTAGCCTAGCCTTTTTCTAGATTCCATGGTATGTTGGGATGTTTATTTCAGTTTTGGAACTTTGGAATTGTCTGATGGATTTTAGAATCTAGGGCGAAGATGGTCTCAAGGTTCATTCTCAAAGGCCTAGGAATCCCTTGACCAGTTTTGGTGAGATACACTGTAAAGCATGAGGGATAAATCTTAGTTTAGGGCCTAGTGATCCAGGTTTGGATTGTGGTAAAGTATGAGAGACATGGAGACAAAAAATTACTCAAGGGTAGTGATGGATTCCGGATGGCATTCCAAGTTCTTTTCGGTTTTGATCAGAGCATCGGATTTGGTGTGATCATGGTTGGATGAGGGTGGAGGTGGTTTAACCTCTGGGTTACCTTGATTTTTATGGGATTGGTTGTTATATGAGATCCCACATTCATGCTTGGAATATGGCACGAGGGACACTGGATGAAAGAGAGATTTGGTTCAGGCATGTCTTTGGTTGGGTGGTACGTGGAAGTCCCGAACCTGGTCGAATTTTCCTATGATTAATAGAAGCTAAGTTCTCTTACTTTTTTCACTAATTTAAATGTGCATTTAATGCCTTTCATATCTCTGATATTTACATGGGTTTATGCTAGTTATAAGCATGGTTGAATGACTGGTTCACGTCATGGTTATTTCATTTATTTACTTGTGACTATTAATAGATGGATGCAAGACTTAATTGATGATCTAGTAGTTCAATGGATAAGGCGATGATCTTTATGATGATGTTTCATAAGTTGTTTTGGTCATTTATGCTCTGTCTTGTATCCTAGACCTGTAGGTTGGATTGATGCCAAGTGTTTGAAAAAATGTCAGTCCTAGCTGGGATGCTCAGACCTAGTCCTAAGGGTGATTTTTGATTGATTAGCATGGTTATCATGTTTTTAATGATTTCTGAAAGTTACAACAAGTTTTTGGCAGAGGCTAGGATTCATGGCTAGAAGAGTGGCTCAAATCACGAGGTCGTTGGCACAAAATTGGTAATTTTGGACCACAGTCACTAGTAGGAAAACTTGTGAGAGCGACTTTAGGTTGCTGGTCACTCCCTTGCCCATAGCATGAGAGCAAATGAGGCGTAAGATTTGCATAATAGCAGTGGGACACTGGGACAGGTTGTCTGAGTGGGTGTCTTATCTCGTGAGGGTCCTGTTGATGATGTTGGATGACTTTACGTGATGTTCCATCAATTCCACTTCCTTAAGGTGACATAAGAGGTCGAATTGGATCATATTATCCTCTCTTCTCATGTTTACCTCAGTTGGCATAGTTACTTTTGGTAGACCTGCCAGGGCGTGTTACAAAATGTGTGCAATGGAGTAATGGTTATTGTGATGCATGAGGTCATAACATGCATTATTGATATGGCCTTGCATTGATGACTGGACCCTAGCTAGAATGATGTGTATGCCTTTATACACTTATTTTATATATTTCTATATGTTGTTATGATTATGTTATGCATGTATCACACTGATTTGATGATTTTGCAGACAAGGAATCCTCTCCGAATTATGGTAAGGTACGTTGGTTTATTATGATTTGGTTTAGCTGACATAGCATGCCTTGCAAGAAAGAGATCAGATGGCTAGCAAGGTGGTAGACTACATAGAATCTCCCTATGCATCAGATGGGAAGTGTTGTGTGGGGCACTCTTCTGACATGGAAGACACATTGAGAAGCCTAAAGGAAGAAATAAGGAATTGCAAAGCAGACAATGACAAAATCATGTAGGCACAAGAGAAACAAGCAGAGGTGAATGCGATACTACTTCAGAGCTTGTCAGATTTGTAGCGACAAGGACCACTTTGGATCAACCATGGACACGAAGAAAAAAATAATGGGGCATTGGGAGTAGGTCTCCTAGTAGACATAGGTCGAATAGATCCGACACGATCAAAGATGGCAGGGTGTTGGAGACTCCAGATAGGAGAGGTGATAAACATAAGTACTATTCCAATTCTAGTTCTGATAAGCCTCATGATTGTCATCGTTATCATCCTTACAAGAGGAGTGATAGGGGATAATTTCTGGATGAGTTTAAGAAAGAAAATCCACCTACGTTCGATGGAGAGATGAAGAAATCATAGGATGCAGAAGCATGGTTGCTTGGTATGAATAACTTCTTTCGATTGCATGATTATTAGAAAACATCAAAGCACAGATAGCCACTTTCAGTCTCAAAGGTAAAGTGGATATTTTGTGGGAAGACGTGAATAATTTCAAAGGTATACATGAGGAATATTTGACTTGCCATGCATTTGAAAGGCTCTTCAAGGAGAAGTAATTATCAAAAAGGTACTATGATGACAGAGCTAAGGAGTTGATGTGTTGCAGATGGGTTCTATGACAAATGATGAGTATACTAGCAGATTTTGGAGCTATTGAGATATGTTCCTTACCTCAGGGAGGAGAAGGCCAAGGTTCATAGATTCATCAATGGATTTTCACTTGCATATAGAGATCAGATTGAGTTCAATGAGCCTAGATCATTGGAGGAGGACATCCGGAAGTTGAAGAATTGTTATGAGTATTTGAAGCGTAAAGTTGAGCCTAAGCATGACTTGAAAAGAAATGAGAAAGCTAATGGAAAATGTCCACCAAAGAGAGGAAGACCTAAATATGCGAGTGAGAAATAAAATGCAGTTCCTTACAAGAGATTCAATATAGTTGAGAAGGGGCGTGGAGAGAAACAAGCTAGAGGAGGTGGTAGGAACCATTGCAATGTTGGATATGTTGTAAGGATCATCATAAGATGGATTTTGGATTTCAGGCATCTGTGGTTCATTTCTTTTAAGTTGAATCTCAGAGTATCCATAGTAATAATCATACTTGTCAATGTTTCAAATCCCAATAGGGATCCATCATCAGGACAATTACTGAATGATGATAGAAGAAGAGCTTAGTGAGAGGATAAATAGTATTAAGATAATTTGATTTCAAGGAGATGAGGCCGGCTTAATTTTTTTATTTATCTTTATTTTTTATTTTTTTAACCATGTTTAAAGCTTTAATATAATCTTTATAATAAATTGTATTTTATTATTTTTATTTTTAAAAGATCTTTTAATGAATAGTTATTATTATTATTATTAATAGATTTTGTATAATGTTATTATAATGTGATTAATTTTGTAATGTTCAATTAGTTTAATTAGTTAAATGGATTCTATTAAAATTTTTAAGTTATTATTATATCTTAATTCTAATTAATTAATTAATTAATTGGTTGATAATTATTATAATAATAATTAAATTCATATGTAATAATGATAATTAATTTTTAATTTTATTATTAATCAAAGATAAATTTATTTTATTTTATTATGATAATAATATAACTAATTTTATAAGATTTGATTAATTAATTAGTTAATAGATATTATAATTAGATACTAATTATTATTCTAAATGCTTAATAATTAATATTGATACTTAATTATTTTATTTTTAATATAAGATAAATTGAAATTATTTTATTATAAATTAATTGATTAATTAATTAATTAATAGATATTATAATGACTAATTATTATTATATGTTAATTCTAAAATGATTGGTTAGTAAACTAAATGATACTATAATAATTAAGTGTTATTATAAATATTTAACGATACTAATAATAATAATAATAATAATAATAATAATAATAATACATGAATTTTTCTTATTATTATTATAACTAATCTTTAATTAATTATTATTATAAATAATTAATAATAATAATGATAATTATTATTAAGAATCGTAATAATAACTATATTTATTTTTATTTTTAATATGAGATCAGAAAATTATAATAGGACAGGAGTAGTTACCTGATTACCTGAGATGTACTGGTGTTCCTAATCCCCTTGATTAAAGGAAGCCAACTTCCACTAATATCGATACTGTTGTCCCTGTTGAGATTCTGTGGATGTTCTATAATTTCAAGAGCCTCCCTCAAACCCCCCCACAAGGGGGGCTATCGCCCCCCTGTGACCACCACGCTGCGCCCGGTGCAATGAAAAGGGGACTCTGTGCCCCCTCTAACCTAGGTGGTTTACTACAACCTATAGCGATTCTAGAATGGAAATGGGAGGTCATTTCCATGGATTTCATTATGGGTATTCCAAGGATAGTGAGACATCATGACACTATTATGGACATGGTTGACACATTGAGCAAGGTAGCTCACTTCATTCAAGTAAAGACTAAATATTCAGCCAATGAGGTAGCACATGTGTTCATCAGAGAGATAGTGAGACTGCATGGTGTTCCAAAGAAGATTGTGTCGGACAGGGATGCGAAGTTCACTTCCAAGTTTTGAAAGGAGCTATTTGCAGGCTTGGGTACAGAGTTGGCCTTCAGTACAAGTTATCATCCACAGACAGATGGACAGATAGAGAGGGACAACAAGATCTTTGAGGATATGTTGAGGATGTACGTGATGCACCAACAGAATAAATGGGAGGATTATCTTCCATTGGTTGAGTTCACATACAACAACCGTTATCAGGAGTCATTGAGGATGTGCCCTTTCGAGGCATTATATGGGCGGAGTTGTAACACGCCCATCAACTGGAGTGATCTAGTGAACATAGTACTTATTGGACCAAACATGTTCGTATACATGGAGCAGGAAATTCAGGTTATAAAGAAGAATCTAAAGGGAGCATAGGATAGAGAAAAGAGATATGCAGATCATCACAAGGTGTTCAAGGAGTTTCAGGTTGGGGAGCATGTGTATTTGCGCATCAAGCGTAAGAAAATCTCTTTGAGGATTGGTTCATGTGCCAAGTTGGCACAACACTATTGTGGGCCTTTTGAGATCCTTAGGAGGATTAGACTAGTGGAATATAGACTTCCACTGCCTCCAACGGTGAAATTCCATGATGTTTTCCATATTTCATTGCTTAAGAAGTATATAAAGGATGGTGATCATGTTATTGATTGGTTTGTATTATAGGTGTAGCAAGAAGGAGAGTTCCAGCTAGAGCCTCAGTGCATATTGCAGCAAAAACATCACACACTTAGGAATAGAGTCATAGATCAAGTCAAATTGCAGTGGAAGTACTTTGGGCTTGAAGAAGCTACGTGGGAGATGGTGGATCAGATGCGGGTCCTTCATTGTTTTCTGGTTGAGGCAAAGCAATTTTGGTTTGATGTTAGTATATGTTTGACATATGTTTTGATGATGTTTTGGTATATGTATGTATATGTATATGGAAGTAAATACCACCATGAGCTAAGTTATAAAGCTCCAATAAGAAGTATGGTTGTCATGTTATTATGTTTGTTATATTATAATGTTGTCATGATGTTTTTCTTTTGAGCAGGTCTTTCATTGTAAATACTGCATCGAGCTAGGTTATAAAGCTCCATGGGTAGTAAGTTTAATTTTCAATAATTTTTCTGAGGTCTAGGTGTGTTTTAACACCAAGGATGGTGTTCCCCAAGGGGGAGGTTTCTGTAATAACCCTAGTGAAAATTTCATGTAATAAGAGTTAATAAAGGCAAAATAAGACCACGGTTAAGGGACACTTATTCCAAGATGAATGTTGGGAAAAGATATCCTAGTGGGCATCATTGAATGTGTGTTTTGGCTAAGGAAAATTGGCAAAGGATAAGGCAAAGACATTAAAAGGAAAAAAGGCATATTTGGCACATTTATTTATGAAAATAAAGGAAATTAGGAGAAACATAAGGTGAAAGGTCACAGGTTGCATGTGAGGAGGAAATTGAAGGAAAATAATGGAAAATGAAGAAATTAGAGGCCTCATTCATAAAAAGGCTTCTCAGGATTAGTTGGTAATCTTTTGTTAGTTCAAGTTTGGAGCTCTCTCATCATTCTCTCTCTCTCACTCTTGGTCACTTAGAGTTTTCTTTGATCACTCTTGTTTTGGATCAAGGAATGAAAAGAAAGCAAAGGGAAAGGAAGGAAAGTGAGGATCAAGGAAGAAGAGCAGGATCAGGCTGCTTCAGTAGGAATACTTGTAGGTAACCTTTTACATGTGTGATTTCCTAGCTAGTTTGGACATGCATGGCTTTGCATGCTGTTGCATGGTTCTCTTGCTGTCAGTGGTATGGTTTTTCCGGGTTATGACAGTGGTTTTCAACCTAGCCTTACCTTTTTCCAGATCTTATGGTGTTGGGATGTTTATTTTAGTTTTTAAGCTTTGTTTTCTCGATGGATTTTAGAATCTGGGGCAGAGGTGGTATCAAGTTTTATTCCCAAAAGCCTAGGAATCCCTTGACCTATTTTGGCAAGATACACAGTAAATCCTGAGGGAGGAGTCTCAGTTTAGGGCCTAGTGATCTGGGTTTGGAATGTGGTAAATCTTGATAGTCTGGTCTCGGTTTTGGGCTAGCGATTCGGGATTGGATTGCGGTAAAGCCTGAGAGACAAGGAGATGGAAAATTCCTCAAGGATAGTGATGGATTCTAGATGGCATTCCAAGTTCGGTTCAGTTGTGATCGAGGCACTGGTTTTGGTGTGGTCAGGGTTTGATGACGGTGGAGGTGGTTTAACCTCTATATTCCCTTGGTTGTTCATGGATTATTTGTTCTATGAGATCCCACATTCAAGCTTGGAATATGGCACGGGGGTGACTGACTGAAAGAGAGATTTGGTTCAACCATGACTATGGTCAGGTGGTACGTGGAAGCCCTGAACCTTGTAGAATTTTCATATGATTAATAGAAGCTAAGTTCTCTTACTATTGCACAAGTTTATACGTGGATTTAATTCCTATCATATCTCTTATATTTAGATGGTTTTATGATGGTTATAAGCATGGTTAAATAACTGGTTCATGTCATGGTTATTCCATGTATTTACTTGTAATTGTTAAACGAATGGATGAAAGACCTAATTGATGATATAATACTTCAATGGAGAAGGAGGTGATCCTTCTGGTTATGTTTCATGAAATTTTTCAGTCATTTATGCTCTATCTTGTATCCTAGACCAATAGGTTGTATTGATGTCAAGTGTTTGATAGAATGTCAGTTCTGGTTGGGGTTTCTCAGGCCTAGTCCTGAGGTCGATTTTTGATTTATTTAATTTGTCATCATGTCTTTGATGGATTCTGAAGGTTATAAAAAGTTTTGGGCAGAGGCTGATATTCTGGGCTAGAAAGGTTTCTCAAAACGTGAGGATGCTGGCATAGGTCCACTAGAAAAAGTCTAGGGACGCTGGTACATATGCCTGTGAGAGTGACTTTGGATTCTTGTCGCTATATTGCCTATAACATGAGAACGACCAAGGGTTAAAAGGCCTAAATCATCAGTGGGACTTAGGGACAAGATCTCATAGTGGCTGACATGTCCCTTGAGGGTGTTGTTGCTAATGTGGATGGGTTTGTTTGATATGTTATGTCGGTTCCATTTCTTTAAGGTCACCAAAGAAGTTGAATCCCTTATAGTAGCCTATCTCATTAAATGTTTACCCCAACTGAACGGTTGCTTGGGTGGATGTGGGAGGAGGGGGTGTTACAACTACAACCAAGTGGGTTCACCAAGGTTGTGAAGTCTAGCAGAGGCATCAAGAGTTCGTACCTGTAACCCACAATTTTTAGAGTAGTTACCTTCAGAATAATTGATAAAAATAAGAATAAGAAAATTTATATAGTTTAAATACTAAGAGGGAACCCCAAGGATTACCTCTAAAGTCCATGCAAGCCCACTGGTGAAGGGCTTAAGTTGTTGCATTTCGACTTTCCCAGAATTTGAAACCTATTAAAATAAAGCTAGCTGGGTCAACTATCAACCCAGGTAAATGTATTAATATGGTAATAAAATTTCACTGACTTTAATCCTAAAAGAACAAGGCAAACCTAGAGATAGGCACTATAGTGTCCTCGCTAATTTGTGGAAAATGAATATTGTGAAAAATCCTCCTTGAAAGAGTAGGAAGAGCAAATCGAAGTCCTGGGCATCAACGAAAGCGAAACATCTAGTTTTCATTGTATGATTACTGTGATAAGATGACCCCTTCAAGAAAGGTCCTCTCAATAAAAAATATGTAAGGATTGGAAAGCAAAGTGTAATTATAGGAAACAAGCTAAACATATTACTAGAGAGAGCGAGATGTATAATATATGTTATTGGAAAAAAAAAATTACATTATTTTGGTCACCCTTGTACCTTTTTTTGAAATTCTAAAATGATAATTGCAACTTCAAATTGAAAGCCTTTAAAATGATTATCAATGAATGAGAAAAGTGACCAGCTTCATTTTTTTTACTTATTTTTTTAATAATGCTTTCTTTCTATTCATCATAACGTTATATAAAGAATAGTAAGAAAACTTTGTTAGTCGATAATGAATCACCTCATCAAGAGGACAATCAATAAAAAACATTAACAATAACCTTATTACCATCGAAGTGTTAACATTAAGCCTTAAATCACAAAAAGTAAGGTGAAAATAAAAAACTTTGTTAATTAGTTGATAGGCGTATATATGTGAACTTTAGGTTGAAGGAGGTTTGTTGACTTTTTCAAACAAGGGCCAGGATTAAATTTGTTGGAATATGCTTCGTCTGAAGCATTATCTATGTCTATAATTTGTACAACGCATGTAGTGGACTTAATCGAGTAGTGGATCGTTCGGTAATTCGCTAGAGAAAACGATGGGAAAGGAAGACCAGACACAACTGTCATACAAGTTTTCGACCCTTTTTGATGTACTTTGGTTTAACATGTGGAGGAAGCATCACCTTCGATTAGATAAGGTTCCCATCCTATGGTTCAATTGCTTTTCTAGGGTTGATGAGAAACTACTCAGCTTTTCCCCGGGGTTGCGAGTCATTTGCACGGTGAGCTTGTTGGGAGAGTTTTGTCGCTTGACCTTCTCAGACATGTCTACACACTACCTTTGGTAAGATATGTTTAATATTTTTAACTACGTTCTCCTACCATAGTAGTCGTGGTGCTCAGCTTAGTTGAACCGAGAAGTGAGGGTTTCCATGTCTGTGTTACATGATTACTTTTGTTGTTCTTTTTTTGTTTTGTTTTAGGGGCTTCATTTCCATGGTGTGATCTAGGTGATATTGGTGGCCACCCACCAATTACACTTGGAAACTCACCATTTCTTCTTTCAATTTTTCAGTTTCCTTAATTGTAGCACAGTTTACTATTTTTAGCAGTTTTTCAGGTCCTAAACTTCCGGAGCCGTTTTGAGGCCCTAAACGATGTTTTTGTGGAAATCTACTGCCAGTGATTATGTATTTAAAAACATATTTTCCTTCATAGTCCTCAGAGAGATCTTTCCAATGGGCTATGATGCGCATCAAACGAAGATAATGTGACCAAGTCGCGACCCTAGGAAGTTGGCTGTCCAGCTCACCCCAACGGGGCCCATAAACTCTTGGTGTTACATCTCCTCGGGTTAGGGTTTTGGATGTTTAGGGTTTGCTCTTATTGTTTAATAATAAAAAGGCCTTTGAGCCTCATCGTAAGGCAGTTCAGAGGCATGTAGACAACACATCTCTTCTCAGAGATAAGCTACCATCGCCCTAGCTAGTTTATTTCCATTCCTATTTGTAAGCATATTTTAGTATTTTACATTAATGAAATGAAGTATTATTTCTGCTGCATCTCTGTGTTTATGGTTATCTCTGTAATTTGTTGAGTTCCTGTTTAAATGTGGATCAGTGGTATCAGAATGGTCTGCTTTTTTTCACTGTTTTTCTTTACATGTCCCCAACAAGGTCGAGATATAAAGAGTTAGGGTTTCAATTGGTCAAACCTTTGCAAGAGTAGCCTAGCAAATCCCGATGGACTCCCATGGTGGATGAAAAGAAAGACTAGGGGGCAGGAGATCCTATCAAAATATTGCTCAAAGAAGCCCTCGAGCGACAAAGGAACGCGATGATGGAAAACTTTGCCTAGATCCTTTAGCAGCTACCCAGGGGCGACGCATCGGCTTCCAACAGCTACTCTGTAAATGCCACACTGTTTAAGGTACACGTTAATTTTGAAATCCCCATATTCGAGGGTCAGATAGACGCAGATGCCGTCGATAAATGGTTAAATTTGCTAGAGGGTTATTTTTATGTTCATGATTTTTCTAGTTGGGAAATGATTATTTTCACTCTTCTCAAAGCAGCCCCCCACGTCAAGGATTGGTGGGAAACCTACTACGAGCAGTAGGATGAAAGTACAGGCTCACTATTTTTAACCGCACCCACTTGGAATTCATTCTGGGATGCCATCAAGGAGTAGTACTACCCTGTCGGAAGCTATGAGGATCAATACATAAAGTGGACCACGCTGTGGCGGGGAAGGGACAAGGACATGCTAGAGTTTACCAATATTTTCCATATCCTTCGCACAAAGTTGGTTATCAAGGATACGGAGTAGCATTTGGTACTCAAATACCGCGGCTGCCTGCAAAAGTACATCCAGGAAGAAATAGAATTCTTGAACATATCCTCACTCGGCACAGCATATCGATATGCCGTCAAGGTCGAGAAAAAGTTTAAACAGAAGAAGCGAGACTTTGGATCTGCAAATCCGAAGCAAGGGAAAGGTGCCCCCAAACCGCAGAACAAAGGACCAAGCCAAGGCAGGATGGCCCAAGACAACCCGCCAAAGCTGCAAGCAAAGAAAAGCGTTGTGAAGTCAAAAAAGGACATGGGAAAGTGGTGTGAGTTCCATAAGAGCTCCACTCGCAACACAAGTGAGTATCGGGCCAAGCAGTCACTGGTGGCCAAGCTAAAGGTTTCGGAATCAGACGCATGTTCTGACTTTGAGTCAGAACCCGACAAGGGGAATGACAAAGGGAGTAGATTATTGACGCGGAGCCCAATTCCACCGTTGCCATGATGAAGATCCAGAAGGAGGAACCTGAAGATCCAAAGGAGGAGGAGCATCTCTTCCACTCCCAAATGTGGGTAAAGGGCTCCTTTCTACAATTCATTGTCGACAGCGGGAGCGAAAAGAACCTCATTTCGGTAGAGGTCACGAAGCAGCTGGGCTTACCAACCACAGCACATCCACAACCGTACACCATCGGTGGCTTTACCAAGGACGAGATCTTCGCGTGAGCCAGCAATGTCACCTTCCATACAACATCATGCCCTTCACGGATGAGGTATTGTGTGAAATTGCTCTCCTTGAAGTTTTTGATGTATAATTAGGACAACCATACTTTTCGAAGCGACATGATGTGTATGAATAAAGGCCCCATGCTGTTATTCTTACTTTGGGAAACAAGTTGTACAGGATACCAGAGGTAGCACTGCCTACCACCATCTCTTTGGTTACTACAAAACAATGCAGTAAGCTCATTTCCAAAACCGGGAAATTTGTTTTCCTAATGATACGCCCTCAAGGAAAGAAGAAGACATGGCCACTCCACACGACAACTACAAATGGAAAAGGTCGTGGAGGAGTATGAGGATGTCTTCACCTCCCCCGTAGGGGTTCCTCTGCACTATCAGGTCAAGCACTCCATCGATCTGACCCCAGGTGTGTCGCTGCCCAATGGACCAATCTATCAGCGCTCCATTCTGAAGAATGATGAAATCAAGAGGAAGATTCAGGAGTTGCTGCAAAAAGGTCACATTCGTCCGAGTTCATCGCCCTGTGGGAGCCCAATAGTGTTGGTACAAAAGAAGGAATTGGACTTGAAGAATTCTAGGGATTTAAATTAGAATATATATATATATATATATATATATATATATATATCACAATGCATATTGTTAAAAAATAGGGAAGAGAATTGGGTGAGAGATTTTTTATAAAACCTAAGGTGTATTTTCCACTTAAAATTAAAGATAAAATTTATAATGATGAAAGAACGAGTGTTGCAGCTACAAATATGGGGCACTTGGAGAAAAATAACAAATATTAGAGTTCAAATATGATAAATGTTTTTTTTATATCAAAGTATTAGTTTAGATAAAAATTAAAATGTTAAGAGTAAAGCAACGAAGAAAAAAGATAAGAGAGGGAGAGTAAAAAATTAATAATATGATTAAATATAATTGATAAAGTTTTATAAATTAAATTAGCAGTAAAACATTTATTCCATCATATATTCTAAGTTATTAATATTAAAAAAACTGTGAAAATTGACTAAATAATAATTTTATTATTATTAAGTTAAACATATATATATCTTAAAAATTATATAACATTATTTTTTATCATAGAGATTTTAATATGTAAATGGGTTGTGTTGGCTTATGAGTATCGTATGCCAAAAAATATATATGACACTTGTTCATATGTCATTTTTTTAACTAATGAATTCAATTATAAAAACAAAAATGACAAACTATTTTAGATGTAAATTTCAACTTTTGATTTGTGTCAACTATTATGAATATTTACTGTATCTATATTGGAATTGGACTTGTGGAAGCGACATGCTATGTATGAATCAAGGCCCTATGCTGTTATTGTTACTTTGGGAAATAATTTGTACAGGATACCAGAGGTAGCACCGCCTACCACCATCTCTTTGGTTACTGCAAAACAATGCAGTAAGCTCATTTCCAAAATCGGGAAATTTGTTTTCCTGATGATACGCCCTCAAGGAAAGAAGATAGTGGCCACAACCTCCAGATAGGGCCCCTCCGCATGACAACTACAGATGGAAAAGGTTGTGGAGGTGTATGAGGACATCTTCACCTCCCCCGCAGGGGTTCCTTTGCACTGTCAAGTCAAGCACTCCATCGACCTGACTCCAGGTGCGGCACTGCCCAATGGACCAATCTATCGATGCTCCATTCTAGAGAACGATGAAATTAAGAGGTAGATTCAGGAGCTGCTACAAAAAGGTCACATCCGTTCGAGTTCATCGCCCTGTGGGAGCCTGATTGTGTTGGTACAAAAGAAGGATGGGACTTGGAGACTCTATATTGACTATCGGACGTTGAACAAGATCACGGTTTGTAATAGGTACCCAATACCACGGATTGATGACCTCCTAGACCAATTGAAGGGGGGAAAATATTTTAGCAAGATTGATTTGAAGTCAGGATATCACCAGGTACCAATCGAACCCTCCGACATGTGGAAGACTTCCTTCAAAGCCAAGGAGGGCCTTTTCGAATGGTTGGTTATGCCTTTCGAATTGACGAATGCTCCTGCAACCTTCATGAGGCTAATGGATGACATCACCAACTAATTTTTAGTGGTATACTTGGATGACATCCTGATCTCCAGCCAGAGTTGGGAAGAGCACCTCCACCACATCCGATAGGTTCTCCAAACACTGCAGCAACACAAGTTATGTGCCAATTTGGAGAAATGAACTTTTGGCATGACCCAGGTTCAGTATCTGTGATACATTATTGATGAACATGGGGTGCATGTGGATCCAGCCAAGATCCAAGTCATTCGGGATTGGCCATCTCCAACCACTCTGAGAGAGCTTCGTAGCTTTCTAGGTCTTGCCAACTTCTATTGCAAGTTCGTGTTGTGATTTTCTCATATCACTTGGCCTTTGAGTCAAGTCACCAAGGGAGGAGTGAAAGAAAAATTCTTTTGGTTTGAATCGCAACAGAAGGCATTCACAAAGTTGAAATATTGCCTCTGCTCGACACTAGTGCTCGCATTACCAGACTTGAAACAACCATTTGAGGTCGAGACAGATGCCTCTAACTATGCTATTGGGGCAGTCCTTACTCAACATGGGCATCGAGTGGCATATCACAGTGAGACACTTTCATACACAGTCCGAAAGTATCCCACTTATGACAATGCAATGTATTCCATTGCGCAGGCCTGCCGACAATGGAAGCATTGCATTTTGGGGAAGGAAACAATCATCTACACAGACCACCAACCCCTGTAGTTCATACAAACCCAAGGAAAATTGCAGAATGATCGCCATTAGAAGTGGTCCACATACCTGCAACAATTCCATTTGAATATCAAGTATAAGAAGGGTATCACCAATAATGTTGCAGATTGCCTCAGTCGACCGCCGATCATGGTGTGAACCACTGTGCTCAACTCTTGTGGGCACGAGACTTCTGATTGGCCACTTCTCTACAAAAGTGACCCATAATTCGACCACACATACCAGATACTCTTGGAAGGTCAGCATGTTCCAGATTTTCACCTCTAGGATGCCCTGTTACGTCACTTGGGTCACCTTTGTGTTCCTTCAAGCTAGCGTACCAAGATGATTTGGGAAGCACACTACAGTCATGCTGTTGGGCATTTCGGGGTCGAGAAAATGGTGGCAGTACTGTAGAAGTATTTCTATTGGCCTAATCTTTGACATGATGTCGGGAAATACATCAGATCATGCACTACCTGCGCCATTGCCAAACCGACCATCAAGAATCAAGGTCTCTATACCCCACTGCCTACCCCTAGTCGACCTTGGGAATCCATCTCCATGGATTACATGTCAGGCCTTCCTTCCACTAAGCATGGAAATGACTGTATTTTTGTGGTCGTCAACAGGTTCTCGAAGATGGCCATTATGAGGGCCTGCAAGAAAAATATCACAGCAGAAGCCACTGCTAAACTCTTCTTTGAACGAGTGTAGGTAAAATTTTGGATCCCACAGTCTATCATCCCAGATCGGGACAATAGGTTCTTCAGTACATTTTGGTTCAGTCTCTCATCGACACTGGACACCAAACTCACTAAGTCCACAGCCTTCCATCCTCAAACTGATGGCTAGACAGAGGTTGTCAACAGGATGATTGTACACATTCTGCATATGTGCAACTCAAAGAATCCACGCACATGGGACGAGAGCCTCCCCTATGTTTAGCATAGCTATAACCAGTCTCTCCACAGCTTGACTGGCCACAACGCTGTTCAGGTGGGCTTGGGATTCCAGCCACTATGTCTCATTGATGTTGCCATGCCATTTGCAGCTACTCACGTAGATTCGGCTCATGTATAGTCTGAAACAGATAAGGCAAATAGCTCCATTGAGCACATCCAACATATTCACCAGCAGGTCCATGACATTCCGGAGAAATCAAATGCCAAGTACAAGCAACGACATGATCAACATCGTGTGCCACACAAGTTTCAAGTGGGTGACAAAGTCTGGTTGCATTTGCAAAAGGAATGCCTTACCGGAGCCTATCGGAAACTCATACCACTCTAATATGGTCCTTACACCATTACCAAAGCTGTGGGAGACAATGCATTTGAGCTCAGCATTTCCCCATTCCTTGGTCTGCACCCAGTGTTCAATGTGGTCTGCATTCGACCATACTTTCCACCATTACTAGACACATCTGACATTGCAGTACAACTCACACCCACATAGTTAAATCCAGATTGCATGGAACAAGCTGCAACTGATCAGATCATGGACACACAGATCAAGCACACTCGCCAGCAGAATATCTAACTGTATCGCGTTGTCAAAGCAGGCCAACTCCTTCACCAGGGAAAGTGACTCACCAGGGACCAAGTTCAGCAGAAGTTCCCTCATCTCATGGAGGAACTCAACGCAATGGGGACCATTGCTTCCTAAGGGGGGAGGAATGGTCCAGGTGTATATTGGTGGCCACCCGCCATTTCCACTTGGACACTCACCATTGCTTCTTTCAGTTTTTCAGTTTCCTTAATTGTAGCACAATTTACTGTTTTTAGCAGTTTTTCGGGTCCTAAAATTCCGGAGCCGTTTTGAGGCCCTAAACGACATTTTTTTGGAAATCTACTGGTAGCGATTTTTTGGCTAAAATTACTTTTTTCGTCATAGTCTTTGGAGAGATCTTTCCAACGGGCTATCATGCGCGTCAAACGGAGATAATATGACCAAGTCGTGACCCTGGGAAGTTGGTTGTCCAACTCACCCCAACAGGGCCCATAAACTCTTGGTGTTACATCTCCTCGGGTTAGGGTTTTGGTTGTTTAGGGTTTGCTCTTATTGTTTAATAATAAAAAGGCCTTTGAGCCTCATTGTAAGACAGTTCAGAGGCATGTAGCCACCACATCTCTTCTCAGAGATAAGCTACCATCGCCCTAGCTGGTTTATTTTCATTCCTGTTTGTAAGCATATTTCAATATTTTAAATTAATGAAATGAAGTATTATTTCCGTTGCATCTCTGTGTTTATGGTTATCTCTGTGATTTGTTGCGTTCCTATTTAAATTCGGATCATGGTGACAGGGAGAGAACGAGACAGTCTCTAACTGGCCATACGTATCATTTCTTCCCACAGGTATTATATTATTTTTTAATTTCATTTTCCTTTTATTTATCTCCCAATCCAATTGTTAACAACTTTCTCTTTCCTCTTCTTTGTTTTCCAGGCTCTACAAAGACTGGAACGGTAAAAAAAGTATCCTGTCTATGCTCAACACTTCTTATTTTCTTGGAGGGATTTCACACAAACAATTTCTTATTAACTACAATCTTCTCATAAAATCGCATTCTTCATACTCTAGGTATTTACTTGCTAACCAGGCTAGTCATCTTGGCAATGAGTATTCAGGAGGATTTCTGATAGGGTCTAGTTTCTAAGGCAACAATTAATTAAGAGGGTTTATTCCTTGGAGTATATGTTTTTCTAATATCACACATTCACCTGGAAAGATGGATTTTTCCTGTACAATGTAATTATATAATGTGACTGCAACTCTCCTACAATAGAGTTTATTTTCTGTTGTATGTTCTATCATATAAGCAGAGTCATAAGGCTACAAATGAGTAAGAGTAGCATTCTGTTAGACTGATATTACTTAACATGAATGTTTGTGGTCAGTGAGAAGACAAATTGAGTGTATTTTTTTCCTTTTTGGATGGAATAGAATGCTCCATCCATAATGGCTCGCCTTGAATGTTTTTTTAAGAAGTTTAATGGCTTCCATCATGGCCTTTCTAAACTTATGACCAACTTACGATAATTTTGTTAATTTAGATTAACTTAGTTTAATTTAGTCAATTTAGTTTAACTTTACTGATTTGAGTCATTGTTAAAATGTGTTTGGATGTTTAAAAAGGCTATATTCTGTGAACATTCAATAACCTGAGCTAATTCTTCTAATGTTGATGATTTTCAAAGACGTGAAACCATGATTGGCAAAGACATGAAACCATTTTTAATTTTCAACTGAATGATATAAAGGGGAATTTGTTTGATTTTCTGTGATGCATTTTTTTTTCCTTTCCGAATTTATCTGCATATTTTACACCAACATGGAGTTGACTGAGACTATATCTTTCGTACAAAAATTTGAAAGCTTCAGTCCTGCTTTGCATTGTAATTTATTCTTTTAATGTTCGCGAGTTTAATATAAGCATTCTTAGTTTTAGATTTATGTATTTAAAATTGAAAATGATCCAATTTCTTAATTATTTAAAGGTTTTTCATATATATAGATATATACCAACATGGGTTTTGCTCCCGTACGTGTGTTGGTGTGGGTCACCTGTGATACATATTTCGTCCAAAGTAGTTGACCCAATTTGGTGAGAAAATACATAAAAATGTGTTTCCTTAATTGTGGTGTAGTTGTTAGGTGTAAATTAATGTGATTGTGAAGTGTTTCTTATGAAAATAAATTCATTATATATTTATATCATTTTGTGTCATGGTTATAAAATTTTATAAATTTAATTATTGTAAATAGTGTAATTTTTTATTAATTTAAAATAAGTTATTTTAATAAGAAAATAAAATTAATATTTTATTATGAAATATTTTAAATGAAAATGTAAAATATTTAATAACAAAAAACATTATATTAAGTATAAAAATACATTATAAATGTTAATGTAGTTGATATAGTCAAAGGTTAAATGGATGGCATTCTCTTGGACAAGCATGGCCACATTCTAATTGATATTCACAAGGTTTGTTGCACTCTCCATCTCCCAATTGACTGAAATCTTCGGTTACAAAGATTTTGGTTTCTATTTGTGGAACATTATCAAGGATGTACAACCCAATATTGGCTCTCAACAATGCCACACAGACCCTATTTGACTATCCAATTCTCAACTTTTTATTGCTCATAACGACAGATAATGTGATAATATTGCATTCTTCTACCTAATAGTTATCCATAGAACAAACTTGAGGAGTAGCTAGAGCGGGATCATCTACCTTCTCATTATCAGTTTGGCTATTCCTATATTGTAGACAATCATTCGGGTCCCTTTGAATTTGACTCATTTGACCCTTATACATTGTCAGAATTGTAATGTCATTGTTGGGTTTGAAGAATTTTAAAAGTTTGATTTGTTGATGAGATGCATATATAGGATTTTTTTTTGTTTAATCTTTTAAATAAAATAAAATAAAGCATTTTTCCGCTTGGGGTAGCTCAATTTGCAATGGCCATGGAAAAGACGTTTCACCGAACCAGAGGTCTTGAGTTCAAATCTTGTGTTATCCCCCTTCTCGGGGTGAAATGTTGGGCATGATGAAGATGCAGTCCTACCAAGCTTACAAAAAAAATAAAAGATAAAAAATAAAGTAATTAAAGTAATCAATTTAAATCTTTATTGATAATTAAGGCCTGCACCATTTGAAATTCAAATTGATTATAATCATTTATTTGTTGAAGATCCAACTATATTAAATACATTTCTTCAACTTATTAAATAAATAGATAGAGAAGAATTGTTGGTCTGGAGAATTTTAATAGTTTGGAAGCTTTGATGATAAAGATTATGATAATGACACTTTGAATTTTATCTACTTTTTGTAAGAATTTCAATAACTAAACTTCTAGATTGATTAAACATACTATGGAAATATAAATTGATTTTCTTAATATTTAAGAAATTTATGATTTATAAAGATTTAGGTTTTTCTTCATAATGAAATGATTATTAAATTTTATTAAAATAAACCAGAACAAAAACCCAAAAAATATTGAATGTGTTTTTTAAATGAAAAAATAAATTAAAATAAATTTATAAAAATATAAAATATAATTTTAAGTTTTAATAAAAAATAATAACTTCTTTCTCAATCATCCACATGTGTATTTATTTCATAATTTTAAATATTTATAATCTAAAATTGAAAAAATAAAATTATTTAATTATTACATAATTAACTTAAAATAATTATTTAATATTACATTAGAATAATTAACTTAAAATAATTATTTAATATTAAAATTTTGATTTTATTTTACAACTTTAATTTAGCAATTATTAAAAGTTTTCAAAGTGTATTATTTGTAAGTGAATGAGTATTTTCAATGTCGATGTTATGACAAGGATTAGATTTGTTATTAGTATAATCTTTTCATTTGAATTGGCAAGTTAATATTTTGATTAATTAATTTGAAAAGTGATTTCAAGTTTCTAATTTTATTAAGGATAAATAATAAATATATATACAAATTTAGAAATGTGCATATATAATTCTATTTTAAATATTAATAATTATTATAATATAAAATTAAAAGAATGGTCCAATGTCATATTGTGAAAGATATTTTCTCAATATGAAAATCAACCATGGTCCAATGTCGCAATGTGACAAAGATTTTCTTGATATGGAAATCAATCATGCTCGACTATGATCAACTACGGCTAATGATGTTTATTTTAGAGTTTATAATATTTATCTTAGGGTTTAATATTTAATCCCTTGGGTCTAGTATTATTCCCTAAGGTTTATAATAACTTTTGATTTTCGAGTTAATCCTTTGGGTTTATTAATCTAAAGGTTCATATTCTTAAGGTATCATATTATTCATAGTGTTTATAATATTAGTCCTAGGGTTTAGTATAAATCCCTTCAGTTTATAATCATGGTCATCCTTGGTCAATGATGGTCCAATGTCACAATGTGCCAAATATTTTTTCAATACGAAAATCAACCATGGTAAACGATGGTCTAACATCGCATTGTGATACAGATAGTATTAATATGAAAATGGAGGATGGTAAACCATGGTCAACCATGTCTATTTTAGGGTTTATCATATTTATCCCTTGGGTTTATAATCTCTTGGCTTTTTGTTATTAGTCACTTGGGTTTATAATATCAATCTCTTGGGTTTATTAATCTAATGGTTCATATTCCTAGGGTATAATATTACTCCTATTGTTTATAATATTAATTTTTGGTTTTAATATAATACATTGTGACAAAGATTTTCTCAATATGAAAATCAACCAATGTCGCATTGTGACAAAGATTGTCTGAATATGAAAATCAACCATGGTCAACCAAGTTCCAATGTCACATTGTCACAACCATGGTCATCCATGGTCAATCATGGTCCAATGTTTTATTGTGACAACGATTGTCTCAATATGGAGTTCAACCATGGTCAAGGATGTTTATCCATTTTCAAATATCATATTGTGATAATTGTTGTCTCAAAATGAAAATCAATCATGGTCAACCATAGTCAAACATCACATTGTGACAAAGATTGTGTCAATATGAAAATGAAACATGGTCAACGATGTTTATTTTAAGGTTTATAATATTTATCTTAGAGTTTGTATTATTATTATTTTTGTTACATTATCTAATATTATTTAATTATTCAATATATTTTAATTTAATTATTTAATTTTTAATAATATTATTTACTATTATTTAAATTATTTTTATTATTTATTATTATTATTTTAGTAATTGATTAATTTTATTATTACATCACATTGTAACAAAGATCGTCTTAATACGAAAATCAATAATGATAAACACTATTTATTTTAGGGTTTATAATATTTATCAAAGTGTTTTTATACCTTGGGTTTATAATATTTATCTCCTTGGTTTAATATTATTCCCTTGGGTTTATAATCTCTTCGGTTTTTAGTATTGATCCCTTGGGTTTATAATATCAATCCATTGGGTTTATTAATCTCAGGGTTCATATTACTAGATTACAATATTATTCATATGGTTTATAATATTAATCTTTGGGTTAATATAAATCCATTGAGTTTATAATCATGGTCATCCATGGTGAATAACCATGGTCACACTGTGACAAATATTGTCTCATGGTGCAATGTTACATTGTCACAACCATAGTCATCAATGGTCTACCATGGTCCAACATCACATTGTGACAAAAATTGCCTCAATATGGAGATCAACCGTGGTCAACAATGGTTAGCCATTGTCCAACATCACATTTTCACAAAGATTTTCTCAATATGAAAATTAATTATGGTTAACCATAGTCAAACGTCGCATT
The DNA here is from genome assembly GCA_031772625.1 of Pinus tabuliformis. Lineage (NCBI taxonomy): Eukaryota > Viridiplantae > Streptophyta > Pinopsida > Pinales > Pinaceae > Pinus > Pinus tabuliformis. The sequence continues at coordinate 904,339,034 of CM062810.1, read as the reverse complement.
GTGACAAAAATTGTGTCAATATGAAAATCAACCATGGTGAACCATGTTTATTTTAGGGTTTATAATATTTATCTTAGAGTTTATGTTATTATTATTTTTAATAACAATATTATTGCTAATATTATATATTATTTAATTATTCATTTTTTTTTTAATTTTTAATATTTTTTTTTTAACATTTTGAATATTACTATTTAAATTATTTATTATTATTATTATTTTTAGTAAATAAATAAATAATTATTTTTATTATTTATAACAATAATAATAATTTTATTGTAATAGTTTTTTTGGTAATATTATTTTTATTATTATATATTTATCAATAGTTTGTGTATGAGATACAATCATTAATTTATATTTATTTTTTATTATATAATATTAAATATTTAATTCATATAAATCAATAAGTCTTTATCAATCACAATTATATTAAATTTTAATGTAATTGTGCTAACTTTTATTCCATGTAATTGCAAATTTCCTCTTTTTTCTCTAAAGATAAAAATAAAAGCCATTATATTAATATTAACGATCTTCTTTTAAGCTAAACATTTTAATAAAAACCACCTCATTAAAAGTCATGAGACTAAAGATCCGTAAATGTGTTTACAAATCACCTACAGGAGTAGGTGAATCCATAACAATGTCAAATTGTAGGGATAAAAATGAGGGTTCCCAATCATATATCCCTGTCTGAACTTGAAAAGATGAGAGGTGAAGAAATACAAAGATGTAGTTCTGCAACTTTGGAAATATAAATACTCTTTTCTTTAAAGTCTATAACATTAAGGCCGGAAGTGATATTGATTGTACATTACCAGTAGTATAAATGAGTAGCTTCACCAAAACCTGTACTTTGAATTTGTGGTCTCGAACCCAATGCTCCGACAATATTCGTAACACACTGTAAATTTTTATAGCAACTATTAGCTTCCACTGTTGTAAATCTGCTGATTAACGACATACAGAAATGCATGCATGAAAACCGAATGATTGAGATCAAGTCTTGAAAGGGTTGTCCCAGTACTGATATCATTCAATATTTCAGAAATATACTCGAAGATTGAATGAATTTTCAAGGAAAAAATACCTTCGATGTAGAAATTCAATCAAGAGATAGATATTACATCAACAGAGAAAATCAAGAAATAGATATTACATCAACAGAGAAAATCCATACACTCCTTCCCATTTGTCTCTCAAATCAATACTGACCATGTTATTCCATTTCACCCGAGTGCATGAAAATGGCCCAACTCTTTATATTGGGAAATTTATTGTACTATTATTAGCAGTTGGTCATGAAAACTTCACGATTTGGCTCTCACAACATGGTGCTGGTTATACGGATATCTTTGCTTTAATTTCTGCTGCCATGACCGATATTGTTGGTCAGCAATGGCAGCTTCCGAAAGATTAATTCTTTCTCAGCATTAGGAAGGGGCAGCGCAGGAATCGAAGACGGCACCGGCACACTATGGAAAGCAAAGCCTAGGGCTCTCAATGGGCGCAGGCCTAGGGCTCTCCATGGGCGCAGGTTTCCTAATGTTGTTCGCTCATTAAATAAAGACCCAGTGATTGTCTACAGCCGGAAAAATTAATAGTCCATGACCTAATGGCTGATTCACCGGATGTTAATGAAGGATCTCGGAAGTTTCGTTTCATAATAGTCCATGACCTAATGGCTGATTCAGCACACGTTAACGAAGGATCTCGGAAGTTTCGTTCCATAATAGTCCATGACCTAATGGCTGATTCAGCGCACGTTAACGAAGGATCTCGGAAGTTTCGTTCCATATGTCGATAGCACATTGCAAGCTAAAATCAAATCAATAGATTTCAATTCATTATGTAAGTGGATTCAATTTTTGTGCTGCAAAATTTGATATTTATTTTTAGAAGTTTTGTCCATTTCTAAACAATCTACATCAAATCATTAATCATAACTTAATACATAAAAATTCAGAAAATGTTTGTTGACTTATTTAACCCCTATTCACATATAAAAATTTAATAACCCAACTTATCCTCTATCTCATGGATTGTTGAGTAAATATATTCAATTTTTGTGGTGCAAAATTCTGATCATTTTCTAGAAGTTTTGTCCATTTCTAAACAATCTACATCAAATCACTAATCATAACTCAATACATAAAAAATTATCATCTACCTCATGGATTGTTGACTAAATAGATTCAATTTTTATGGTGCAAAATTCTGATCATTTTCTAGAAGTTTTGTCTATTTCCAAACAATCTACATCAAATTACTAATCATAACTTAATACATAAAAATTTAGAAAAAGTTTGTTGTCTTATTTAAAAACCCAACTTATCCTAGACCTCATGGATTGTTGAGTAAATAGATTCAATTTTTGTGATGCAAAAATTTTGATAATTTTCTAGAAGTTTCGTCCATTTCTAAACAATTTACATCAAATAACTGATCATAAATTAATACATAAAAATTTATAAAATTTTTATTGAATTATTTAAATCTTACATAATTTTATTTATTTATTTATTTATTTATTTTTTTCTACTTTGTGGATTATTGATTGCACCGAGAAGCCCTCTATTCTTCGGAGAAGCACTCTACAACTTAGTATAAGATAGATCTCACATAAACATGTAAATGTAAAGTAAACGTAAATGTCAATGTAAACATTTAACATATAGTATTTAACATTTAACATTTTCAATTTAATGTCAGTCTTATTTAGAAATCAATCTAATATTATTATGTATAAACACAATATAAATTTAAAATATAAAGAGTTTTATGAATACTAAAAAATAAATATGATAAATAAATAAAAATATAAATAAACTCGAGATGTGGTAAATCAATAAAACTTTTTTCTATACCAACTCCAAATGTATGGTAAATAAATAAAACTTCTTTTTATATTTAGTCCATAAATCTCTTTATATATAAAGAAGGCTCAAAAAAGAGGTTTTATTTAGGTGAAGCCTAAGGGCGATACCATTTTAATACCATGAGCTAAATACCATATTTATAAAAGAAGTATGATAAATTAATAAAAATATGAATAAACCAAAGGTATGGTAAATAAATAAAACATTTTTTATATTTATTCCATAATTCACTTTATATTTAAAACCACTAAAAAATGAGGTTTTATAATAATAATAAATAATATCCCTTTTTAAGGACCCGATTTGACTACTAAGTCTACGAAGGCATACATACTCTACCCCCCTCTAGTTTTGAATCTGTGACCTCTTAGGAGAAAACACATGCTCTTAACCATTAGGCCCACTCAAGTTGTATATAGGTGAAATCTATGGGCCAAATAACGTGGGCCAAATTATTATTAATACCATGCAAAAAAACATTATTAACCCTAATATTAATATTAATAAAAATAAAGATGGCACATGATATTGATCCATGGTATTGAGAACCAATGGTATTGACCTATGGTATTCATGTGGAATGTAGCCTATTTATAGGGGGGAATTAAACCAACATGGATCCATCTTTACTCTGGATCTACTAAGCTCTTAGAGGGATCAAGTATCTGATATGCAAACTAGCATAGAGTGAAAAAAGATTTGATCTCTCAACGCTTGATAAATCCAAAATAAAAATAAATCTATGCTGATTCTTAGAATAGTCTCAAATCTGATGAACATGAACAAGATTAAATATTACAAATTCCTAAAATATTCTAAAATTCCACCTACATAAATAAAATTAATTATTTAACCTAAAAAATCCACAAATGACAAAAGGATGCCCATCTTGAACACATTCCACTCTCCTTGTTCCACTCTGCCTCACAATTTTTAAAGAGGCCCGCTCAGCTTTCTTGAAGTGGGATGGAAATTAAAAGCATTTTGCTCAAAACCGTCGCTTAGTATGATTTATCATTTGACTTCGACAGCATATGTGACTTCATTAATTCTTGGAACTTCATACAGCTGTCAATAAGTTATGTAAGATGTTGACGCACAATGCGGTGCACTGCTGGTGCTCTCTTCCTCTCTCCAGTTTATTTACGAGCATTTAAGAAGGTGTTTGCTGTGTAAATACTCTGATGTAACAGTAAACTTTGAAGGACAATTAACAATTCCATCCAATAATTCGTATTTTTCTGTAGCAGTGCTAGTTCTCTGCGAACGTGGGCGTCCACCATCTTTTCAGAAGTCGAAGTGACGACTTTGGTAAAGTGGTAAAATTACTAAATGTCACGTGGGCAGGTTGAATACCCGTGTAAACACACTAGAATATGTTTAATGTAAAATATTGCATGTGTTTAAGATTTCTATATTAAAATAACAAACTTAAAAATGATTAACTCTATATTATAACAATTAAATAAATTAGCAATCGTTTAATAGCAAATTTAAAAATTATTAACTCTATATTATAACAATTAAATAAATTAGCAATTGCACTAAAAAGTGTAAAAGAACAAAAGTGTAAAAGAACGTGGATAGGAGAAGTGTGGATGTATGGAATGCAATAATCAAACTAAACATGTGGGCAATGAAATATGATCAGAATTTGAGTTTCTATATATCTTTTAAAGAATGAAGTAGAAGGTTAAATTTAAAAAGAAAGTTATAGCGACATAAATGTCACAAAATAATGTCAATAGTTAGATGGAACCTTTTTGTTTTGCCAATATGTTCAATCTCAACAGGGCCCATGGAAGACTCTAAATGCCTATAGTCTATGTAAATTCTGAGTAATCTAATGAAATCTTACTCTAAAAAAAATAAAAATAAATATTTTTTCCTATATAACATAGGGCTTTGCCGATTACTTATACATTTAAGTTTAATATTCTCTTAATTATACTTGTAACTAAAAATATTTTCAAATTGACATCCTTATGTTTATATTGATTGCAAAAAAACACTTGTATTTCCTTAATTTAACTTATATTTTATTTCATATTAATGTTTGTTCACTTTATCCCAACATAACAATATAACTAATTCATTAAACTTTTTTATCCAAAATGTAACATATAAATCTATTTTAATATTTCAATTGTTTAAAAATATTAATCATGACTAGTTTAACTTATTACATACCTCTTTAAGTGCAAAAATTGATTTTATTTATTTTATAATATAGATTAAATGAATCAAAACTTATCATATATGAAGAATCTACATATAATTCTAAGAATTAATATATGTTTGTATGGATCCACTAAATTGAAAATAATTAAAGGTTAAAACTAATGACAATTAGTGAAATAATTATATCAACATTTTCTATAGTTCAAAGTAAAATAATTTTTCTATAATACTTTCTCTCTATATAGATATTACACCTTTGACATCAATCTCAACTCAATTATTAAAAATATGATATATATTCCATTATTAAAAATATGATATATATTACCCAAATATTGCACTACCATGTTCTCCCATGCTAATATCTATCAAGAATCCCATCTCTATTAAAGAAAAAATTTATAATCAAATCAATCTAGTCTATTAAAAATGTGCATAGAGAATTTGAGAATCAATTTATAAGTTAGAAAAGTTTTTAGGTTAATTATATTAGGTAAACCAACTTTTTAACATAATTATAAATAATATCCCAAAGTTATATTTCTCTAGCAATTTTTTTTTCTCATCACTACAATCTGCATTTAAAATCATGTGGAATGTAGTGAATTAGTTTATGCTTAACCACTTAATAATAAAAGCAATACAATAGATTTAAAATATGTATAATGGGTACATAATTTTACCGTGATTTAAATCAATGATATCTCATTACATTACAATATAAATATGCCCATCATTTTAATCTATATTGTAATGATGTAACAATATCCCAATAGTGTAATGTAATGAATGGATTCATTAAGATGCGTTCATCCTCCAAACTCTATAAAGTAATCAATACACTCATCAATTAAACATAAGTTACGGGGAATATGCTGTGATGGTCCTCTTCAATTTATAACAACATAAACATGGCATAGAAATTGATATACATACCACATCCAATTGTTCTCCATCTAAGAAAATGTTACGTGGAATAAAATATAAACAGAAGCATAGGGTCACTTATCATATTTCGTGGTATTAGTAAGAAAAACTAGATAGCATTTTCATGGCTTTGATAAGTACTATTTTCTGCTAAAAAGCACATGTATATATAAATAGTGTAACTTGAAAAAAATCAGTTACATGTATATATAAATATTATAACTTGAAGAAAAAAGCTGTTTCTTCTACGTATATAATATAACTATAGAGGAACCAAAAATAATCTAAATTTCAATCAATATTTTCATTAGTTTGTTATGCTACAACTTGCAATTAAAATCCCTCCATTATCACTGCAACATCTATCACTTTATCAAAATTGAAAATGAGTTACAAGTAAACTGTGAGAATGTGGATGCCTCATTAGCATGGAGTTGAGTTGGATCCCTAAGATTTGCTACAAACCTCAATGTATAAATATTAAAATATTTAAGGAGATTAGCTTATTTGATAAACAACTAAGTTATCTGTAGAAATTGTATGTTGTTGAGGGCCCATCATAGAGGTGTCTATATGAGTTATTTCAATATCTTAGTAAAGTTGAGTGATGGATCAGTGGTGCACTATTTATTCTCTCTTTTGTGATGTTGCCCTTATGTTGTTACAAGTCCAAATTTCCCACTCTTTAACATCGTTAGAGATGGAAATTTTGGACAACAACTACATTGACGTTGCAAAGAAAATTTAACATTAATTTCTTTAATGTTTCCTCGATATTGAGTATAGTCGGCCTATTTTCAATGGTACTGAGCCACAATGGATGAAAGTAAGTTTTATCAAGAGAGTAAAAGCTGGATGTTTTGGTTTGAATTCAAGTAAATTCATTGTTTGGTTTGAATTAATGGAAGAAATGTTCACATTAAAATCCCATGCAACCAAAAAATATACAAGTTGGTGAAGACTTTGCCCCACGGTCGCATGCTACTGGGAGATTCCTTTTATTTAAGAGGAGAGAGAAACATCATTTGATTTTGTAGTAAAATTGGTGAGCCGCAACCATTGAGCTTTGAACATTGAATATCACACCAGTAAAATGAAGGCATGACTGAAGGAATGGTGTAAACGCACCCCTGATGCTTCATGGGGATACCAAACGTTAGAAACTAGTGACATAGTACGGTGTCTCTAGTTTTTATAGTCCAAAATATGTTATGTGTGATTGAATGTCAAAACCCAAAAGGATGTTGTTTGACTTAATATTTCCATTAACATACTTCTTTTCATGTAAATAAGGTAGACCTCTGGCTACTCCCTTTGTAATTTTAATTATGGTCAACCATGGTAGACAAATGGGAGAGTTTGATGAACTTCCTATAAGATTGGAGAGATATAATGTTAGTCAATGTTCATGAGACATGATCTAAACAGATAGGCCACTAAAAACTTTAATTGTTGAACAATATGATCAATATCAGCATGCAGCAAGAGGCATAAAACAATTCAAATCCTATATGATAATGGACTCCCTTTTGCAATGATTACAGAGAATTGGTTGGTTATCCAAAATGTTGAAATTGAAAAGGAATCAATACCCTTTGATAAGAAAGGAAATAATTATACTCAACCTCAGGGAACTCAATCGGAAAAATGAGCAATAACTAGTTATAAACAAATACAAAGAACTCAGTGAAAAAAATGACGAATATCCATTTTAATTGCACCACAAAGAACCTGGTGAACAAAAATATAAATATCCATCTTAAATATAAAGGATAAATGAAATAAATTGCAACATAACCTGGAAATAAAACAAAAGGGTTGATATATATTCTAAACAAGAGAAGACCAAAATAGACTCTGTAGAATCCAGAATATGAACCATAATCAATGATATTGTTGTTTTCGATAATTTATTTTATGGAGTAGCAAAGATGAAGAATCCCAACTAATTAGGTAGATCACAAAAAGCTGATTCCTATTCTTAAACTTCTTGTTTTCACTATGAAAGATGTATTTATTGAAATTGGAAGCAAACTCTATATTTTAGCTCTCCTTTCTTATGTAGAGATAGGGATCTTATATAGTCGCTCTTTAGGTTTTTTATGTACCAATGCTTGTTCACATGTAGGATGCTTCTGCCATAAAAACCTTGAAACTTTCACTTTACTTCATTTTCTCATTCCTCCTTGACTGTATCCTTTAGAAAAAATAGAAAAGACTATTAAAAATCTACAGTTTCATATAGGGTATTTCGAAGAGGAAATGAGAAATCAACATCACTGGTGATGGCTTCAATTTCAGGGACTTCAGAAATTACAAATCCCGTGGGATACTTGTGTATAAGACTACAAACTATTTGGAATAATATATCAAATCTCGTGAAAGTTAGTTGACAACAACCTTGCAGAGATAGCTCCTAAGTGTTAGCTTGGTTGGAAGATGCTTTCGTGCAAATGTACAAAGAGTTCTTGAGATCAAATATCATTGAATATTTTGTAGTTACCAACGGTGGATAAAGAGGGGAAGAGAGTGGAATTCTTAACGAACTCATAATATGCAAGAAAATGAAAGATTAAATTTGTCAAAAAAACAACCTTGCTGAAACGAAATAAAGAAAGAGAACAAGAGAAACCACCAACCCAAAGATCGACCTTGCGTATGTGAACGCACTCAAGCTATCCCACCCAGTTATATAATGAGTTAGAGTGCATCTTATTCATGAGGGCGGAGGAATACTCTAGGGAATCGAAACCGTGATATCTGGACTTCAATGAAAATCCATTTAAATGTAATGAATAATTCACATGCAGTATAATCTAAGGGTTTAACAGAGAACAAATGTAGGATTCTTTATTTATTTAATTACTACCTGAGTGGGATGCATGGGGTTTCCAAGGCTGAGAGGCAGTGATTGAAAGATCCAAGAATCGAAACCATGTCGTCCGTGATAGTATGACTTTTGTTGACTCTCCCACATAAAGTGTGCACGTTCGATCAACATCTCCAATACTAATTGTCACGCCCCCAAGCCTACGGTAGTCTTTCAACCGTGCCGGCGAGGTGCGGCACCACCGAACACTTTCTTTTCACCAATACTCGTGCACATGGACTACGCCTAATTCACTTGTCCTTACTTAGTTTGTGTTTCGCAACCAAGTAAAATCCATTTATCCTTTATACTTAATGAAGCCCATACTCATTCATTATCCAAATGCAATTAACCAAGAACAATAACAATTGCACACAAGTATAAAGGGAGGGGCAACTCCCGAACAAGTCTGCCCAACAATAATATATTATAACAGTTCTTCAATAATACATCATCAAGTATACTTGGCAAAACTCCAAGTCTATACTTAGAATAATTTACAACCAAGGCAAAGACAGCCTTTACAATACATGTGCCAACCTCACACGGTAGGAGGGTGCTCACCCGAGACACCAAGAACTCCTCCTTTAAGTTCTGCACACAATCACCTCAAAACCGTACCTCTGCACCTACACTTGTCTCCCGGTAAAACTGCGCACTTCTACGGTAGAGCGCATGAGTTATGCGCACTCTACTCTATTTCTGCGCCTCCCTTTTACCCCTATCCAATGCGTAGAGAGAGATGCGAAGTTGTGTGTTCAAATGAGGCTCTGCGTTCACATATATATACACTAGCCTGCTCAAGTGTAAGGGGTGTCCAGCCTTAAGGCCGACCCCCTAAACTCTGTCATAACGCCCACAATTTAACCAAAGTGTAAGTCGGCTTTGCCAATGTGCAAGCCTTCCAACGCCAAGGTATAAAGCCTTTTGCTCCACTTCATTTTCGCACTAAGTGTCGTTCTCTCATAAGTATCGTCGCACTTAGCTCCAAACGTCGCATATTATTGTCGCATGAGGTTCGGATGACCGTCGCATAAGAGCGCCCGCCCGTCGCACTGTCCGCCCGCTCGTCGTGCACGGAGCGCCCGCTCGTCGTGCAAGGAGCGCCCGCCCGTCGCGTGCCTGCCCGAGTCGCGAAGGCCTTACATCCTCCTCCACCTGAAATCGTTGTCGTCCTCGACAACATACCATCTCGGTAGCTCTCCACCAAGATCATCATCAACCATGATGTCAACTCCTCCACATAAGGCAAACATCCCTGCAACATATGTAGAATCCCATCTCCATCATGCTCCACCTTAGCAACCAACTGTCACCAAGATACTCCATACTAATGTATGTTGTATATCAGATGTCCATGACCACCTTGTCACAATCTCCCCATGCTGCTCTCCACCATGGAAGGTTGATCCTTCCAACTCAAGCTACATGTCCACCGCAACAATGTGTCAAACTCCATCATATCATCATCACCATGTGCAAAAACTGCCCATGCTATGCCAACAAGTGCTAACACACCTTAACCATGTGTCAACATCTCATCTCAACAATATAACAGTAGTCATCTTGATCCATATGTCATCATCATGTGAACCTCTGTCATGATACTCCAGCATAATGCCAACACATCTATGTACACTTCGCGACCCCATGTCTGAACTAGTTGGGTAGCTAATCCAACCATCACGCCCAATCCATGAGAGTGAACATCCTCATGTCCTCATCAACTGTTCCTCAAACTTTCGCCACATCCTCGACTCATCAAGAATCTACAATCCATGCTCAGGTCCATGGAAACTCCATCCATCTGCAACATGTCATGATGCTTGATGCTAAGCCATCCCTGCACCATCAATCATACCTGCTCAAACATGTTTAAGGACTCACTGCCATGAGCAGCTAACAATGAGCCCCATCTTCTCTTTTCATCTAAGAAGATGTAGAGGGAGTATAGCCTGAAGGCTCTCCCTCACTAATCAACTCAATCCATCTATCAGGATCCTCAATCTCCATCCTTTGTAGATATGCCTCCCAGTCTTCCTTCTGGATATTCAGCCTCACATATACCTCATCAACATCATCATCATCATCTTCCACCAGCTCTAGCCTTCTTGATAAATCCGAGATGCTATCCGAAAGTGATCTAATGACCAATGACTGCTCCACAAGCTTTGCCTCAACAGTGGACAACCGCTTGTTCACCTTCTCCTTATCCTCCATTTGCATTCCTCCTAATTTATGATCAGGTTTTGTCACACCAATGGTTGGAACACCAATGGGTACATCTTCCCTTCCATCATAAATGTAGAGTTTCCTCAAATGTGGTACAACCATAGCCTCAAATTGTTTCATGAATTCCATCCCCAATACAACTTCATAGTCATCAATCTGCACTATAGTGAAGTCCACCTTCCCGGTCCATTCACCAAGTGTTGTGTCCACCTTCTCAGCTATACCAAGAATCCCCATAGGAGGAGAATTCACTGTCTTCATTTGTGCCTTTACTGGTACAAACTTCAGTCCAATTCTTCTCGCAGTATCTTCACTCATGAAGTTGTGAGAAGCCCCACTATCCACCATAGTGAGTATATCAGCACCTCCAACCTTCATCTGAACATACTCCAATCTGTTCCTTTCAGGATCTCTTCTTTCATAATCCTCATCAACCACTGCCTCTGAAGTAGCACTCGGGCTCCCTTCACTTGTAGCTCCATTGTGAAGATCATTAGTAGAAGAGGCTTCCACTAAGTGTCTCTCTGTTCGTGAGGTCCTCTCCTCACTTTCTTCATTCTTTCCATCGGATTCAACCTTTCTCTTCAAGGCTTTGAGATGCCTTACCTCAAGAGCTAGGCAATCCCACTTTTTCTGATTCAATTCATGTCTTATCTCTAGTTCCTTGAATTCTGCTTCAAGCAAGACCACCTCCTTTGCAAGTCGAGAGGCTTCTTCCTCATTCTGATCAGAAACCCCTTCTTTAGCCAAGGTACGAAGAGCAATCCTTGTTTCAAACAATCTTTTGCTACAATCTGCAAATCCTTGTTTTACTTCCCTTGACTCTTCAAGTAGGTCTCCTTCAAATTCTTCAAAGGTAGCATAACCCAACTTCTGCCAGATAGACATCTTTACCAAGTCACCTGCAAATAGAACCAACCCTTGTTCCACTTCGTGTGAAACGGTTTCCTTCACCTGCAGTACTTGTCAAATTTCCAAGTGTCCAAGAGTGTGGGTACACCTGCTTCAATCATCAACCTGAACACGAGCAAACCTTGCTCTGATACCAACTTCACTTCGGTGAAGTTGTGTAGCAGCTACAACCTTCAATACCCGGATCAGCTGCTCTGATACCAACTTCACTTCGATGAAGTTGTGTAGCAGCTACAACCTTCAATACCCGGATCAGCTGCTCTGATACCAACTTCACTTCGATGAAGTTGTGTAGCAGCTACAACCTTCAATACCCGGATCAGCTGCTCTGATACCAACTGTCACGCCCCCAAGCTTACGGTAGTCTTTCAACCATGCCGGCGAGGTGCGGCACCACCGAACACTTTCTTTTCACCAATACTCGTGCACATGGACTACCCCTAATTCACTTGTCCTTACTTAGTTTGTGTTTCGCAACCAAGTAAAATGCATTTATCCTTTATACTTAATGAAGCCCATACTCATTCATTATCCAAATGCAATTAACCAAGAACAATAACAATTGCATGCAAGTATAAAGGGAGGGGCAACTCCCGAACAAGTCTGCCCAACAATAATATATTATAATAGTTCTTCAATAATACATCATCAAGTATACTTGGCAAAACTCCAAGTCTATACTTAGAATAATTTACAACCAAGGCAAAGACAGCCTTTACAATACATGTGCCAACCTCACACGATAGGAGGATGCTCACCCGAGACACCAAGAACTCCTCCTTTAAGTTCTGCATACAATCACCTCAAAACCATACCTCTACACCTACACTTGTCTCCCGGTAAAACTGCACACTTCTACGGTAGAGCGCATGAGTTATGCGCACTCTACTCTATTTCTGCGCCTCCCTTTTACCCCTATCCAATGTGTAGAGAGAGATGCGAAGTTGTGTGTTCAAATGAGGCTCTGCGTTCACATATATATACGCTAGCTTGCTCAAGTGTAAGGGGTGTCCAGCGTTAAGGCCGACCCCGTAAACTCTGTCATAACGCCCACACTTTAACCAAAGTGTAAGTCGGCTTTGCCAATGTGCAAGCCTTCCAACGCCAAGGTATAAAGCCTTTCGCTCCACTTCATTTTCGCACTAAGTGTCGTTCTCTCATAAGTATCGTCGCACTTAGCTCCAAACGTCGCATATTATTGTCGCATGAGATTCGGATGACCGTCGCATAAGAGCGCCCGCCCGTCGCATCGTCGGCCCGCTCGTCGTGCACGGAGCGCCCGCTCGTCGTGCAAGGAGCGCCCGCCCGTCGCGTGCTTGCCCGAGTCGCGAAGGCCTTACACTAATGGTACCGCATAAAGTGTGCATGTTCGATCAACATCTCCAATACTAATGGTACCCATAAAGTGTGCACGTTCGGTCAACATCTTTACTAACGGTACCACATACTCTTGCCGTCCAACAAGAACACAACAAGAAAATCAAAATCCTTTCTGCGAATAATCCCGCAGTGATGCAATCACTTCGCCCTTCAACATATTTTCCAATTGATTTGCAGATTCATTTTGAAGAATGAAATCAACACTTCGAGGGAATCCAAAAAAATTTACACACGAAACAAATGAGGCACTAGCCCAAGGATCGATACAGAGTCTGATCACACCCAATATGCTCCAATACATTTGGCCATAGCTCTTGGGTATTCTCTGTCAAGCGATTTCATTTGTTGCAGTTGAGATGAAACTATGGAAGCAATACACAGAGTCCTTCGACAGGTCCTGAAAAACACTCAACCCAAGAGCTTTATTTTAGACTATACCGGACGACAATGATGAAGACAGAAGAAGGAGTGAATGTGCCGCTGCTAGTGGTTCAAGATTTAGCATGTGTGTTGGGCGAAGAGGAGCTTAGAAGAGTCTTCGAACATGCAGTCGACGCAAATTTGCTCGTCGTAATAAAATCCATAATTTTATTCAATAAATTAAATATACAAAATTGACCATTTATATAAATATTGGTAATAAAACCATTAATGTATATACAAATGAAAAAACAAAACTCTGAAACTTAATGAATGTAATTGACTGTAACTTCAGACCACCCAAAAGGCATGGAACAAAATCAACAGTTGAAATTGCTCCATACCGTTGACCCTAGTAAGGCATAACTTTATCTCAAAGGTGGCCAGAGAAATGGATGAGAAGAAAAGGTAAAGAGGACAACAATACTGACGTATGTGTACAGATAGACGACCATGATAACGTATGTGTACAGATAGACGACCATGATAGTGACCGGATGATATAAATTTTTTATAAATGTGAATGAGGTCGAAGAATTATATATATATATATAACAAAGCATATTGTTAAAAAAAATAGGGAAAAGAACTCGGTGAGAGTTTTTTTATAAAATCTAAGGTGGATTTTTCACTTAAAATTAAAGATAAAATTTATAATGATGAAAGAACGAGTGTTGCAGCTACAAATCTAGGACGCTTGGAGAAAAATAATAAATATTAGAGTTCAAATATGATAAATGTTTTTTTTATATCAAAGTATTAGTTTAGATAAAAATGAAAGTGTCAAGAGTAAAGCAATGAAGAAAACGGATAAAAGAGGGAGAGTAAAAAATTAATAATATGAGTAAATATAATTGATAAAGTTTTATAAATTCAATTAAATTAAAGTTAAACATTTATTCCATCATATATTCTAAGTTATTAATATTAAAAATTGCAAAAATTGAGTAAATAATAATTTTATTATTAAGTTAAACATATATATATATATCTTAAAAATTATGTAACAATATTTTTTATCATAAAGATTTTAATATGTAAATGGATTGTGTTGGCTTGTGAGTATCATATGCCAAAAAAAACTATATGACACTTGTTCATATGTCATTTTTTTGACTAATGAATTCAATTATAAAAACAAAAATGACATAACTATTTTAGATGTAAAATTCAACTTTGATTTGTGCATACTACTATGAATATTTACTGTATCTATATTGGAAATGGGGTTGAGGAATTTCAATTTTTTATAAATGAAAAATTGTTTAAATGGTAAAAAATTTGATAAGCCTATTTTATTTAATTTACAATCAAATAAATTAAATTGAGAGTTTGAAGTATTCACAAATTAAGTTACAACGTTTTCATAACTATTTAATGAGGGAATTCATTAACTCCCCATATATTACTCATCCATTAGATTATACAGTGTTTCACGGAGATGAGATCATTTTTTTTAAGGATCCCCATATTTTATATTGAAATCTAAATATTCAATTACAAGGCATCATAAAAATTCGATCATGTTGGTTGCATATTGTTTTAAAAGTTTGTATGATAAATCATCCATTCAGAGTGGCTCATGGACAGATATCTTACATATTTTATATTCTCCCATTAAAAATCTTATTAATGTGAATATCCTGAACCATGTGCAAAAGTATATGAACATGTTATCTTATTAATTTTACCATCAACTATTAGTATGTCGCATGGCCCTGGCCTAATTTTAGAATTACCTACTAGGCTCCCATTTCTTAACTTTACTTGGATTATAGCTAGATTCAATAGTCGTCAAGGGTATAATTATTCCATCATTACATGAATAATTATTGTTCAGGCAACTACACTCATATTATTCAAAATTTGACAACATCAAAGTAATGAACCATACCCCCTAAGCACAATACTACAAACTCCTTCTCTTCTTTACTAAACCCATGATATGGACTTTTACTTTTAGTTACAAGACTTAAATTCAAATCAGCCCTTAGGAATAAATTACAACTTGGAGAAAAGAATCAATCATGGCATTCAATGAATAAGACTCTTTGATGACCCGACACAAACATTAATGAAACGTTATCTTGAATTTACTGTAGTTAGCATGGCCATGAATCATGATCATAGTCCTACTGGCATAGTCGAAGTATTACTCACATATCTTTTATGCAATATGAAAAAATTGTTAAACGAGCCTCAATGGATGCATCTCTGGGTATTCCTAATGCATAACATAGATAACCTGAACCATAGGTTATACCATTTCAAGCCTCAAAACACAATTACTCTGCATACATCGTTGTCTCATGCATAAATATTCATCACCTTAAAATCAGAGATCTCCTATAAGTTTAGAGAGGTACTAAATTTAATTGTGATTCAATTTAGATTCAATAATTATGTCATGCATCTGTATAAAGTTAGTATAGGCAATTCTGTTCAGGCATAGTGGTCACATGCAAATTCTACTATTTATAACATGTGCCATATAACTCCTTGACCCAAGTATTAATAACTACCTCATATGCTCCCATCAGTGAATCTACACTTGGATGCAATAGGGGTCACATGCATAAGAATTCAATTATCCTCATAATTCAAGATAACACATACAACTATACACGTGTGCTGATAAATTCATCAACATAAAAATTAAGGAGTAATCATACAATACATCCCATGTAACTGGTTCAGACAAGAGTAATTGGAAAGAAGGTCACTTGGAGAATAGAGCCTTGCCACCCAGCCTAGAATTGTCTTCTACCAATTCACCCCCGAGCCGAGGTTTCTTGCCATGGATCAACTGCCCTTATTGATATCTTCAATGGGTATTTAAGACCCTCTTTCATGATATGGTTTCCATTCGTGGTGTGCCACTTTTATGGATATTTTATATCCATTTGTCTAGGCTTTTCCCAAAAAAGCTCGCCTTTATCTCCCATGAGGGTTTTCCTCATAAAAGCTTGCATTTCTTTGCTGCAAGGATTTTATTATTTTCTTAACTTAACATCTTTCTTCCACTAAGTATCATAATGGATATTTATATCCAATCCATTAATATTATCTAGAATTGGATCTAGAAGTCTTATCATGAAAGAATTATCCCTTCCCATTCAAAAATGGGATTTGGCAAGAATCTCATCTCTTGGTTTCACACTTTTCCAAGTGATTAAATTATTTTATTTATTTCATAATAGAGTATTTACTTTTCTTGTTACGCATTAGACCTTGCTTTTCTTGGCTTAGGTTAGCAAGTTTATAAATATAATGGAGGGATGTTACATAATCACACCCTTAAATTTACATCGTCCTCAGTGTATTACTACATCTTACAATATTATTTCCTCATTCACTGGTAGTTGTCTCTAAATTTATAGGCTCCCGTGACCTTACCATCTTATGTAGATCCCTCGATATATATAGGTTACAAAGGATCACATATCCTTCCATCGCTACCTCTAAAATTTGTTTCAATCAATTTTGTTAGAGATTTTAGATGCAGAAACTCAACTTTCTTTACCACATTTAATATCATAACTTGATATATAGTGCTACTGTTTGAGTAACTATAGGTTATGTTTCTCGTTATTTAAATATGATTCCTCATTTTCCTTATATTTGAAGAAATGCATGTTCTTCCCCCGCCTTTGTGTTCTTGTCGAACACTTCCTTCCTACAGTTTCCTTGCAGTTGTCACAACAAGTCGACTACCACATTTGACTAATCAAATGTATAAAATATCATATCAAGTTATCTCAACATAACCATCAAAATAATTCCCCATATGTAACCATATGTCATATGTATACTAAGACTGAAGCAAAACACCGGTACTTATCCTTAGTTTCCCATACCAATTCTTACTTTCCACTTTTATCCTTTCTTTGTACACACTCTAGATTTGTTGCCTTACCAGACAATCACCCAATATCTTCATGTGCACCTCCACATAGTGTGCATTACACACACACAACTATACATGTCATGTATTATCATGCAATACATGTATCCATACGGTATCATATGTACCGCTTCTACATAGTACCACTTGTACAACTTGTACATCATATCAATGTCCATAGAATCACTTGAACGACATACACTTCATCCAAATATTTTCAACCATGTTAGTATTATGCTAACAATTTGTCCAACTATTCATCTTACCTTTAGGCAAGTCCATTCAAACCATGTTTGGTTTGTTGATTGGGGAATAAGGAATTTTGCAACCGAAGTATAACCAAATTTTTTTATGTCAAAGTATTCAAGTGCTCTTACTTAGCTATTCCTTTCCATGTATCTTGTGGTTGTAGGACATTTTCAGCAAATGATAACATAGATGCATAATACAACTTTACAAAACCAACGACTTTGAGTTTTGGGATTGAAGTTTTCCTATAGACAAGGTTTTAACAACAATGGAATATGACTTACACTTAAACATAAAGTAGACTATTGACTATGATACTTAGCCTATCATAGATATTTGAAGTCTAATAATAGCTTTAACTTTGTCTTTAACCAAGAAAATGATCGTTTGGTACTTAAAATTACTCCACACTTAACTAATCATGTCATATGACTTACTGTTTCTCTTTTTACACTTCTTCCAACATCTTGTTGGCCATGAATAATTCAGTGTAGGTCTAAACCCATTGAACAAATAGTATGCAAATACATACATTTCCCACACATGAGTTCTAAATAAAAGTTACAATGTTTTCAATTCCACACCTTCTAAGTTTTTAGACACTATTTGTAATAGGGCGTGATCCTAGGGTATTTACATGTTAAAACCTCATTCTAACATTAAGCCACCCCTGAAAACAAAGAGAATACAACTCATTTATTAGTTGTCAAATTTATTAACATGAATTTTCACATCATTTATGCAATACTAGTTATGTTGGCCTATTCAGAACCATAAAACACTATTAGTGCAATCAGACAGGAAGACTTCTTCAATATTGTTGGATAGGAAATAGTGTTACAATATGCATTTCACATTATACGGTTATCCTTTTACTAGATACCCAATATATTTCATGCACAATAATCCTAATTACCAGTGTCACCTTTGCCATCATCTTCTTAATTTAGCAACAAGTTTTTGCATGATTTGTTATCCTCTTTCTTCCTCATCTAGAACATTTTAAATGTTCCATTTCTCTTGATGCCTGCATTTACTACCAACCTAAAATCCCTTGATTATCATAAGATGTATTAATGCGAAACTTTTTTGGTTTACCAAAGATTAGTTTATTAATTCAGACCAGTCATGTTATGAATCTATTGTACAATTCCTATTAGCCATTAGGTTGCTCAAAATTGCTCTAATGCATCAAGCGCCACCATATATAACCTACAAGTATACTTTATTTATATAAAGTAGGAACACACTGCTCATTTTTACCTTATCACTTTGTAAGATATTCAATCATTCTACTGGAAGAATCTCTTCTAAAGGTTCTTATTTGTGACATATTAACAGAACCCCATCTATATCTAGATGGATATGTACATTAAGGTTGTAGATTTGGGGTTGTAAACTTCAAGTTAAAATTGTTTACATATTATAATTTAAGTGAGCCTGTACTATTAATCTTAATATTGTCTTTTTGCTATTAGCCAAGAAGCACCAGGAGTTGCTTTTACACTCCCATTATGTATTTACACTAGAGGTACTTTTGGTGTTAGTCCCACTAACTTTATTATGAAGGTCATACATTATTAATGTATGATTTCTTCTTGCATACAATAAGTTGTATTGAAAGTGTGCCTACTCTTCACACTTTGACCCTAGCTCATTCCAAATTTGAACATAGAATTTTCCTTCTTATTAGTTACAATTATTTAGGTATTGTTTTGCTGAAGAGCCTGTAGGTCCAAACTATGCATATGTTATTGAATATAATAACATAGTAAGGTTAAGTTCCCTTCAATAGAATTTTCCCGAAAGGAAAAATTACATTCCAAAATGGATTGCATCATTACATATAGATGCACTAATCAAAATATTAAATTGAAAGACAATTTGTACAAATACATAGTCTTATACAATGACCTGTCCTTCATGAGATTAATGATTTTTCATGGGAACATTTATGAATAGATATCCTTATATAAAACCTTAGAATTTATTTTAGGACGAAAACCACTTAATTTAACTATCAACTTCGGTTAATGTTGATACTATGTCATGGACCTCTTACCCGATGATTTATATAATTTTCATTTATATACTTTTATTTTTTATTTTTCCTCAAGCCGTCTGTGATTTATGGAAATAAAACACTTGACATTTTATCTCATAAAGGTTCAATATCTCTATACGCATAAATTTATTCCATTAAATTATGTCCTTGTCTGGACTATCTTTACTGACATTAATTTACATTTTATTAAGCTATGCCCTTGCATAGAAATAATACAACTCATAATATATCCATTATTCCTCTTATAGTTGGTTATATGCTTTACTCCTCTTATGTGGAGACATTTAGTATTTGAATATTCTCATTCCTTAATGATATATATATTCTTTTTATAGATGCACTACCAGCTATCAAAGTTTAATATCTTATTAATACAATTGTTATAACATCCCACTTTTGATGCAATAACCATACTTTACAATTATTACTAGATTATTTATTTCTCTCGCTCTACTATGCATATTTATAACAATACAAGTATCAATTTTAAATCTTGTATAAGGTCTTTGTGCCCTCATAATAACATTCAACAATAGCTCAAGTTTTGAAAACTTTCACACATATAATAAGTAGAATTTTAAATCTTCACATCATTTGATAGTAAGCACAAGTAACCAATTAAGGTTTGACCTTTTATATTTATTAAAATTAATCAAAATAATAGTTTGTGGTTCTCTTTTTAACCATACCCCCTCGGCACAATACTACAAACTCCTCTTCTTTACTAGACCCATGATGTGCACTTTTACTTTCAATTACAGGACTTAAATTTCAAATCAACCCTTAAGCATCAATTACAACTTGGAGAAAAGAATCAATCATGGCATTCAATGAATACGATTCTTTGATGACCCGATACAAACATTAATGGAATGTTATCCTGAATTTACTGTAGTTAGCATGGCCATGAATCATGATCATAGTCCTCGCATAGTCGAAGTATTACTCACATATATTTTATGCAATATGAATAAATTGTTAAATGAGCCTCAGTGGATGCATCTCCAAGGATGCCTAATGCATAACATAGATAACCTGAACCATAGGTTATACCATTTCAAGCCTTAAAACACAATTATTCTACATACATCATTGTCTCATGCATAAATATTCATCACCTTAAAATTAGAGATCTCCTATAAGTTTAGAGAGGTACTAAAATTAATTGTGATTCAATTTAGATTCAATAGTTATCCCATGCATCTGTATAAAGCTAGTATAGGCAATTATGCTCAGGCATAGTGGTCATGCAAATTCTACTATTTATAACATGTTCCATTTAACTCCTTGACCCAAGTATTAATAACTACCTGCTATGCTCCCATCACTAAACCTACACTTGGATGTAATAGGAGTCACATGCATAAGAATTCAATTATCCTCATAATTCAAGATAACACATACAACTATACACGTGTGCTGAGAAATTACAACAACATAAAAATTAAGGAGTAAACATACAATACATCCCTTTCAAGTGGTTCAGACAAGAGCAATTGGAAATAAGGTCACTTCGAGAATAGAGCCCCACCACCCAGCCTAGAATTGTCTTCTACCAGTTCACCCCCGAGCCAAGGGTTCTTGCCATGGATCAATTGCCCCTGTTGATCTCTTCAATGGGTATTTAATACCCTATTTCATGCTATGGTTTCCATTTGTGGTGTTCCACTTTTATGGATATTTTTTATCCATTTGCCTAGGCTTTTCCTAGAAAAGCTCACCTTTATCTCCCACGAGGCTTTTCCTCATAAAAGCTTGCATTTATCTACTACAAGGATTTTATGTTTCTCTTAACTTAACATCTTTCTTCATCTAAGTAGCAGAATGGATATTTATCTCCAATCCATTAATCTTATCTAGAATTGGATCTAGAAGTCTTATCATGAAAGAATTATCCGTTCCCATTCAAAAATGTGATTTGGCAAGAATCTAATATCTTGGTTTCGCACTTTTCCAAGTGATTAAATAATTTTATTTATTTCATAAAAAAGTATTTACTTTTCTTGTTACACATCAGACCTTGATTTTCTTAGCTTAGGTTAGAAAGTTTTTACATACAATGGAGGAATGTTACATACTCGGCCCCTTAAATTTACACCATCATTGGTGTATTACTACATCTTACAATATTATTTCCTCATTCACAGGTAGTTGTCTCTAAATTTACAGGCTCCCATCACCTTACCATCTTATGCAAATCCTCCAATATATATCGGTTATAAAGGATCACATCTCCTTCCATCGCTACCTATAAAATTTGTTTCAATCAATTTTGTCAGATATTTTA
This sequence comes from Pinus tabuliformis, assembly GCA_031772625.1. Lineage (NCBI taxonomy): Eukaryota > Viridiplantae > Streptophyta > Pinopsida > Pinales > Pinaceae > Pinus > Pinus tabuliformis. The sequence goes on along the minus strand of CM062810.1, from coordinate 904,316,726 downwards.
GATGCAGAAACTAAAATTTGTTTACCACAGTTAATATCATAACTTGATATATAGTACTACTGTTTAGGTAACTATGGGTTAGCTTGCTCGTTATTTAAATATGATTCCTCATTTTCGTTGTATTTGAAGAAATGCATGTTCTTCCCCCACCTTTGTGTTCTTGTCGAACACTTCCTTCCTACAGTTTCCTTACGTTAGTCACAACAAGTCAACTACCACATTTGACTAATCACATGTATAAAATATCATATTAGGTTATCTCAACATAACCATCAAAAGCATACCCCGTATGTAACCATATGTCATATGTATACTAAGACTGAAGTAAAACACGGATACTTATCCTTAGTTCTCCATACCAATTCTTACTTTCCACTTTTATCCTACCTCTGTACACACACTGGATTGGTTGCCTTACCAAAAAATCACCCAATATCTTCATGTGCACCTGCACATAGTGTGCATTACACACATACACAACTATACATGTCATGTATTATCATACAATAAATGTATCCATACCGATATGATATGTACCGCTTGTACACAGTACCACTTGTACAACTTGTACATCATATCAATGTCCATAGCATCACCTGCACGACATACACTTCATCCACATGTTTTTAACCATGTTAGTATTATGCTAACAATTTGTCCAACTATTCATCTTACCTTTAGGAAAGTCCGTTCAAACCATGTTTGGTTTGTTGATTGGGGAATAATGAATTTTGCAACCAAAGTATAACTGAAATTTTTTATGTCAAAGTATTCAAGTGCTTTTACTTAGCTATTCCTTTCCATGTATCTTGTGGTTGCAGGAAATTTTCAGCAAATGATAACATAGATGCATAATACAACTTTTCAAAACCAACAACTTTGAGTTTTGGGATTGAATTTTTCCTATAGACAAGGCTTTAACAACAATGGAATATGACTGACACTTAAACATAAAGTAGAGTATTGACTATGATACTCAGTCTATCATAGATATTTGAAGTCTAATAACAACTTTAACTTTGTCTTTAACCAAGAAAATGATCGTTTGGTACTTAAAAGTACTCCACACTTAACTTATCATGTCACATGACTTACTATTTCTCTTTTTACACTTCTTACAACATCTTGTTGGCCATGAATAATTCGGTGTAGGTATAAACCGATTGAACAAATTGTATGCAAATACATACATTTCCCACACATGAATTCTAAATGAAAGTTACAATGTTTTCAATTCCACAACTTCTGAGTTTTTAGACACTATTTGTAATATGGTGTGATCCTAGGGTATTTACATGTTAAAACCTCATTCTAACATTAAGCCACCCCTGAAAGCAAAGAGAATATAACTTATTTATCAATTATCAAATTTATTAACATGAATTTCCATATCGTTTATGCAATACTTGTTATGTTGGCCTATTCAGAATGATAAAACACTATTAGTGCAATCAAACAGGAAGACTTCTTCAAGATTGTTGGATAGGAAATAGTAATACAATATGCATTTCAGATTATACGGTTATCCATTTACTAGATACCCAATATCTTTGGTGCACAACAACCCTGATTACCAATGTCGCCTTTGACATCATCTTCTTAATTTATCATCAAGTTTTTGCATGATTTGTTATCCTGTTTCTTCCTCATCTAGAACATTTTATATGTTCCATTTCACTTGATGCGTGCATTTATTGCCAACCTAAAATCCCTTGATTATCATAAGATGTATTAATGCGAAACCTTTTTGGTTTACCAAAGATTGGTTTATTAATTCAAACCATTCATGTTACGAATTTATTGTACAAGTCATATTAGCCATTAGGCTACTGGAAATTTCTCTAATGCATCAAGCACCACCATATCTAACCTACAAGTATACTTTATTTATATAAATTAGGAACACACTGATCATTTTTACCTTATAGTTTGTAACATCTTCAATCATTCTACTGGAAGAATCTTTTTGAAAGGTTCTTATTTGTGACATATTAACAGAACCCCATCTATATCTGGATGGATATGTACATTAAGGTTGTAGAGTTGGGGTTGCACACTTTAAGTTGAAATTTTTTACATATTAGAATTTGAGTGAGCTTGTACTATTAATCTTAATATTGTCTTTCTGTTATTAGCCAAGACGCAGTAGGAGTTGCTTTTACACTCCCATTATGTATTTACACTAGAGGTGCTTTTGGTGTCAGTCCCACTGAATTTCTTATGAAGGTCATACAATATTAATGTATGGTTTCTTCCTACATACAATAATTTGTATTGAAAGTGTGCCTACTCTTCACACTTTGACCCTAGCTCAGTCCAGATTTGAAAATAAAATTTTCCTTCTTATTAATTACAATTATTTAGGTATTGTATTACTCAAGAGCTTGTAGGTCCAAACTATGCATATGTTACTGAATATAGTAAAATAGTAAGTTTAAGTTCCCTTCAATAGAATTTTACCCAATCGAAAAATTACATTCCAAAATGGATTGCATCATTACATATAGATGCACTAATTAAAATATTAAATTGAAATACAATTTGTACAAATACACAGTCTTATACAACGACTTGTTCTTCATGAGCTTAATGATTTTTCATGGGAAAATTTACGAATAGATATCCTTATATAAAACCTTAGAATTTATTTTAGGACAAAACCCACTTAATTTAACTATCAACTTCAGTTAATGTTAATAGTATGTCATGGACCTCTTAGCTGATGATTTATATAATTTTCATTTATATACTTTTATTTTTTATTTTTCCTCATGCTGTCCTTGATATATGGAAATAAAACACTTGATATTTTATCTCATAAAGGTTCAATATCTCTGTACCCATAACTTTATTCCATTAAGTTATGTCCTTGTCTGGACTATCTTTACCGGCATTAATTCGCATTTTATTAAGCTATGCCATTGCATAGAAATCATACAACTCATAATATATTCATTATTCCTCCTACAGCTGGTTATATGCTTTACTCCTCTTATGTGGAGACATTTAGTATTTGAATCTTCTCATTCCTCAATGATATATATATTCTTCTTACAAATGCACTACCTGTTATCAAAATTTAATATCTCATTAATACGATGGTTATAACATCCCACTTCCGATGCAATAACCATACTTTACAATTATTACCAAATTGTTTATTTCTCCCGCTCTACTATGCATATTTATAACTATGCAAGTATCAATTTTAAATCATGGTATAAAGTCTTTGTGCCCTCATAATAACATTTAACAATAGCTTAAGTTTTGAAAACTTTCACACATTTAATAAGTAGAATTTTAAATCTTCACATCATTCGATAGTAAGCACAAGTAACCAATTGAGGTTTGACCTTTTATATTTATTAAAATTAATCAACATAATAATTTGTGGTTCTCTTTTTATATTACTCTTTAGTCCACCATAGTTCATTGAGAGCACATGATATGCTTAACAAGTTGAAGGTTGATTGAACCTTCAGTCAAAATCGATTCAATTTGCAATTGGAATAAACTTGCAGGACAATAGTATTTTGAGTCTTTGTGATTAATAATAGCCTAATTATGTAATAAACATTTCTTTGGTTGTCTAGTGAATCATGTTTTATAAAACACCATCTATATGAAATATATCAAGGTTGTTCAAAGGAATTTTATTTGATATAATCATCACCTACCATAGCTGAAGACCTTTCGTTTTGTCAATTTGATAAAAGTGGAACTTTTGTCAATTATAACCCCTAACACTAACTTATCAATCCCAAATTTATTGTTTCCAATTTACATGAGAAATTTGCACAACAAAAATTTGGGTTCCACTTTAAAATCACATTTCTTTCCAACCAACCAGCATATGGCTTAAAAACTAATGTATCTGGTCAACAACAAAGGGTGCAGGGAGGAATAACCACATTGAGTATATGGTAATTGAATCAATGCCATAACGTAGCCATGGGAATCAAATCCTTGGCCTGCTACTAGTGAAGCATAATCTAAATGAGAATAACCAAGAACATGGACAATCTGCAACACGTCGAAAATCCTTGTCTGCCACAGGCATTAAAGAATGAATTTTCTTCAATTAAATAGAGGTATCTTCCCTCTTTGAAAGCAGACTGGGACTTTGTTGGCCTCATTCTCGGAAAAATATATAACAGGTAAAAATTGCCACCGAAATTTTCCTTGTTTACCACAAAAATTTTCCTGGATTCCATGAGTACATAGAATTAACCACAACATTTAGTTAATGACGTGCAAATTTTATTAAAATCCTGAACCAAAACATCCAGGGAAGATTTCTGCCGAATTCTACAAATTATTATCTAAACCCGAGACCTGAAAACAAACCCTTGATCTCACTTCTAAAACTTGTCTCCTAAATTTCTAATGATCACTCTTTGTAACAAGTTATTATTCAATGTCAGACTTTAATCGTGATGTTCCACGCCCCTTCTATTTAATTCCTTGAGATGTTTTACAAAGACTCTATTTTAGTAGGTTCGGTTGCACATCAACAAAGATAGAAATCTTCCAAGGGAAAATAAAAGTGATTTAAATAAAAGCGAAAAGAGGGGAGAAAAAATGAGCTTAAGCGATTCGAACATCTAACCTCCGATAGACCTCAGGTGATTTCCAATAATGAAGATCCTCACAAAACCATTTCAAGGCTCGAGCAGATCAACATCTTCAATGGCCAATTTTTCCCACATATGCTCTGCACACTGTTATTTTCCAATTAGATGGACCTTTTCTATTTTCCAACCTTTTCTATTTTTCCAATACGTTCAATCTGAACAGGGTCCACAGGAGACTCTACATGCCTATACTCTGTAAATTTTGAGTAATCTAATGAAATCTTACTCTAAAAAAAATAAAAATAAAATAAATTTTCGTGTGTAAACATAGGGCTTTGCCCATTACTTATACATTTAAATTTAATATTCTCTTAATTATACTTGTAACTAAAAACATTTTCAAATTGACATCTTTATGTTTATATTCACTGCAAAAACCTTAATTTAACTTATATTTTGTTACGTTAATTTAACTTATATTTTGTTACGTTAATTTAACTTATATTTTATTTCATATTAATATTTATTCACTTTATTCAAACATAACAATATAAATAATTCATTAACCCTTTTAATAAAAAATACAACATATAAATGTATATAATATTTCAATTCTTTAAAAATATTAATCATGACTAGTTTAACTTATTACATACCTCTTTAAGTGCAAAAATTGATTTTATTTATTTTATAATATAAATTAAATGAATCAAAACTTATCATATATAATTCCAATAATTAATATATGTTTGTATGGGTCCACTAAATTAAAAATAATTGAAAGTTAAAACCAATGACAATTAGTGAAATAGTTATATCAACATTTTCTATAGCTTTCAAAATAGAATACTTTCTATATATATATATATATAAACAAACACCTTTGACATCAATCCCAACTCAATTATTAAAAATATGATATATATTACACAAATATTGCACTACCATGTTCTCCCATGCTAATATCTACTAGGAATCCAATCTTTATTAAAAAAAATTATAATTAAATCAATCTGGTGAATTAAAAATGTGCATAGAGAATCAATTTATAGGTTAGAAAAGTTTTTATGTTAATTATATCACATAAACCAACTTTTTAACACAATTATAAATAATATCCCAAAGTTATATTTCTCTAACAAATTTTTTTTTCTCATCACTACAATCTGCATTTAAAATCATGTGGAATGGATGAATTAGTTTATGATTAACCATTTTATAATAAAAACAATACAATGCATTTAAAATAATGTATAATGGGTACATAATTTTACCATGATTTAAATCAATGATATCTCATTACATTGCATTATAAATATGTCACATCGTTTTAATCTATATTGTAATGATGTAACATTATCTCAATAGTGTAATGTAATGAATGGATTCATTATGACATGTTCATCCTCCAAACTCTATAAAGTAATCAATACACTCATCAATTAAATATAAGTTACGAGGAATATGGTGTGATGGTCCACTTCAATTTATAACCAGATAAACATTGCATAGAAACTGATATACATACCACACCCAGCTCTTGTCCAGCAAAGAAAATGTTATGTAGAATAAAATATAAATAGAAGCACAAGGTCGCTTATCATATTTCATGGTATTAGTAAGAAAAACTATATAGCGTTTTCATGGCTTTGATGAGTTACCATTTTCTACTGAAAAGCAGATGTATATATAAATATTATAACTTGGAAAAAAAAAAACTTCTATGTATATGTATATGCAAATATAACTATAGCAGAACAAAAAATAATCCAATTTTCAATCAATATGTTCATTAATTTGTTATGCTACAACTTGCAATTAAAATCCCTCCACTGTCACTGCAACATTTATCACCTTCTTATCAAAACTGAGAATGAGTTGCAAGTAAACTATGATAATGTGGATGCCTCATTAGCATGGAGTTGAGTTGGATCCCTAGGATTTTTTATAAACCTCAACGGTATAAATATTGAAATCCTTAAGGAGATTAGTTCATTTCATAAACAACTAAGTTATCTGTAGAAATTGTATGTTGTTGAGCGCCCATCATAAAGGTGTCTATATGAGTTATTTCGATGTCTTAGTAAACCTGAGTGATGGATCAATGATGCATTATTTATTCTCTCTTTTGTGATGCTACCTTATGTTGTTACAAGTCCAAATTTCCCACTCTTTAACATTGTTAGAGATGGAAATTTTGGACAACAACTACATTGACATTGCAAAGAAAATTTCACATTAAATTTTTCAATGTTTTCTCGATATTGATTATAGTCAACCTATTTTCAATGGTATTGAGCCACAATGGATGAAAGTAAGTTTTATCAAGAGAGTAAAAGCTAGATGTTTCGGTTTGAATTCAAATAAATTCATTGTTTGATTTGAATTAATGGAAGACATGTTCAGATTAAAATCCCATGCAACCAAAAAATATACAGGTTGGTGAAGACTTTGCCCCACTATTGCATGCTATTGGGAGATTCCTTTTATTTAAGAGGAGAGAGAAATGTCATTTGATTTCATAGTAAAATTGGCAAGTCACGACCATTGAGTTTTGAACATTGAATATCGCACCAGTAAAATGAAGGCATGACTGAAGGAATGTTGTAAACGTAGGCTTGATGCTTCATGGGGATACCAAAAGTTAGAAACTAGTGACATAGACCTGTGTCTCTAGTTTTTCTAGTCCAAAATATGTTATGTGTGATTCAATGTCAAACCCCAAAAGGATGTTGTTTCACTTAATATTCCATTAACATACTTCTTTTCATGTAAATAAGCTAGACCTCTAGCTACTCCCTTTGTAATTTTAATTATGGCCAACCATGATAGACAAATGGGAGAGTTTGATTAACTTCCTATAGGATTGGAGAGATATAATGATAGTCAATGTTCATGAGACACGATATGAAAAGATAGGCCACTAAAAACTTCAATAGCTGAACAAGATGATCAAGATAAGCATGCAACAAGAGGCATAAAACAATTCAGATCCTACATGATAATGGACTCCCTTTTGCAATGATTACAGAGAATTGGTTGGTTATCCAAAATGTTGAAATTGAAAAGGAATCAATACCCTTTTATAAGAAAGGAAATAATTATACTCAACCTTAGAGAACTCAATGGGAAAATGAGAAATAACTAATTATAAACAAATACAAAGAACTCAATGAAAAAAATGACAAATATCCATTTTAAATGAACTACAAAGAACCTCATGAAAAAAAATATAAATATCCATCTTAAAGATAAAGGATAAATGAAATAAACTGCAACATAATGTGGAAATAAAACAAAAGGGTTGATATATATTCGAAAGAAGAGAAAACCAAAATAGACTCTGTAGAATCCAGAATATGAACTAGAATTAGAGATATTGTTTTTTTCAACAATTTATTTTATGGAGTAGCAAAGATGAAGAATCCCAAATAATTACGCAGATCACAAAAAGTTGATTCGTATTCTTAAACTTATTGTTTTCACTTTGAAAGATATATTTATTGAAGTTGGAAGAAAACTCTATATTTAAGCTCTCCTTTCTTATGTAGAGATGGGGATCTTGTATAATCACTCTTTAGTTTTTTGATGTAACAATACTTATTCGCATGTAGGATGCTTCTTCCATAAAAACCTTGAAACTTTCACTTTACTTAAGTTTTTCATTCCTCCTTGAGTGTATCCTTTAGAAAAAATAGAAAAGACTATTCAAAATCTACAGTTTCATCTAGGGTCATTCTAAGAGGCAGTGAGAAATCAACATCATTGGTGATGGGTGCAATTTCAGGGACTTAAGAAATTACAAATCCCATGGGATACTTGTGTATAAGCCTACAAACTATTTGGAATAATATATCAAATCCCGTGAAATTTAGTTGACAACAACCTTGCAGAGATAGCTCCAAGTGTTCGCTTGGTTGGAAGATGCTTTCGTGCAAATGTCCAAAGGGTTATTGAAATCAAATATCATTGAATATTTTGTAGTTACCAACGGTGGCTAAAGAGGCGAAGAGAGTGGAATTCCTAATGAACTCATAATATGCAAGAAAATGAAAGACTAAATTTGTAAAAAAAATAAAAACCTTGCTGAAACGAAATAAAAAAAGAGAACAAGACAACCCACCAACCCAAAGATCAACCTTGCGTATGTCAATGCACTCAAGCTATCCCATATATATATATATAAGAATTTTACATACGTAAACATTTACTTGGTTAAATAAAGTGCTTTGGAAGTTTCACACTATTTTACCTTGAAACTCTTGGTCCTGTTTTCTCAATTATTCCTTTGTACCATGGAAAATATCTCGTTTTCTAGATGGGATAATAATGATTCAATTACCATTTGCACCCTTGAAAATATTGACCTGAGCATTCGATGAAAAAATAATTAATTTCTTAATTCGTCTAGCTGAAAATGCCAAATTAAAGCTCTCAAAAACTCCAATATCGCAGAAAGAGCTTCAACTTTCCATTCTTTTCTTGGTAAACAAATTGCCTGAAATTTAGTAAGGAGGAGTAGAATAAGATGCAAATGTTAACAATGATGTAGATCTAGCTCACATCTAATTTAATGAGTTAGAGAACATATTATTCACGAGGGAAGAGGACTGCTCTAGGGAATCGAAGCCGTGGTATCTGGACTTCAATAAAAATCGATTTAAATGTCATGAATAATTCACATGCACTATAATATAAGGGTTTAACAGAGAACAAATGTAGGATTCTTTATTTATTTAATTACTACCCGAGTGGGATGCATGGTTGTTTCCAAGGATGAGAGGCAGTGAATCGAAACCATGTCGCCGTGATAGTATGAATTTTGTTGACTCTCCCACATAAAGTGTGCACGTTCGGTCAACATCGCCATTACTAACAGTACCCCATAGAGTGTGCACGTTCAGTCAACATCTCCATTACTAACGGTACCGGATACTCTCGTCGTCCCGCAGTGATGCAATCAGTTCGCCCTTCAACATATTTTCCAATTGATCTGCAATTTCATTTTGAAGAATGAAATCAACACTTCGAGGGAGTCCCAAAAAATTACACACGAAACAAATGAGGCACTACCAGAGGGATCGATACAGAATCTGATCATGCCCAATATGCTCGAATACATTTGGCCATAGCTCTTGGGTATTCTCTGCCAAGCGATTGTATCTGCTGTAGTTGAGATGAAACTATGGAAGCAGTAGAAAGAGTCCTTCGACAGACCCTGAAAAACTCCCATCCCAAGAGATTTATTTTAGACTATAGCAAACGACAATGATGAAGACAGAAGTTGTGGTTGTGTTGGCGGCACTGCTTCAGAGGAGCGAATATGCGTTGGGCGAAGAGGAGATTAGAAGAGTCTTCGAACATGCAGTCGACGCAAGTCTGTTCCGCGTAATAAAATCCATAATTTTATTCATTAAATTATATATACAAAATTTACCATTTACATAAATATTGGTAATAAAACCATTAATCTATATACAATTAAAAAACAAAACTCTAAAACTTAATGAATGTAAGTGAGTGTCAATTCGGACCACCCAAAAGACATGAAACAAAATAAATAGTTGAAATTGCTCCATACCATTGACCCTAGTAAGGCAAGTAAGGCATAACCTTATCTCAAAGGTGGCCAGAGAAATGGATGAGAAGACAAGTTAAAGAGGACAGCGAGGCTGACGTATGTGTACAGATAGACGACCATAATAGTGATCGGATGATATAATTTTTTTATAAATCTGAATGAGGCCAAATAATTCTAGAGATGTAAATTATATATATATATATATATAAAATAATGCGTATTGTTAAAAAAAAAATTGGGAAGAGAACTTGGCGACAGAGTTTTTATAAAACCTAAGGTGGATTTTCCAATTAAAATTAAAGATAAAATTTATAATGATGAAAGAACGAGTGTTGCAGCTACAAATCTGGGACGCTTGGAGAAAAATGACAAATATTAGAGTTCAAACATGATAAATGTTTTTTATGTCAAAGTATTAGTTTAGATAAAAATTAAAATGTCAAGAGTAAAGAAACAAAGAAAAAGATAAGAGAGGGAGATTAAAAAATTAATAAGATGATTAAATATAATTGATAAAGTTTTATAAATTAAATTAGCAGTTAAACATTTATTCCATCATATATTCTAAGCTATTAATATTAAAAAATTTGTAAAAATTGAGTAAATAAAATTTTTATTATTAAAGTTAAACATATATATATATCTTAAAAATTATATAAAAATATTTTTTATGATACAAATTTTAATATGTAAATGGGGTGTGTTGGCTTATGAGTATCATATGCCAAAAAAAACTATATGACACTTGTTCATATGTCATTTTTTTAACTAATGAATTTAATTATAAAAACAAAAATGACATGAATATTTTAGATGTAAATTTCAACTTTTGGTTTGTGTATACTACTATGAATATTTACTGTATCTATATTGGAATTGGACTTGAGGAATTTCGATTTTTTATAAATGAAAAAATGTTTAAATGGTCAAAAATTTGATAAGCCTAATTTATTTAAGTTACAATTAAATAAATTGAATTGAGAGTTTGAAGTATTCATAAATTAAGTTACAACGTTTTCATAACTATTTATTGAGGGAATTCATTAAGTGGCCATATATTACTCATCCATTAGATTATGCAGGGTTTCACGGAGATTAGGGCATTTTTTTTAAGGATTCCCATATTTTATATTGAAATCTAAATATTTAATTACAAGGCATCATAAAAATTGGAACATGTTGGTTGCACATTGTTTTAAAAGTTTGTATGATAAATCATCCATCCAAAGTGGCTAATGGACAAATCTCTTACATATTTTATATTCTCCCATTAAAAAGCTTATTAATGTGAATATCCTGAACCATGTGCAATAGTATATGAACATGTTATCTTATTGATTTTACCATCGACTATTAGTATGTCACATACCCTTGGCCTAATTTGACAATTACCTACTAGGCTCCCATTTCTTAACTTTACTTGGATTAAAGTCAGATTCAATAGTCATCATGACTATAATTATTCCACCATTACATGAACAATTATTATTCACACAACTACACTCATATTCTTCAAAATTTGACAACATCAAAGTAATGAACCATACCCCCTGGGCACAATACTACAAACTCCATCTCTTCTTTACTAGACCCATGATGTGGACTTTTACTTTCAATTACAAGACTTAAATTTCTAATCAACCCTTAAGCATAAATTATAACTTAGAGAAAAGAATCAATCATGGCATTCAATGAATAAGATTCTTTGATGACCGGGCACAAACATTAATGGAATGTTATCCTGAATTTACTGTAGTTAGCATCGCCATGAATCATGATCATAGCCCTACTTGCATAGTCGAAGTATTTCTCACATATATTTTATGCAATATGAATAAATTTTTAAACGAGCCTCAGTGGATGCATCTCTGAGGATGATTAATGCAGAACATAGATAACCTGAACCATAGGTTAAACCAATTCAAGCCTTAAAACATAATTATTTTGCATACATCGTTTTCTCATGTATAAATATTCATCACCTTAAAATCAGAGATCTCCTATAAGTTTAGAGAGGTACCAAATTTAATTGTGATTCAATTTAGATTCAATAGTTATCCCATGCATCTGTATAAAGTTAGTATAGGAAATTATGCTTAGGCATAGTGGTCACATGAAAATTCTACTATTTATAACATGTGCCATATAGCTCCTTGACCCAAGTATTAATAACTACTTGCTATGATCCCATCACTAAATCTACATTTGGATGAAATAGGGGTCACATGCATAAGAATTAAGTTATCCTCATAATTCAAGATAACACATACAACTATACACGTGTGCTGAGCAATTCAACAACATAAAAATTAAGGAGTAAACATACAATACATCCCATGAAAGTGGTTCAGATAAGATCAATTGGAAAGAAGGTCACTTGGAGAATAGATCCACGCCACCCAGCCTATAACTGTCTTCTACTAGTTCACCCCTGAGCCGAGGGTTCTTGCCATGGATCAACTGCCCCTGTTGATCTCTTCAATGGGTATTTAATACCCTCTTTCATGATATGGTTTCCATCTGTGGTGTCCCACTTTTATGGATATTTTTTATCCATTTACCTAGGCTTTTCCCAGAAAAGCTCGCCTTTATCTCCCGCGAGGATTTTCCTCATAAAAGCTTGCATTTCTCTGCTGCAAGGATTTTATGTTTTTCTTAACTTAACAACTTTCTTTAGCTAAGTAGCATAATGGATATTTATCTCCAGTCCATTAATCTTATCTAGAATTGGATCTAGAAGTCCTATCATGAAATAATTATCCCTTCCCATTCAAAAATGGGATTTGGCAAGAATCTAATCTCTTGGTTTCATGCTTTTCCAAGTGATTAAATTTATTTATTTATTTCATAATAAAGTATTTACTTTTCTTGTTACGCATCAGACCTTGCTTTTCTTGGATTAGGTTAGCAAGTTTTTACATACAATGGAGGGGTGTTACATACTCCCCCCCTTAAATTTACACCATCCTCGGTGTCTTACTACATCTTACAATATTATTTCCTCATTCACAAGTAGTTGTCTCTAAATTTATAGGCTCCCATGGCCTTACCATATTATGTAAATCTTCCGATATATATCAATTACAAAGGATCACATCTCCTTCCATCGCTACCTGTAACATTTGTTTCAATCAATTTTGTGAGAGATTTTAGATGCAGAAACTCAACTTTGTTTACCACAGTTAATATCATAACTTGATATATAGTACTACTATTTGAGTAACTATGGTTATGTTGCTCCTTATTTAAATATGATTCCTCATTTTCCTTGTATTTGAAGAAATGCATGTTCTTCCCTCGCCTTTGTGTTCTTTTCAAACACTTCCTTCTTACAGTTTCCTTGCATTAGTCACAATAAGTCGACTACCACATTTGACTAATCACATGTATAAAATATCATATAAGGTTATCTCAACATAACCATCAAAATCATACCCCATATGTAACCATATGTCACACTCTAGATTGGTTTCCTTACCAGACAATCATTCAATATCTTCATTTACACCTGCACATAGTGTGCATTGCACACACACACACACAACTATACATGTCATGTATTATCATGCAATACATGTATCCATACCGGTACCATATGTACCGCTTGTACACAGTACCACTTGTATAACTTGTACATCATATCAATGTCCATAGCATCACCTGCATGACATACACTTCATCCACATGTTTTCAACCATGTTAGTATTATGCTAACAATTTTTCCAACTATTCATCTTACCTTTAGGCAAGTCCATTCAAACCATTTTTGGTTTGTCAATTGGGGAATAATGAATTTTGCAATCGAAGTATAACTAAATTTTTTTATGTCAAAGTATTCAAGTGCTTTTACTTAGCTATTCCTTTTCATGTATCTTGTGGTTGTAGGAAATTTTCAGCAAATGATAACATAGATGCATAATACAAATTTACAAAACCAACAACTTTGAGATTTTGGATTGAATTTTTCCTGTAGACAAGGTTTTAACAATTATGGAATATGACTTACACTTAAACATAAATTAGACTATTGACTATGATACTTAGTCTATCATAGATATTTGAAGTCTAATAACAACTTTAACTTTGTCTTTAACCAACAAAATGATCGTTTGGTACTTAAAAGTACTCCACACTTAACTAATCATGTCACATGACTTATTGTTTCTCTTTTTACACTTCTTACAACATATTTTTGGCCATGGATAATTTAGTGTAGGTCTAAACCCATTGAACAAATTGTATGCAAATACATACATTTCCAATGCATGAGTTCTAAATGAAAGTTACAATGTTTTCAATTCCACACCTTCTGAGTTTTTAGACACTATTTGTAATAGGGTGTGATCCTAGGGTATTTACATGTTAAAACCTCATTCTAACATTAAGCCACCCCTGAAAAAAGAGTGAATATAAATCATTTATTAGTTATCAAATTTATTAGCATGAATTTTTGCGTCGTTTATGCAATACTTGTTATGTTGGCCTATTCAGAACCAAAAAACACTCTTAGTGCAATCAGACAGAAGACTTATTCAAGATTGCTGGATGGGAAATAGTGTTACAATATGCATTTCAAATTATACGGTTATCCATTTACTAGATACCCAATATCTTTCGTGCACAAAAATCCTAATTACTCGTGTCGCCTTTGCCATCATCTTCTTAATATAGCAACAAGTTTTTGCATGATTTGTTATCCTCTTTCTTCCTCATCTAGAACATTTTATATGTTCCATTTCACTTGACGCGTGCATTTACTACCAGCCTAAAATCCCTTGATTATCATAAGATGTATTAATGTGAAACCTTTTTGGTTTACCAAAGATTGGTTTATTAATTTGGACCAGTGATGTTACAAATCTATTATACAATTCCTATTAGCTATTAGGCTGCTCAAAATTGCTCTAATGCATCAAGCACCACCATATCTAACCTACAAGTATACTTTATTTATATAAATTAGGAACACACTGATCATTTTTACCTTATTACTTTGTAAGATCTTCAATCATTCTACTGGGAAAATCTTTTTGAAAGGTTCTTACTTGTGACATATTAATAGAACCCCATCTATATCTGGATGGATATGTACATTAAGGTTGTAGAGTTGGGGTTGCACACTTTAAGTTGATTTTTTTTACATATTAGAATTTGAGTGAGCCTGTACTCTTAATCTTAATATTGTCTTTCTGCTATTAGCCAAGAAGCACCAGGAGTTGCTTTTACACTCCCATTATGTATTTACACTAGAGGTACTTTTGGTGTCAATCCCACTGACTTTCTTATGAAGGTCATACATTATTAATGTATGATTTCTTCCGCCATATAATAAGTTGTATTGAAGGTGTGCCTACTCTTCACACTTTGACCCTAGCTCAGTCCATAATTGAACATAAAATGTTCCTTCTTATTAGTTACAATTATTTAGGTATTGTTTTACTCAAGAGCCTATAGGTCCAAACTATACATATGTTACTGAATATAATAGAATAGTAAGGTTAAGCTCCCTTCAATAGAATTTTCCCCAATGGAAAATTACATTCCAAAATGGTTTATATCATTACATATAGATGCACTAATCAAAATATTAAATTGGAAGACATTTTATACAAATACATAATCTTATACAACGACCTGTTCTTCATGAGCTTAATGATTTTTCATGAGAACATTTATGAATAGATATCCTTATATAACTATTTTAGGACAGAACCCACTTAATTTAACTATCAACTTCTGTTAATGTTGATGGTATGTCATGGACCTCTTACCCAATGGTTTATATAATTTTCAATTATATACTCTTATTTTTTATTTTTCCTCATGTTGTCCATGATTTATGGAAATAAAACACTTGACATTTTATCTCATAAAGGTTCAATATCTCTATACGCATAACTTTATTCCATTAAGTTATGTCCTTGTCTGGACTATCTTTACCAGCATTAATTTGCATTTCATTAAGCTATGCCCTTGCATAGAAATCATACAACTCATAATATATCCATTATTCCTCATACAGCTAGTTATATTCTTTACTCCTCTTATGTGGAGACATTTAGTATTTGAATCTTTTCATTCCTCAATGATATATATATTCTTTATAACAAGTTGTTCAATGTCAGAGTTTAATCATGTTGTTCCACGCCCCTTCTATTTAATTCCTTGATATGTTTTACATAGAGTTTATTTTAGTAGTTTCAGTTGCACATTGCCGAAGATAGAAATATTCCAAGGGAAAATAAAAGTGATTTAACTAAAAGCAAAAAGAGGGGAGAAAAAAAAGAGCTTAAGTGATTCAAACACCTAATCTTCGATAGTCCTCGAGTGATTTCCAATAATGAAGATCCTCGCAGTACTATTTCAAGGCTCGAGCAGATCAACATCTTTAATGGCCAATTTTTCCCACATATGCTCGAGCATATCAACATATGCTCTGCACACTATTATTTTCCAGTTAGATGGACCTTTTTTGTTTTTCCAATACGTTCAATCTGAACAGGGTCCTTGGAAGACTCTACATGCCTATACTCTATGTAAACTCTAAGTAAACTAATGAAATCTTACTCTAAAAACAATATAAATAAAATAAATTTTCGTATGTAACATAGGGCTTTGCCCATTACTTATACATTTAAATTTAATATTCTCTTAATTATACTTATAACTAATAACATTCTCAAATTGACATCCTTATGTTTATATTCACTGAAAAAAACACTTGTGTTTCCTTAATTTAACTTATATTTTGTTATGTTAATTTAAGTTATATTTTATTTCATATTAATGTTTCTTCACTTTATTCAAACATAACAATATAAATAATTCATTAAACCTTTTAATAAAAAATACAACATACAAATCTATTCTAATATTTCAATTCTTTAAAAATATTAATCATGACTAGTTTAACTTATTACATACCTCTTTAAGTGCAAAAATTGATTTTATTTATTTTATAATATAGATTAAATGAATCAAAACTTATCATATATGAAGAATCCATATATAATTCCAAGAATTAATATATGTTTGTATGGATCAATGAATTGGAAATAATTAAAGGTTAAAACTAATGACAATTAGTGAAATAATTATATCAACATTTTCTATAGCTTTCAAAGTAAGATACTTTGTGTATAATACTCTCTCTCTCTCTCTCTCTCTCTCTCTCTATATATATATATATATACATATTACACCTTTCACATCAATCCTAACTCAATTATTAAAAATATGATATATACATAAATATTGCACTACCATGTTCTCCTATGCTAATATCTACTAGGAATCCAATTCTTTATTAAAGAAAAAAATTATAATCAAATCAATCTATTCAATTAAAAATGTACACAGAGAATCAATTTATCGGTAAGAATAGTTTTGATGTTAATTATATTACTTAAACCAACTTTTTAACACAATCATAAATAATATCCGAAAATTTTATTTCTCTAACAATTTTTTTTTCTCATCACTACAATCCGCATTTAAAATCATGTGGAATGGAGTGAATTAGTTTATTCTTAACCAATTTATAATAAAATCAATACGATGCATTTAAAATAATGTATAATGGGTACATAATTTTACCATGATTTAAATCAATGATATCTCATTACATTACAATATAAATATGTCCATCATTTTAATATATATTGTAATGATGTAACATTATCCCAATAGTGTAATGTAATGAATGGATTCATTATGATGTGTTCATCCTCCAAACTCTATAAAGTAATCAATACACTCATCAATTAAATATAAGTTACGGGGAATATGGTGTGATGGTCCTCTTCAATTTATAACAACATAAACATTGCATAGAAATTGATATACATACCACACCCAATTGTTCTCCAACTAAGAAAATGTTATGTAGAATAAAATATAAATAGAAGCACATGGTCACTTATCATATTTCATGATATTAGTAAGAACAACTATATAGCAATTTCATGGCTTTGATAAGTTACCATTTCATGGCTTTGATAAGTTACCATTTGCTGCTGAAAAGCACATGTATATATAAATATTATAACTTGAAAAATGAGCAGTTACATGTAAATATAAATATTATAACTTGAAAAAAAGAAGTTTCTTCTATGTATATGCAAATATAACTATATCGGAACCAAAAATAATCCAATTTTCAATCAATATTTTCATTAATTTGTTATGATACAACGTGCAATTAAAATCCCTCCACTATCACTACAACATCTGTCACCTTCTTATCAAAACTAAGAATGAGTTGCAGGTAAACTGTGATAATGTGGATGCCTCATTAGCATGGAGTTGAGTTGGATCCCTAAGATTTTCTACAAACCTCAATGGTATAAATAATGAAATACTTAAGGAGATTAGCTCATTTCATAAACAACTAAGTTATCTGTAGAAATTGCATGTTGTTGAGCACGCATCGTAGAGGTGTCTATATGAGTTATTTCAATGTCTTAGTAAAGCTAAGTGATGGATAAATGATGTTGAGTGATGGATCAGTGATGCATTATTTATTCTCTCTTTTGTGATGCTACCCTTATGTTGTTACAAGTCCAAATTTCCCACTCTTTAGCACTATTAGAGGTGGAAAATTTTGGACAACAACTACATTGAATTGCAAAGAAAATTTCACATTAAATTTTTCAATGTTTTCTCGATATTGAGTATAGTCGGCCTATTTTCAATGGTATTGAGCCATAATAGATGAAAGTAAGTTTTATCAAGAGAGTAAAAGCTGGATGTTTCGGTTTGAATTCAAGTAAATTCATTTTTTGGTTTGAATTAATGGAAGACGTGTTCACATTAAAATCCCATGCAGCTAAAAAATATATAGGTTGGTGAAGACTTTGCCCCACTGTTGCATGCTACTGGCAGATTCCTTTTATTTAAGAGGAGAGAGAAACATCATTTGATTTCGTAGTAAAATAGGGAGTCATGACCATTGAGTTTTGAACATTGAATATAACACCAGTAAAATGAGGGGATGACTGAAGGAATGGCGTAAACATAGGCCTGATGCTTGACAGGGATACCAAAAGTTAGAAACTAGTGACATAAACATGTGTCTCTAGTTTTTCTAGTCCAAAATATGTTATGTGTGATTCAATGTCAAACCCCAAGAAGATGTTGTTTGACCTAATATTTCCATTGACATACTTATTTTCATGTAAATAAGCTAGACCTCTAGCTACTCCCTTTGTAATTTTAATTCTAGCCAACCATGGTAGACAAATGGGAGAGTTTGATGAATTTCTGATCCAGGTGGATGTTTTTGGCCACCCACCTATCCCACTTGGACACCCACAACTGCCTCTTTCAGTTTTTCAGTTTCTTTATTTGTAGCACAATTTACTATTTTTAGCATTTTTTCGGGTCCTGAACTTTCAGAGCCGTTTTGAGGCCCTAAACAACGTTTTTTGGGAAAATAGGAACAACATGGTTCCATGCATCAATGTTGCTCTTCCCAAAGTTGTAGTCCTCAGATAGATCTTTCTAACGAGGCATTTTGTGTGTCAAACAGAGATCGTATGCCAA
Source organism: Pinus tabuliformis (assembly GCA_031772625.1). Taxonomy (NCBI): domain Eukaryota; kingdom Viridiplantae; phylum Streptophyta; class Pinopsida; order Pinales; family Pinaceae; genus Pinus; species Pinus tabuliformis. Next base: position 904,297,028 of record CM062810.1, on the reverse strand, counting down.
AGTTACAACCCCGGGAAGTTGATGTACCAATTTACCCAAACGGAGCCCACAGTTTGGAGTTTCATCTTCTAGGGTTAGGTTTTTGGATGTTTATGGTTTTCCATTGTTTCTCAACAATAAATAGGCCTTCTAGCCTCATTATTAGACAGTTGAGAGGCATGTAGCCACCACATCTCTTCTTAGAGATAAGCTACCATCACCCTCGCTGGTTTATTTCCATTTTTTGTTTGTAAGCATATTTCAGTGTTTTACATTAATGAAATGAAGCATTATTTCTACTGCATCTCTGTATTTATGGTTATATTTGTATTTTTTTGCATTCCTCTATAAATCCGGATCAATGGTATTAGAGTGGTTTGCTCTTTCTCTATTTTTCTTTGCATGTCCCCAACGAGGTCGACTTATAAAAAGTTAGGGCTTGAACTGGTTGAACCTTTGCAAGACCAGCCTCGCAAACCCCGACGACCTCCCATGGTGGATGAAAAGAAATACGAGTGGGCAGGAGATCCTATCAAAATATTGCTCGAAGAAGCCCTCAAATGACAAAGGAACGCGATGATGGATAGCTTTGCCCAAATCCTTCAGTGGCTACCCAGAGGCGACGCATCGGCTTCCAGTAGCTACTATGGAAATGCCACACCCTTTAAGGTACAAGTTAATTTTGAAACCCCCATATTCGAGGTTCAGATAGACATGGATGCCATAGATAAATGGTTAAATCTGCTAGAAGGGTATTTTTTTGTTCATGAATTTTCCAGCCAGAAAAAGATCACTTTTCCACTTCTCAAAGTAGCCCCCCACATCAAGGACTGGTGTGAAACCTACTACGAGCAGAAGGATGAAAGTATGAACTCACTGTTTTCAGCCGCACCCACTTGGAATTCATTCTGGGATGCGATTAAGGAGCAGTACTACCCTGTCAAAAGCTATGGGGACAAATACATAAAGTGGGCCACGTTGCGGCGGGGAAGGGACCAAGATGTGCTAGAATTCACAAACATTTTTCATACCCTTCGCACATAGTTGTGTATAAAGGATTCTGAGCTACATTTGGTATTCAAATATCGCGGCTGCCTACACAGGTACATCCAAGATGAGATAGAGTTCCTAAACATCTCCTCGCTTGGCACGACATATCGATACACTGTCAAGATTGAGCATAAGTTTAAACAAAGGAAACGAGACTTTGGATCTGTGAATCTGAAAAACAAAGGACAAAGCTAAGGTGGGGTGACCCAAGACAACTTGTCGAAGCTGAAAGAAAAGAAAAACACCATGAAGCTAAAGAAGGACTCAGGAAAGTGGTGTGAGTTCCATAAGAGCCCCACTCAAAATACAAGTGAGTTTCGGACCAAGCATTTGCTGGTGGCTGAGTTGAAGGCTTCCAAATCAAATGCATGTTCTGACCCTAAGTCAGAACTTGACAAGGGGAATGACAAAGGGAAGAAAATTATTGACGTGGAGCCCAGTGCCGCAATTGCCACCACCAAGATCTAGAAGAATGAGCCCAAAGATCCAGAGGAGGGGGAGCATCTATTCCACTAACAGATGTGGGTGAAGGGTTCACTGCTGCAATTCATTGTTGATAGTGGGAGCCAAAAGAATCTCATTTTAGTAGAGGTCATGAAGCGGTTGGGCCTACCGACTACAACACACTCGCAGCCGTATAGTATCAGGTGGCTTCACCAAGGACGAGATCTCCGAGTCCGCCAGTAGTGCCACCTTCCCTATAGCATCAGGCCCTCCACAGTTGAGGTATTGTGTGATGTTGCACCTCTTGATGTTTGTAATGTACTATTAGGCCAAACATACTTATGGAGGCGACGTGTTGTGTATGAGTCAAGGCCTCGCGCTGTTACTATTTATTTGGGTAATTCATTATACAGTATATCGGAGGTAGCCCCACCTACAACCATGTCTTTGATCACTGCTAAGAAATGCAGCAAGCTCATCTCCCACACTAGGAAATTCATTTTCTGTCTATTTTGCTCCCAAAGTAAGGGGAAGATCGTTGCCACATCCATGACCCCCGTGAAGGGTTCCTCCACGCAGTGGCAACAGCAGATGGATACAGTCATGAAAGCAGACAAGAACATCTTCTCCTCACCCACAAGGACATCATTGCACTATCAGGTCAAGCATTCATTCGATCTGACTCCTAGAGCACCACTACCCAATGGGTCAATATATCGCCGCTTCATTATGGAAAATGCCAAGTACAAGCAACGACATGATCAGCATCAGGTAACACACAAGTTTCAAGTGGGCAACAAAGTCTGGTTGCATCTGCAGAAAGAACGCCTTACAAGAGCCCATACCAAGGTTGTGGGAAAAAATGCTTTAGAGCACAACATTTCCCCATTCCTTCGCTTGCACCAAGTGTTCAATGTGGATCGCCCTCAACCGTGCTTCCCACAATTGTTGGACACATCAGAGGTTGCATAACAACTCACCAGGGATGCAGTTCAACAGAAGTTTCCTCATCATAGGGAGGAACTCAACGCAATGGGGACCATTTCTTCCTAGGGGGGAGGAATGATCCAGGTAGATGTTGGTGTCCACCCACCTATCCCACTTGGACCCCCATAATTGTCTCTTTTAGTTTTTCAGTTTCCTTATCTGTAGCACAATTTACTATTTTTAGTAGTTTTTCGAGTCCTGAACTTTCAGAGCCGTTTTGAGGCCCTAAACGACGTTTTTGGGAAAATAGGAGCACCATGGGTCCATGGACTAATGTTTCTCTTCCCAAAGTTGTAGTCCTCGGATAGATCTTTCTAACAAGGTATTTTGCGCGTCAAACGAAGATCGTACGCCAAAGTTACGACCCCGGGAAGTTGATATACCAATTTACCCAAATGGAGCCCACAGTTTGGTTTTTCATCTTTTAGGGTTAGTTTTTTGGATGTTTAGGGTTTTCCATTATTTATCAACAATAAATAGGCCTTCAAGCCTCATCGTAAGATAGTTGAGAGGCATGTAGCTACCACATCTCTTCCTAGAGATAAGCTACCATCACCCTAGCTGGTTTATTTCCATTTCTGTTTGTAAGCATGTTAGGTCCCTATAATACTAGTGTAACCCCTTATTGTTATTAGTAAAACCCCCTTATTATATTGTTGTGCCCATGTAGTCACCATATTGTTATTATTGTGCCCCATAGAAGCCCATTATTGTTATTACTATGCCCTTACATTATTATTGTTATGTTAACTCTGATTATATTATGACCCTTTAGACTCCTATATATAGAAAGGAGGCCTTGTCATTTGTATCATCCAAGAATTGTTCATTTGTGTAATGTAAAGGAGGTTGCTGCCTCGAAGAGGCTTATTTCTAAGGCGTTGATCTATCTTTTCTATCTTTTTGTGAGCTAGTTTCATAACATTTAGTATCAGAGCTTTGGATTCTAGGGTTTCACTGATTCAAATAGGTCATTGTGGAATTTTTGCTATCACTTTTTTGATACGAATTTTTAGAAGCTAAAACAAAACCCCATTTGAGAAGAAATCAGCTTGAACCTCGTGTCTGAATTTCAGTTCTTGTCTCGATACTGTTTCAGAGATATGATATGAGGAATTTAGGGTTTTTGTAGGCTCCAGAATCTCATCTCAAACATGTCATCGTGGAATTTGCGCTATAATATTTTTTCTACGAAGGCTCAGACTTTGAAATTAAAACTCATTTGAACTTAAATCTGGGTGAAGCTCGGGTCCGAATTTCAAATCTTGTCTCGCTATATTTTCGGAGGTATAATCTGAGGAAGTTATGGTTTTTGTAGACTCCCGAATTATATTATAAATAGGCGACATTGGGAAAATCGTCATAACTTTCTCTCTGAGCATTAGATTGAAATTTCGTAAGGTGTTACAGAAATACGACGGACGGTAGTTTTATGTGTATATTTTTCAGATCCTAAGGTTGAAACAGTGACACGTGGCACTTCATACAAGTGCACTATAGTAAACTAATCTATAATCAGGTCATTGTGGGAGATTTGACATAGCTCTTTCTCAAACAATCCAATCTTGATCAGACTTGCGGGGTTAGAAAGAGACCACAGAGGGCTATTGCAGGACGCAATTTTAAAACTTGAATATCTGAAATTTCAGAGTTACAATCGTTTCAAGATCGAGCTCATAAAATCAAGAAAAGGCGATATGAGGAAGTTTGATGGCAAGGATCTGGTAAATTGGATACTACAGATGGAGCAATATTTTGATCTACATGAGGTGCAACTATTACAAAAGGTACGTATTGCATATTCGTATTTAGAACCGGATCAATTTTTATGGTATAAAGGGCTTTGTTCTCATAAACCACTTGTTACGTGGTAAATTTTCATGGAGGAAATGATAGCACACTATGAAGATACAAAGAGAAACACCTTCTTTAGCTAATTGATAAATCTCAAACAAAAGTGTTAAAAGGTAGAGCACATTGAGGACTTTCAAAAATTGAATATAATGGAAAATGATATTCCAGAGAAGCAGAGAATTGATGTCTCCATAAGGAGTTTAAAGGATAACATTCAATGTGAGGTTCATCTTTGGGAACTTGATTCATTGGAGAAGGCATTCATGTTGGCAAGAAAAGTGGAAAGAAAAATTATGGAAACAAGGAAGTCTACCCCTCACAACTATAAAGATGGAAGTGTTGTTTCTCCTAGCCTTTCACAACCTACAAGGTTGACACCACAACAATTGGAAGAAAAAAGAGAAAAAGGGATTTGTTACAATTGTGATAACAAATACATTAAAGGTCATAAGTGTGCTGAGAAGAAATTATTTTACATTGATTGTGAAGAGGAGGAAGAAAATGATCAAGAAACATCAAAAGAACGGGATATATAATAGGAACCAATCCCAGAGAAAGAAGAAATGAATCTGACCATATCTTGTAAAGAACTGGGAAGAATTACCACTCCTCAAACTCTCAAGATAGAAGGACATATCAAGAAGAAAAAGGTTCAAGAATTGAAAGATCACATCGAAAAATAAGAAATGAATCCGACCATATCTTGTAATGCATTGGCAATAATTACCACTCCTCAAACTATCAAGATAGAAGGACATATAAAGAAGAAAAATGTTCAAGAAGTGAAACATCATATCGAGCATCAAGAAATGAATCTGACCATATCTTGCAATGCATTAGAAGAAATTACCACTCCTCAAACTCTCCAGATAGAAGGACATATCAAGAAGAAAAAGATTCAAGCAGTGAAAGATCACATTGAGCATCAACAACAAGTTCTCCAAGTTTTAAAGGATAACGCCAATTTGGTGCAAAATCGAATGAAAGAACAAGAAGATCAACATCACAGTGACAGAAGTTTTGATGTAGGCGATTGGGTATTTTTATGGCTACATCTCAAGCAAGATATTTATGAGAAAGAAATGTTGGCAATACTACATGCACTTAATAAATGGCGACCTTACCTAATGGGAAGACACTTCAAGGTAAAAATGGATCATGATAGTCTTAAATACATTTTAGAAAAAAGATTATGTTCAGAAGAACAAAAAAGATGGGTCACAAATATGTTGGGTTATGACTTTGAAATCATCTTCAAAAAAGGGAAGCAAAATGTTGTTGCGGATGCACTCTCAAGAAAGGATGAGGATGTGGACACATTGATTTATGCTATTTCTATTATCCAACCAGATTGGATAAATGAAGCAAGAGATGAATGGAAGAAGGACGAAGAAGTGTTGCCACTCATTCAAATGTTTCAGAAGATCCCAGTTCAAACAATATTGCCAAAACTTGACGAGGAAGGAAAAATCATATTGGAACCTGTAGCAGTCATAGAAACAAGAACCCGACAGCTACTAAATTGATTAATTTTATAGTATCTCATCAAGTGGAAGAACTTACCCGCTGAAGATTCCACATGGGAGGACAAGAATTTTATACAGAAGCATCAAGAACTACTCAAGTGCTGAGGACAACACTTTTTGAAGGAGAGGGGCATGTCAAGTCCCTATAATACTAGTGCAACCCCTTATTGTTATTAGTAAAAACCCCTTATTATATTTTTGTGCCCATGTATTCCCCATATTGTTATTATTGTGCCCCATAGAAGCTCACTATTGTTATTACTGTTCCCTTACATTATTGTTGTTATGTTGGCTTTCATTATATTATGATCCCTTAGACTCCTATATATAGAAAGGAGGTCTTGTCATTTGTATCATCCAAGGATTGTTCATTTGTGTAATGTAAAGGAGGTTGCCCCCTTGAAGAGGCTTATTTCTAAGGCGTTGATCTATATTTTCTATCTTTTTGTGAGCTAGTTTCATAACAAAGCACATTTTAGTATTTTACATTAATGAAATCAAGCATTATTTCAGCTACATCTTTGTATTTATGGTTATATGTATAATCTGTTGCGTTCCTATTTAAATCCAGATCAACTTCCTCTAATATTGGAGAGATATAATGTTAGTCAATGTTCATGAGATAGGATCTGAAAAGATAGGCCGCTAAAAACTTTAATAGCTGAACAAGATGATCAAGGTCAGCATGCAACAAGAGGCATAAAACAAATCAGATCCTACATGATAATGGACTCCCTTTTGCAATGATTACAGAGATTTGGTTGGTTATCCAAAATGTTGAAACTGAAAAGAAGTCAATACACTTTGATAAGAAAGGAAATAATTATACTCAACCTGAGGGAATGCAATGGGAAAAATGAGAAATAACTAGTTATAAACAAATACAGAGAACTCAGTGAAAAAAAATGACAAATATCAATTTTAAATGAACTGTAAAGAACCTGGTGAAAAAAAATATAAATATCCATCTTAAAGGTAAAGGAAAAATGAAATAAACTGCAACATAACCTGGAAATAAAACAAAAGGGTTGTTATATATTCTAAACAAGAGAAAACCAAAATAGACTTTGTAGAATCCAGAATATGAACCAGAATCAATGATATTGTTGTTTTCAATAATTTATTTTATGGAGTAGCAAAGATGAAGAATCCCAAATAATTAGGCAAATCACAGAAAGTTGATTCCTATTCTTAAAACTTCTTGTTTTCACTTTGAAAGATATATTTATTGAAGTTGGAAGCAAACTCTATATTTTAGCTCTCCTTTCTTATGTAGAGATGGGGATCTTGTATAATCACTCTTTATTTTTTTGATGTAACAATGCTTGTTCACATGTAGGATGCTTCTACCATAAAAACCTTGAAACTTTCACTTTACTTCATTTTCTCATTCCTCCTTGAGTGTATCCTTTAAAAAAAATAGAAAAGACTATTCAAAATCTACAGTGTCATATAGGGTCATTCTAAGAGGAAATGAGAAATCAACATCACTGGTGATGGGTGCAATTTCAGGGACTTAAGAAATTACAAATCCCACGGGATACTTGTGTATAAGCCTACAAATTGTTTGGAATAATATATCACATCCCGTGAAAGTTAGTTGACAACAACGTTGTAGAGATAGCTCCAAATGTTAGCTTGGTTGGAAGATGCTTTCGTGAAAATGTCCAAAGAGTTCTTGAGATCAAATATCATTGAATATTTTGTAGTTACCAATGGTGGCTAAAGAGGGGAAGAGAGTGGAATTCTTAACAAACTCATAATATGCAAGAAAATGAAAGACTAAATTTGTCAAAAAAACAACCTTGCTAAAACGAAATAAAGAAAGAGAACAAGACAAACCACCAACCCAAATATTGACCTTGCGTGTCATGCCCCCAGGCCGGCAATAGTCTTTCAACCGCTCTTAGTAAGGTGTGGCACCATCAAACACTTTCTTTTCACCAATACTTATGTTTGTGGACTACGCCTAACCACTTATCCCACTTAGTTTGTGTTTCGCAACCAATTATTATTAATGTTTCCTTTATACCAATGAACATCCATACACATTCATTAACATCAACAATTATACATGAAGAACACAATTGCATAGTATAAAGGGAGGGGAAACTCCCTGAACAATGAGTCTGCCTGAATAATATATTATACAGTCTTTCAATGTTACAAAGCTTTACAAGTATACTTGGAAACAACAAGTTTCATACTTAGGCAAATTTACAATCTTCGGCAAACTCGATTGCCCAGCTCGTCGACGCCTCTGCACGGTCGCTGCACGACTCACCAACCCTTCGTTCAACTTGTTGCATGATTGTGTTGTTTGCCCAACTTGGGCGCGCCTCCAAGTCGCCACAAACAGGTGCCTTTACCTGAGACACACCTTTGTTCACAATCTCAACACTTCACCAAAAGTCACACCGTGCACACTTTCACGATGGGTGGGCACTCACCCGAGTCACCCAAGAACCTGTGCCAAGTCGTCACACAAACCAGGCAGCACACTTGTGCACGCCTTACTCCAACCGACGGGCGACCTCTACCCATGCCCTTCACCCAAAACTAAGAAATGACACTATCTTCGTGCAGCCTTGCCCAAGAATGGGCACATCACCAAAATCTGTGCCTCCTTATCTTGCTGCGTCCACCTCTTAGATCTGCGCCTTCCTCTTCTTCATGATCGAAGTTGTTGTGTGTTGAGTGATGGTGCCAAATGACTCCAATGCAATGCCAATATATACGAGTGGCAGGGCGAGGTCATGGCTGTCTAGCCAACCTACCCACGCCCTCAACGCCATCACAATTTCCTTCTAAACATGAGTCGACCTTTGTTTCAAACGCCCATGAGTCAAGTCGGCCTCACTATGCTTGTTGGTCGGCCCGTGGGTGCTCCTCCACACTCCCACGCACATATAAATAACTCGCCCAACCTTCCATGCATGCCATAACACCTCCGCACGCTTATGTTGAGCTCGCACCTTTGTTGTTTGTCATCGCACTTCAAGCCGAAGTGTGCGCAAGGATTGCAGGTCCTTACATCCTCCTCCACCTGAAGTCATGGTCGTCCTAGACAAAATACCATCCTGGTAGCCATCCACCAAGATCATCATCAATATCTATCTCATCCTTGGTCCATGATGTCAACTCTTCCACATACTGCAAACATCCCTGCAACATATGTAGAAATCCCATCTCCATCATGAGTTGTCCTCATTCTGTGAACTCTCCTCCTTGCCTGCCTGATGCCAGCATCTCTTCGTGCACTTTCGGACCCCATGTTTGAACTAGTTGGGTATCTAATCCAACTGTCACACTCAAGCCATGAGAGTGAACATTGTTATGCTTCTATCAGTCTATCTCAGATTTTGCCACATCTCGGACTCACCAAGAATCTCACCCATGCTTAGGTCCATGGAAACTCCATCCCATCTGCAACATGTCATGATGCTTGATGCCAAGCCATCCCTGCACCATCTACCATACCTGCTCAACCAGTTTTAAGGACTCACTGCCATAAGCAGCTAACAATGAGCCCCATCTTCTTTGTCATCTAAGAAGATGTGGAGGGAGTAGAGCCTGAAGGCTCACCCTCACTAATCACCTCAATCCATCTGTCAGGATTCTCTATCTCCTTCCTTTGTAGATAAGTGATCTGATCCTCCTCCCAGACATTCGGCCTCACATATACCTCCTCCTCCTCATCATCATCCTTGACCACTTCTAGCCTTCTTGACAAATCCAAGATACTATCTGAAAGAGTCCTGATGACCAATGACTGCTCGGTAAGCTTTGTCTCCATCGTAGACAACCGCTTACTCATATCTTCCATCCACTTCTCATCCTCCATTTGCATCACTGCCAACTTGCAATCAGGCTTTGTCACTCCAATGGTTGGTACACCAATGGGTACATCCTCCCTTCCATTATAAATGTACAGCTTCTTCAAATGTGGAACAATCATAGCATCGAATTGTTTCAAGAATTCCATTCCCAGCAAAGCTTCATAGTCATCTATCCGCACTATGGTGAAGTTGACCTTCCCTATCCACTCACCTAATGTTGTGCCCACATTTTCAGCTACACTAAGAATACTATCCAAAGGAGAATTGACTGTCTTCATCTGTGCCTTCATCAGTACAAATTTCAGCCCAATTCTTCTCGCAGTATCTTCGCCCATGAAGTTGTGAGTAGCCCCACTATCCACCATAGTGAGTATATTAGCACCCCCAACCTTCATCCGAACATACTCCAACCTGTTCCTCTCAGGATCCCTCCAAGAGATCACCTTTGTAGCAGCAGCAGCACCAAGTATCTGCATCATCCCCACAGAAGCTTCTTCATTCTTCGTATTAGACTGTGCAATCGCAGCCACTTTCGGTCTAGAAGGACAGTTCCTCACTGTATGTGGTCCAGCACATATCCAACACTTCAAGGCTTTCTTCATCTTTGAATTATCATCCGATTTCAAAGCATCATCCTTCTTCTTTTCTTTTAGATTAATGGACTTCTTCTTCCTATCATCAGAAGTCTCTTCATAATGCTCCACCAACCTATCCACAGCAGTAAAAGCTTCCTCAAGTGTTCTAATCCTCTGCCTCTTCGCTTCATTGCGTGCCTAAGGCTTCAATCCAATAATGAAGTTGAACACCTTGTCCCTCTCTGCCATGTCAGGAAGTTCCAGAACCGCACTTGTAAACTCCCGCTGGTATGTCTGAAGGTTACCTATCTGCTCTATGAACTTAATCTTCATCCTTGCTTCCCACGTTTCATCCTAAGGACTGAAATGGGTCTACAGAGCTTTCTTCATCTCATCCCACGAAGTAACGTCACCAGCACTGCCATTGGCAATCTGATCCATCCTCCTTCACCACCACATATTAGCATCCTTTGTCAAGAATTGAGCAGCTACCTTCACCTTCGTCTCATCATCAGATAGACCCAATCATTGCAAGTATTGCTCCATGTCCCATAGAAAGTTTCCAAGAGTCTTTGCACTCCTTGTACCATCATAAGATTCCAGTTCCTTGACTTTCACATGAGGTACTCCTCTACCTGAGTTATGCCTCACAACCTTCTTCAACACCGCAATCTCATCTCTGGCTTTGTCAAGAGATTTCTGCAAGTCCACGATCTCTGCAAGACCTTGGTCTCTTGCCTCTTCATCCTCCTTGACCCTTACTTCAAGTTGTGTACACATAAGATTAGTCTACTCGTGTTGAGTCCGGAGTTCATCAAGCTCTTCCTTCATCTTTGAATTGGCCTCTTGATCTCTCTCGATCAAGTCCATCTTCTTAGTCCGGAAAGCCTCTAAGTCCTCCATATTCTCCAACACTTTTTCAATGAATGCCATAGTAGCATCCTTCGCACCGTGAATAGACCCAGCCTAAGATTCAGCTACCATTGCTAACAACTTCCTTCTTTTTTGCAATCTAGTTTCGACCATCCAACAGCTTTACCATGATGCCTGCAACCTGAACCAACCCTTGTTCCACTCGTATGTGAAACAGCTTCCTTCACCTTCAAGTACTTGCTTCACTATCTTCAATTTCCAAGTGTATCCACACCTGCACTTCGTCACGAGCAACCCTGCACACCCAGCTTCCTGCAAGACTCCTCCAAGTCTTCATACTAGCTCCGATACCACCTGTCACGCCCCTAGGCTGGCAGTAGTCTTTCAACCGCTCTTGGTGAGGTGCGGCACCACCGAACACTTTCTTTTCACCAATACTTATGTTCGTGGACTACGCCTAACCACTTATCCTACTTAGTTTGTGTTTTGCAACCAAGTATTATTAATGTTTCCTTTATACCAATGAACACCCATACACATTCATTAACATCAGCAATTATACATGAAGAACACAATTGCACAGTATAAAGGGAGGGGCAACTCCCTGAACAATGAGTCTACCCGAATAATATATTATACAGTCTTTCAATATTACAAAGCTTTACAAGTATACTTGGAAACACCAAGTTTCATACTTAGCCAAATTTACAATCTTTGGCAAACTCGATTGCCCAGCTCGTCGGCGCCTCCGCATGGTCGCTGCACGACTCAGCAACCCTTCGTTCACGTTGTCGCACGATTGTGTTGTTTGCCCAACTTGGGCGCGCCTCCAAGTCTCCACACACGGGCACCTCTACCCGAGACACACCTTTGTTCACAATCTCAACAGTTCACCAAAAGTCACATCATGCACACTTGCACGACGGGTGGGCGCTCACTCGAGTCACCCAAGAACCTGTGCCAAGTCGTCCCACAAACTGTGCGCCACACCCGTGCACGCCTTACTCCAACCGGCGGGTGACCTCTACCTATGCCCTTCACCCAAAACCGAGAAACGACACTATCTCCGTGTGGCCTTGCCGAAGAAGGGGCGCATCACCAAAATATGTGCTTCCTTATCTTACTGCATCCACCTCTTAGATCTGCACCTTCCTCTTCTTCATGAGCGAAGTTGTTGTGTGTTGAGCGATGGTGCCAAATGACTCCAACGCAATGCCAATATATACGAGTGGCAGGGCGAGGTCGTGGCTGCCCAGCCGACCTACCCACGCCCTCAACGCCATCGCAATTTCCTTCTAAACATGAGTCGGCCTTTGCTTCAAATGCCCATGTGTCAAGTCGGCCTCACTACACTTGTTGGTCGGCCCGTGGGTGCTCCTCCATGCTCCCACACACATATAAATAACTCACCCAACCTTCCACGCACGCCATAACACCTTCGCATGCTTATGCTGAGCTCGCACCTTTGTTGTTTGTGATCGCACTTCAAGCCAGAGCGCGCGCAAGGACTGCAAGTCCTTACGTCCTCCTCCACCTGAAGTCGTTGTCATCCTCGACAACATACCATCCTAGTAGCCATCCACCAAGATCATAATCAATATCTGTCTCATCCTTGGTCCATGATTTCAACTCCTCCACATACTGCAAACATCCCTGCAACATATGTCGAAATCCCATTTCCATCATGTGTTGTCCTCGTCCTGTGAACTGTCCTCCTTGCCTGCCTGATGCCAGCATCTCTCTGTGCACTTCCGGACCCCATGTTTGAACTAGTTGGGTAGCTAATCCAACTGTCATGCTCAAGCCATGAGAGTGAAAATCCTTATGCCTCTATCAGTCTATCTCGAATTCTGCCACACTTCGGACTCACCAAGAATCTCACCCATGCTTAGGTCCATGGAAACTCCATCCCATCTACAACATGTCATGATGCTTGATGCCAAGCCATCCCTGCACCATCGGCCATACTTGCTCAAACTATTTTAAGGAGTCACTGCCATGAGCAGCTAACAATGAGCCCCATCTTCTTTGTCATCTAAGAAGATGTGGAGGGAGTAGAGCCTGAAGGCTCACCCTCACTAATCACCTCAATCCATCTGTTAGGATTCTCTATCTCCATCCTTTGTAGATAAGTGATCCGATCCTCCTCTCGGACATTCAACCTCACTTATACCTCCTCATCATCATCATCATCCTTGACCACTTCTAGCCTTCTTGACAAATCCAAGATACTATCTGAAAGAGTCCTGATGACCAATGACTGCTCGGTAAGCTTTGTCTCAACCGTAGACAACCGCTTACTCATATCTTCCATCCGCTTCTCATCCTCCATTTGCATCACTGCCAACTTACAATTAGGCTTTGTCACTCCAATGGTTGGTACACCAATGGGTACATCTTCCCTTCCATTGTAAATGTACAGCTTCTTCAAATGTGGAACAATCATAGCATCGAATTGTTTCAAGAATTCCATTCCCAGCACAGCTTCGTAGTCATCTATCCGCACTATAGTGAAGTCGACCTTCCCTGTCCACTCACCTAGTGTTGTGTCCACCTTTTCAGCTACACCAAGAATACTATCCGGAGGAGAATTGACTGTCTTCATCTGTGCCTTCACTGGTACAAATTTCAGCCCAATTCTTCTCGCAGTATCTTTGCCCATGAAGTTGTGAGTAGCCCCACTATCCACCATAGTGAGTATATCAACACCCCCAACCTTCATCTGAACATACTCCAACCTGTTCCTCTTAGGATCCCTCTAAGAGATCACCTCTATAGCAGCAGCAGCACCAAGTATCTGCATCATCCCCATAGAAGCTTCTTCATTCTTCATATTAGACTATGCAATCACAGCCACTTTCGGTCTAGAAGGACAGTTGCTCATCGTATGTGGTCCAACACATATCCAACACTTCAAGGCTTTCTTTGTCTTCGAATTATCATCCGATTTCGAAGCATCATCCTTCTTCTTTTCTTTCGACTTATCAAACTTCTTCTCCCTGTCATCAGAAGTCTCATCATAATGCTCCACCAACCTGTTCACAACAGCAAAAGCTTCCTCAAGTGTTCTAATCCTCTAGCTCTTCACTTCATTGCGTGCCCAAGGCTTCAATCCAATAATGAAGTTGAACACCTTGTCCCTCTCCGCCATGTCAGGAAGTTCTAGAACCGCAATTGCAACTCCCGCTCGTATGTCTGAAGGTTACTTGTCTGCTTTATGAACTTAATCTTCATCCTTGCTTCCCACGTTTCATCCTAAGGACTGAAATGGGTCTGCAAAGCTTTTTTCATCTCATCCCACGAAGTAATGTCACCAACACTGCCACTGGCAATCTGATCCATCCTCCTTCGCCACCACATCTTAGCATCCTTTGTCAAGAACTGTGCAACTACCTTCACCTTCGTCTCATCATCAGATAGACCCAATCATTCCAAGTATTGCTCCATGTCCCATAGAAAGTTGCCAAGAGTCTTTGCACTCCTTATACCATCATAAGATTCCGGTTCCTTGACTTTCACATGAGGCACTCCTCCACCTGAGTTATGCCTCGTGACCGTCTTCAACACCACGATCTCATCTCTAGCTTTGTCAAGAGATTTCTGCAAGTCCACGATCTCTGCAAGACCTTGGTCTCTTGCCTCTTCAACCTCCTTGACCCTTACTTCAAGTTGTGTACACATAAGATCAGTGTACTCGTGTTGAGTCCGAAGTTCATCGAGCTCTTCCTTCATCTTTGAATTGGCCTCTTGATCTCTCTCGATCAAGTCCATCTTCTTAGTCCAGAAAGCCTCTAAGTCCTCCATCTTCTCCAACACTTTTTAAATGAATGCCATAGTAGCATCCTTCGCACCATGACTCGACCCAGCCTGAGATTTAGCTGCCATTGCTAACAACTTCCTTCTTTTTTGCAATCTAGTTTCAACCATCCAACAACTTTACCAAGATGCCTGCAACCTGAACCAGCCCTTGTTCCACTCGTATGTGAAACAACTTCCTTCACCTGCAAGTACTTGCTTCACTGTCTTCAATTTCCAAGTGTATCCACACCTGCACTTCATCACGAGCAACCCTACTCACCCAGCTTCTTGCAAGACTCCTCCAAGTCTTCAAACTAGCTCCGATACCACTTGTCATGGCCCCAGGCCAGCGGTAGTCTTTCAATCGCTCTTGGCAATGTGCGGCACCACCGAACACTTTCTTTTCACCAATACTTATGTTCATGGACTACGCCTAACCACTTATCCTGCTTAGTTTGTGTTTCACAACCAAGTATTATTAATGTTTCCTTTATACCAATGAACACCCATACACATTCATTAACATTAGCAATTATACATGAAGAACACAATTGCACAGTTTAAAGGAAGGGGCAACTCCCTGAACAATGAGTCTGCTCGAATAATATATTATACAGTCTTTCAATATTACAAAGCGTTACAGGTATACTTGGAAACACCAAGTTTCATACTTAGCCAAATTTACAATCTTCGACAAACTCGGTTGCTCAGCTCGTTGGCGTCTCCACACAGTCGCTGCACGACTCACTAACCCTTTGTTCACCTTGTCACATGATCATGTTGTTTGCCCAACTTGGGCACACCTCCAAGTCACCACACACGGGCGCCTCTACCCGAGACACACCTTTGTTCACAATCTCAACACTTCACCAAAAGTCACACTGTGCACACTTGCATGACGGGTGGGCGCTCACCCGAGTCACCCAAGAACCCGTACCAAGTCATTGCACAAACCGGGGGCCACACCCGTGCACGCCTTACTCCAACTGGCAGGCGACCTCTACCCGCGCCCTTCACCCAAAAATGAGAAACGACACTATCTCTGTGCGGCCTTGTCCAAGAACGAGTGCATCACCAAAATCTGTGCCTCCTTATCTTGATGTGTCCACCTCTTAGATCTGCACCTTCTTCTTCTTTATGAGCAAAGTTGTTATGTGTTGAGCGATGGTGCCAAATGACTCCAATGCAATGCCAATATATACAAGTGGCAGGGCGAGGTCGTGGCTACCCAACGGACCTGCCCACACGCTCAACGCCATCGCAATTTCCTTCTAAATATGAGTTGGCCTTTGCTTCAAATGCCCATGAGTTAAGTCGGCCTCACTACGCTTGTTGGTCGGCCCATGGGTGCTCCTCCACGCTCCCACGCACATATAAATAACTCACCCAACATTCCACGCACGCTTATGTTGAGCTCACACCTTTGTTTGTCATCGCACTTCAAGCCAGAGCGCGCCCAAGGACTGCAGGTCCTTACATTACGTATGTCAACGCACTCAAGCTATCCCACCCAGTTATATATATATATATATAGCTTATATATATGTTATGTAATAATTTTACATACGTAAAAATTTACTTGGTTAAATAAAGTGCTTTGGAAGTTTCACACTGTTTTACCCTGAAACTCTCGATCGTGTTTTCTCAATTATTCCTTTGTACCATGGAAAATATCTCATTTTCTATATTGGAGAATATTAATTCAATTACCATTTGCACCCTTGAAAATATTGACCTGAGCATACGATGACAAAATAATTAATTTCTTAATTCGTCTAGCTGAAAATGCCAAATTAAAGCTCTCAAAAACTCCAATATCGCAGAGAGAGCTTCAATTTCCCATTCTTTTCTTGGTCAACATATTGCCTGAAATTTAGTAAGGGGGAGTAGAATAGGCTTCAAATGTTAACAATGATGTAGATCTAGGTCACATCTAATTTAATGAGTTAGAGAACATATTATTCGCGAGGGCAGAGGACTACTCCAAGGAATTGAAACCGTGATATCTGGACTTCAATAAAAGTCCATTTAAATGTAATGAATAATTCACATGCACTATAATACAAGGGTTTAACAGAGAACAAATGTAGAATTCTTTATTTATTTAATTGCTACCCGTATTTAATTACTACCCGAGTGGGATGCACGGCGGTTTCCAAGGCTGAGAGGCAGTGATTGAAAGATCCAAGAATCGAAACCATGTCATCCGTGATAGTATGAATTTTGTTGACTCTCCCGCATAAAGTGTGCACATTCGGTCAACATCTCCATTACTAACGGTAGCCCATAAAGTGTGCACGTTCGGTCAACATCTCCATTACTAATGGTACCCCATACTCTCGTCGTCCAACAAGAAAATCAAAACCCTTTCTGCAAATAATCTCGTAGTGATGCAATCACTTCACCCTTCAACATATTTTCCAATTGATTTGCAATTTCATTTTGAAGAATGAAATCAACACTTCGAGGGAATCCCAAAATTTTTACACATGAAACAAATGAGGCACTAGCCCACGGATCGATACAGAATCTGATCACACCCAATATGCTCCAATACATTTGACCATAGCTCTTGGGTATTCTCTGTTAAGCGATTTCAACTGCTGCAGTTGAGATGAAACTATGGAAGCAGTACAAAGAGTCCTTCGACAGGCCCTTAAAAACTCCCATACCAAGAGCTTTATTTTAGACTATAGCGCACGACAATGATGAAGACATAAGTTGTGGTTGTGTTGGTGGCACTACTTCAGAGGAGCGAATGTGCCGCTACTTGTGGCTCAGGATTTAGCATGTGCGTTGGGCGAAGAGGAGCTTAGAAGAATCTTCGAACGTGCACTCTACGCATGTCTGTTCGGAGTAATAAAATCCATAATTTTATTCAATAAATTAAATATAGAAAATTTACCATTTATATAAATATTGGTAATAAATCCATTAATGTATATACAATGAAAAAATAAAACTCTGAAACTTAATGAATGTAATCGAGTGTAAATTCGGACAACCCAAAAGACATGGAAAAAAATCAATAGTTCAAATTGCTATATACCGTTGACCCTAGTAAGGCGTAACCTTATCTCAAAGGTGGCCAGAGAAATGGATGAGAAGACAAGGTAAAGAGGACAGCGAGGCTAACGTATGTGTACAGATAGACGACCATGATAGTGACCAGATGATATAATTTTTTTATAAATCTGAATGAGGCCGAAGAATTCTAGAGATTTAAATTTGAATATATATATATATATATATATATATATATATATATATTTGTTCAAAAAAATAGGAAAGAGAACTCGGTGAGAGATTTTTTATAAAAATCCACCTAAAATTAAAGATAAAATTTGTAATGATGAAAGAATGAGTGTTGCAGTTACAAATCTGGGATGCTTGGAGAAAAATAGCAAATATTAGAGTTCAAATATGATAAATGTTTTTTCATATCAAAGTATTAGTTTAGATAGAAATTAAAATGTCAAGAGTAAAGCAACGAAGAAAAAAGATAAGAGAGGGAGAGTAAAAAATTAATAATACGATTAAATATAATTGATAAAGTTTTATAAATTAAATTAGCAGTTAAACATTTATTCCATCATATATTTTAAGTTATTAATATTAAAAAAATTAAAAATTGAGTAAATAATGATTTTATTATTATTAAGTTAAACATATATATCTTAAAAATTATATAACAATATTTTTTATAATAGAGATTTTAATATGTAAATGGGTTGTGTTGGTTTATGAGTATCATATGCCAAAAAAACTATATGACACTTGTTCATATGTCATTTTTTTTAACTAATGAATTCAATTATAAAAACAAAAATGACATAATTATTTTAGATGTAAATTTCAACTTTTGATTTGTGTATACTACTATGAATATTTACTGTATCTATATTGGAATTGGGCTCGAGGAATTTCAATTTTCTATAAATGAAAAATTGTTTAAATGGTCAAAATTTTGATAAGCCTAATTTATTTAAGTTACAATCAAATAAACTAAATTGAGAGTTCGAAGTATTCATAAATTAAGTTACAACCTTTTCATAACTATTTATTGAGGGAATTCATTAACTCGCCATATATTACTCATCCATTAGATTATGTAGGGTTTCACTGAGATTAGGACATTTTTTTTAAGGATTCCCATATTTTATATTGAAATCTAAATATTTAATTACAAGGCATCATAAAATTGGAACATGTTGGTTGCACATTATTTTAAAAGTTTGTATGATAAATCATCCATCCAGAGTGGCTGATGGACAGATCTCTTACATATTTTATATTCTCCCATTAAAAATATTATTAATGTGCATATCCTGAACCATGTGAAAAAGTATATGAACATGTTATCTTATTAATTTTACCATCAACTATTAGTATGTTGCATACCCCTGGCCTAATTTGACAATTACGTCTAGGCTCCTATTTCTTAACTTTAATTGGATTAAAATCAAATTCAATAGTCGTCACAAATATAATTATTCCATAATTACATGAACAATTATTATTCACGCAACTACACTCATATTCTTCAAAATTCGACAGCATCAAAGTAATGAACCATACCCCCTGGGCACAATACTGCAAACTCCTTCTCTGCTTTACTAGACCTATGATGTGGACTTTTACTTTCAATTACAAGATTTAAATTTCAAATCAAACCTTAGGCATAAATTACAACTTGGAGAAAGAACCAATCATGGCATTCAATGAGTAAGATTCTTTGATGAGCTAACACAAACATTAATGGAATGTTATCCTAAATTTACTGTAGTTAGCATGGCCATGAATCATGATCATAGTCCCACTCGCATAGTTGAAGTATTACTCACATTTATGCAATATGAATAAATTGTTAAGCGAGCCTTAGTGGATGCATCTCCGAGGATGCCTAATGCATAACATAGATAACCTGAGCCATAGGTTATACCATTTCAAGCCTCACAAACACAATTATTCTGCATACATCATTGTCTCATGCATAAATATTCATCACCTTAAAATTAGAGATCTCCTATACGTTTAGAGAGGTACTAAATTTAATTGTGATTCAATTTAGATTTAATAGTTATACCATGCATATGTATAAAGTTAGTATAGGCAATTCTGCTCAGGCATAGTGGTCGCATGCAAATTCTACTATTTATAACATGTTTCATATAGCTCGTTGACCCATGTATTAAAAACTACCTGCTATGCTCCCATCACTAAATCTACACTTGGATGCATTAGGGGTCACATGCATAAGAATTAAATTATCCTCATAATTCAAGATAACACATACAACTATACACATGTGTTGAGCAATTCAACAACATAAAAATTAAGGAGTAAACATACAATACATCCCATGCAAGTGGTTTAGACAAGAGAAATTGGAAAGAAGGTCACTTCGAGAATAGATCCCCGCCACCCAGCCTAGAACTGTCTTCTACCAGGTCACCCCTAAGCCGAGGGTTCTTTCCATGGATCAACTGCCCCTGTTGATCTCTTCAATGGTTATTTAATACCCTCTTTCATGATATGGTTTCCTTTGGTGTCCCACTTTTATGGATATTTTTTATCCATTTGCCTAGGATTTTCCCAGAAAAGCTCGCTTTTATCTCCCACGAGGCTTTTCCTCATAAAAGCTTGTATTTCTCTGCTGCAAGGATTTTATGTTTTTCTTAACTTAACATCTTTCTTCAGCTAAGTAGTATAATGGATGTTTATCTCCAATCCATTAATATTATCTAGAATTGGATCTAGAAGTGTTATCATGAAAGAAGTATCCCTTCCCATTTAAAAATGGGATTTGGCAAGAATCTCATCTCTTGGTTTAGTGCTTTCCCAAGTGATTAAATTATTTTATTTATTTCATAATATAGTATTTACTTTTCTTGTCACGCATCAGACCTTGCTTTTCTTGGCTTAGGTTAGTGAGCTTTTAGATACAATGGAGGGATGTTACATACTCACCCCCTTAAATTTACACCATCCTCGGTGTATTACTACATCTTACAATATTATTTCCGTGTTCATAGGTAGTTGTCTCTAAATTTACAGGCTCCCATCACCTTACCATCTTATGCAGATCCTATGATATATATCGATTACAAAGGATCACATCTCCTTCTATCGCTACCTGTAAAATTTGTTTCAATCAATTTTGTGAGAGATTTTAGATGCAGAAACTCAACTTTGTTTACCACAATTAATATCATAACTTGATATATAGTACTACGGTTTGAGTAACTATGGGTTATGTTGCACATTATTTAAATATCATTCCTCATTTTCATTGTATTTGAAGAAATCCATGTTCTTCCATCGTTTTTGTGTTCTTATCGAACACTTCCTTCCTACAGTTTCCTTGCATTAGTCACAACAAGTTGACTACCACATTTGACTAATTACATGTATAAAATATCATATCAGGTTATCTCAACATAACCATCATAATCATACCCCATATGTAACCATAGGTCATATGTATACTAAGACTGAAGCAAAACACAGATACCTATCCTTAGTTTCCCACACCAATTCTTACTTTCCACTTTTATCCTGCTTCTATACACACTCTGGATTGGTTGCCTTACTAGGCAATCACCCAATATCTTCATGTGCACCTGCACATAGTGTGCATTACACACACACAACTATACATGTCATGCATTATCATGCAATACATGTATCCATATCAGTACCATATGTACTGCTTGTACACAGTACCACTTGTACAACTTGTACATCATATCAATGTCCATAACATCACTTGCACGTCATACACTTCATCCACATGTTTTCAACCATGTTAGTATTATGCTAACAATTTGTCCAACTTTCATCTTACCTTTAGGAAAGTCCATTCAAAACATGTTTGGTTTGTCGATTGGGGAATAAGGAATTTTGCAACCAAAGTATAACTGAAATTTTTTATGTCAAAGTATTCAAGTGATTTTACTTAGCTATTCCTTTTCATGTATCTTATGGTTGCAAGAAATTTTCATCAAATGATAACATAGATGCATAATACAACTTTACAAAACCAATAACATTGAGTTTTGGGATTGAATTTGTCCTATAGACAAGGTTTTAACAACAATGGAATATGACTTACACTTAAACATAAAGTAGACTATTGACTATGATACTTAGTCTATTATAAATATTTGAAGTCTAATAACAACTTTAACTTTGTCTTTAACCAAGAAAATGATCGTTTGGTACTTAAAAGTACTCCACACTTAACTAATCATGTCACATGACTTCCTGTTTCTCTTTTTACACTTCTTCTAACATCTTGTTGACTATGAATAATTCATTGTAGGTATAAATGCATTGAACAAATTGTATGCAAATAAATACATTTCCCA
Organism: Pinus tabuliformis; assembly: GCA_031772625.1. Classification (NCBI taxonomy): domain Eukaryota; kingdom Viridiplantae; phylum Streptophyta; class Pinopsida; order Pinales; family Pinaceae; genus Pinus; species Pinus tabuliformis. The sequence continues at coordinate 904,274,733 of CM062810.1, read as the reverse complement.
CACATGAGTTGTAAATCAACGTTACAATGTTTTCAATTCTACACCTTCTAAGTTTTTAGACACTATTTGTAATAGGGTGTGATCCTAGGGTATTTACATGTTAAAACCTCATTCTAACATTAAGCCACCCCTGAAAACAAAGAGAACATAACTCATTTATCAGTTATCAAATTTATTAACATGAATTTCTATGTTGTTTATGCAGTACTTGTTATGTTGGCCTATTCAGAACCAGAAAACACTATTAGTGCAATGAGACAAGAAAAATTCTTCAAGATTGTTGGAAGGAAATAGTGTTACAATATGCATTTCACATTATACAGTTATCCATTTACTAGATACCCAATATCTTTTGTGCACAACAATCCTGATTACCAGTGTTGCCTTTGCCATCGTCTTTTTAGTTTAGCAACAAGTTTTTGCATGATTTGTTATCCTCTTTCCTCCTCATCTAGAACATTTTATATGTTCCATTTCACTTGATGCGTGCATTTATTACCAGCCTAAAATCCCTTGATTATCATAAGATGTATTAATGAAAAACCTTTTTGGATTACCAAAGATTGGTTTATTAATTCAGATCGTCATGTTACGAATCTATTGTACAATTCCTATTAGCTATTAGGCTGCTCAAAACTGCTCTAATGCATCAAGCACCACCATATCTAACCTAAAAGTATACTTCATTTATATAAAGTAGGAACACACTGATCATTTTTACCTTATCACTTTGTATGATCTTCAATCATTCTACTGGAAGAATCTTTTTGAAAGGTTCTTATTTGTGACATATTAACAGAACCCCATCTATATCTGGATGGATATGTACATTAAGGTTGTAGAATTGGGGTTGCACACTTTAAGATGAAATTTTTTACATATTAGAATTTGAGTGAGCCTGTACTATTAATATTAATATTTTCTTTCTGCTATTAGTCAAGAAGCACTAAGAGTTGCTTTTACACTCCCATTATGTATTTACACTAGACGTACTTTTGGTGTTAGTCCCACTGACTTTATTATGAAGGTCATACATTATTAATGCATGATTTCTTCCTTCATACAATAAGTTGTATTGAAAGTGTACCTACTCTTCACACTTTGACCCTAGGTCAGTCCAGATTTGAACATAAAATTTTCCTTCTTATTAGTTACAATTATTTAGGTATTGTTTTACTCAAGAGCCTGTAGGTCCAAACTATGCATATGTTACTGAATATAATAAAATAGTAGGTTAAGTTCCCTTCAATAGCATTTTCCCCATTGGAAAAATTACATTCCAAAATGGGTTGCATCATTACATATAGATGCATGTAATGCCCCACTTAAATCTTATCCTACAAATTTTGTTAATGTTTACATTATCTAAAAATATTGAGAAATATTGGTCTAATATAAAATTCATGATTTCCATTATTCAAATTCCCCACTTACCTTCTCAAATTGAATATTAGGTAGGATATGGTCTCCTTCCATTATTTCAAAATATATGTATTCATTTCACATTACCCAATGTACCCTCACATTTACTAAGGAGAAGACATGGTCCTCTCCATGTAATTACATCTCACATTCCCCAATGTACCCTCACATTTACTTGGGAGAAGACATAGTCCTCTCCATCTTATTATCAATATATATATTCATTTCACATTCCCCAATGTACCCTCACATTTACTAAGGAGAAGACATGGTCATCTCCATGTAATTACATCTCACATTCCCCAATGTACCCTCACATTTACTTGGGAGAAGACATAGTCCTCTCCATTTAATTATCAATATATATATATTCACCTCACATTCCCAAATGTACTTTTTAGATTTACTTGAGAGAAGACATGATCCTTTCCCATTAAATTCTCAATTTTATATTCATGTCACATTTCCAAATGTACCCCTAACTTACTTGGGAGAAGAGAAGTCAATTGTAAGGATGGATGAGAAGTTAATGACATTAATGAGAGGTGGTTGAGATGGAGAAGGGAAGGAGGGTATAAAAAGGGAAGGGGGAAGGAAGAAAGGGGAGGTTGGGGGGTCTTGCTTATGATTGTGGGGGTTGGTTGTGATTGTTTGGACTTGTCATGATTTTTGGGAGACCTTGGAAATCTATGGAGGTTTCTTGGGTTTGAGAGGAGGAAAGTATTGTTATCTGGTTTTGCATATTCTTCTTGAGGACACACTATATCTGGTTGGATTTGGGCACAAAGGGCTAGGGAACCTGTGGAGGTTTCCTGGGCTAGGAATTTATTTCCTAGTTGGCTGGGAGGTAAATCCAGTTGGGTCGGCGAGAAGGAGCGCTTAGCTAGAGCTATAAGACAAAGGTATCATCATCAACCACCGGAACAGGTATATTGCCATGGACTACTCTTGTTAAGTTGATATGGATGGAATGCTCACCTTAATTTATGTTGCTTATGATAAAATGATAAGATGTTAAATGTTTAAAGCTATGTGAAAAGGTCAGCAAACTCCTTTTATTACTTTAATCAGCAAAAAAAAAAATAGAACTATTAATGTGTAATAGATTGAAGCTCTAATAATTGGAATTAGGCCCTTACACATGGTATCAGAGCTTTGGTTCAAAATCTGGACCCAAAGCCCACTAAACCCAAATTCCGCTATAAAAAGCTTGTAATCCTCCTAAGTACTTGTAATATCTATATATATATGTTTTAGATTGAAAATGATACATTAACTTTTACCTCTATTAAAAAAACCAAAGACTTTAAAAAGGTTGGGCTTAACAACGATTTGATCATTCTTATGCCAACAATCGATATGCTACGTTGCATACATTTCCATTTTGGAAAGAAAAGATCTCAAGGTTTATGTAGGATCCACATGCATCTAGAAGAGAGGAGGTTTATGAGTATATATACCACAGCCATCTGAGAGGGGCCTTCGATTTATTTAGACTTGCCTGAACAAGCCCATAACCCATTGAACTAGGTACTCATGGTATTTTTTTTCGTGGGCGGTGGCAATATTCCATTAGATTCAATCCAACCTTCTTGCCTCCGAGAATACTTTGAACAGATAAAAGGGCAAAAAAAAAAAATCCACATTGGAATGGATAGCAAATTAATCTTCACTGCTTCCTGCTTGGCGGCAGTTTCATTAGCTGTATTTGTGTATGCGATTCATCACAGTGAGAAAAATACTCGGCGTCCAATCGCAGACGAAAAACCTCAAAGGAAGTTCAAGTGCATTTTGGCTGGTAACTCCTAGTCGCCCTTTGTACACTTTCAACACCAGCGGGAACAAAATGGGCAAACCTACTTTTCTTTTATTTATTTATATTTTTGTAAAATCAATCTTCACTGCTTCCTGCTTGGCGGCAGTTTCATTAGCTATATTTGTGTATGCGATTCATCAGAGTGAGAAAAATACTCGGCGTCTAATCGCAGACGAAAAACCTCAAAGGAAGTTCAAGTGCATTTTGGCTGGTAACTCCGAGTCGCCCTTTGTACACTTTCAACACCAGCGGGAACAAAATGGGCAAACCTACTTTTCTTTTATTTATTTATATTTTTGTAAAATCTACCGCTTCCATTTGGAGTAGTTTGGTACACTGCTAAGCCAATTCTTTTCAGTTTTAAATACAGAACGTACCAAAAGCACGAACTGCAGTGACAGTTGGGGATTTTCAAAAAAAAATATAGGTCTAGTATGTTCAATTAGAAGTTCGAACGACGATTTTAAGTTTAAATTTGACGGAAATTGACTTCATAGGGTATTGTAATCTGTATATTTTATGGAGTTTGAGGGTTTCTGTTGTCGGATTGCTGTTTTGAGTTTAAATTTGACAGAAATTAAGTGTTTAGTGGCTTGTAGCTGCTAAATTTTAAGGTTTTTGTCGTCGGATTTCCATTTTGAGTGTAAATTTGATGGAAATGGACTTTTCTGGGGTTCGTAATCTCTAAATTTTATGCAGTTAGAGGGTTTCTATCATTGAGTTGGCGATTCTAATTGCGAATTTGACGAAACATTGTTACATTGTTTAAATGAGGTTTTAGCCTGTAAATTATTCGTAATTTGAGGGTTTATGTCGTTAAATTGGTGATTATGAGTGTAAATTTGACGGAATGTTCTTTGTTTGAGGTATTAGCCTATGTATTATACGCAGTCCGAGGGGTTGAAACCGAGACCTGTGCCATACAAACCTGGTGCCATACCACAATACCACACTTTGGTTCTTCTGGTTGCATTTAAAAATACAACTCCAGGGCTCCCTGGGAGTGTCCATCCCTGACATAACATAATCGCATTCTATGTGAAAACATTTTGCTTGGGAATGTTATCAAACACCTAACTTGCATACTTCATATTTTGAGAGCAAGCATACATGCCAACAAGCTTGGTTGCTAGAAAAACACTCTGGGTGCAAAAGTGCGTGGGCTATTCATGTTGTCAATATAGTCAAATATATTCTACAAGGAGAAGCACGATTTTTTTTTCATTGCTTTTCTCAACATGACACCCAAGTTCTTTTGTTTTTTTTTTTTCGGCCCTAATTTTCTATGAAGGTTTAAGTCATACTCCAGGGATATTATAAGTCTTATCACTAGTTTTCTTCACGATATACGGATTTCCATACTATCTGCCACATGATGTATATTCACAACTTATATGAATATATTGCAACTTTTTTATCTTACTGAAAAAAAAAGGTTTGGTTATCTATAACATCGCTTGACGTATTGTATGCAAAAATTTACTCAAATGCTTCCAAGAAGGGCCATATAGAGCCAATCCAATCTCCAAATAATTATATGACAAATACTAAGTGACGGCCGTTGGTGGTATATGACAAAAAAAAAAAACAAACAAACTGATCATGGGTGCGCTTATGTATTAAAGATTATGTATCCAACTTATGGAAGTCTTGTAATTTAAATTACCATAAATTGGATGATAAGTGCTCAGTATAATCACGTAATTTCACGTAGTTCAATTGCACTAATTTCAATAATATATTTATATAACTATGACCCTAATAATTTCAGTAAAATTTATTTTAAATTTGACAACAATGTAAACTTTGAAAGGGGAACTATAAACTCAAAACGGGAACTCTAGCCAAAAAACCCCGAAAAAACATCAAAAACAGTGCTAAAAACGAAAAGTGTGTATACTGGAACGATGATTTTATTTTTTAGGAGTCAATTTTGAACATGTTTTAAATATCACAGTGACTACGAAATTTACTACGAAATTTTCGTGCAAAATATAGCTTCAAAACGAAAAAGTGATGATACTGGAACGATGATTTTTTTTTTAGGGTCAATTTTCAAACTTTTTAAAAAATTCTAGTAAAACCAAATTTTTATGTGCCAAACAAAGTTGTTTATGAGGAAAAAAACACATTAATGTTTTTGGTAGAATATCATTTTTCTTTCCTAAGTATAAATTCAAGATGTTTTCAACCATTACATGCCATGGTTATTACACCTAAAAACATAGATGGACAAATTTACCATATCACATCAAGCACATTTTCTTGATTATCCTTATCTTAATTTTGAGCATGAAAAATTCATAGGAGGCCAGGATTTCGCTAAAAAGAGGAACTAGAGTCAAATTACAGTGAATCTCCTCTAATGACCCTCGCTAAACTGATCACCCTCTCCATAAAATATGTTCACAAAAAGTTCACAAGGAATCCCATAAGCAAGTTTTATTTGTTCTAAAGCAACTCAGTTACACCTGAAGAACCATATTACTCCCTCATAAATGTGTTCCCGAGAAATGAAAGTAGCATAACTCCATTTGCTATCAATAAATCCCAAACCTAGTTGCCAGAGGATTTTCTCTCAAGAATGAAATAATTGGAAACAACAAGCAAGTTACCAGAAGATAACTCTAGTGTCAATCACAATCCTAATAATGCATCATCAATGAAATCATACCCCACATGTAGGGAGAATATGATGAGCTACCTACGACCACTCGATTTACTTTGATTAGAGTATCTAAGGCCATAATAATAATCTATTTTAATTTCTTTCCAAACCTTTAAAGGAAGGTCACTGTCACTGTCATCTTATGAACCACTATAATAAATTTGATGGCGTTTTAAATATAGTTACATGGTATTTTGTGTTTGTCTTATTTTGTTGCAGGTGACTCATGAGGAGCACATGGACGCTAATACCACAATGGGAAACACAACTAAAATGATCAAACTAAGTTTGGACCTCCATTAACATCAATTACCACTGAGAAAGGATTACATTTATCAAATTCACTGCGAATATCTTAACAACAGCATAAAAACATCTCCGTTGGCAACAATTCTAAAAAGTCAATTAGGTCAAGAATTTACACCCAATATAAGGAGACAAACCTATTAATATGGTTATTCAATGCGTTGCTTCCCCCACTATTATCAATTAGATGTTACCCATCCTCATATCTAAATAAAAGAAAATGGAAAAATAAAATAAATGAAAAGCACCCCAATGGGGGAAGTAACGAGGGATATAAAAACCTTTTATGGGGCTATGAACATCTAGTTGGTAGCAAATGCTTATTATTTCATTGTGGTGATTACGTTGTAGACATAGAAACTCATTAATATTGGAAGAATACCTTTAGAAATCCTTGAGTCATATTTAAGGAGTCTATTACCTCAAGATCTATACAAACCCATTGGATCAAAAACCAAACCTAAAGTGAAAGTAAAAAAAAATATTTTTTTAAAAGTAAATGACCTTTATGGATAAATTATTATAATAAAGAAGTATTTCTTAATCCTCAAAATAAAAAGCTTTCAATGTTAAACAAATATATCTAATCTCTTGTGAATTCCTAATAAAATTAACTAAAAATATATTATTGTACCATAACTATAACCTTATTGTTAAAGCATTTCAAATATTTTAGACTCATCTATTGTCTTTCCATGAATTCACTAGAAAACACACTTGAATTTTGCTTTTAAAAACTACTCCTATTTCCATTCCTTTATGCTTAACATGGTCATTTTAAAAGTCTTCTTAATCAAGGTGAAAACCATAATCTCAATCAATTTTCATATAAATATCTTAGATAAAGATGAATTGACTAAAAAACAAACTTGGATTTTTCTTTCAAAAACTACTCCTATTTCCATTCCCTTATACTTAATCATTTTAAAAATCTTCTTAATTAAGGTAAAAAACTAATCTTGATCAATTTTCATCTAAATGTTCATCTAAATGTCTTAGACACAGATAACACCAAACTTAACGACCCCTTGTTTGAATGATAATGAACTAAAATAACAGGACCATATGAAAGCCCGAACTTTCTATCTTGTTTGAATGATAATGAACTAAAATAACAGGACCATATGAAAGCCCGAACTTTCTATATTATCTTCACCATAGTAACTTAAATCTTGAGCTCATAATTTTATCAATGTTACCTCCAACTAATGTCTAATGTCTAATATTATTAGACAGGGACAGTGAATTTTAGTTACAACTTACATTGAAAGTCCATGTAACCCCATGGAAACACTTAATATATTTTAAGACAAAAAAATCACCGAGAATATGTGTCCGCTTATATATTGGTCTTGAAAATACCCGAGGGATATAAAACACGTACCTCATTGATAAATTAGAGAAGATCAACTCGGGACATTCTTCAAAAAAAAAAAAATCGCCACCTGAGACGCGTTATACATATGGAAACAGATGTATAATTTTAACCCATGAAAACAGGGTTTGTAGGATCCGGTAATGTTGCAAAAACAGATGACAGCGCCTCCGGCATTGGCGGAGGAAGTGAGGCAGTCATAAAATCAGATGAGAACGTCAAAGTCAAAGTGGCTGAGGCATCGATGGACAATGTGAGGCCTCATCAATACCGCTTCACTTTATCCACCAATGCCTACAGTCACTTTGACGCTGCTATCTTACTCTGTGGCGTTACCGGATCCCACAAAGCCTGTTTTCATGACTTCTATTACCCAAAACGGATCTGGGTCTGGTTGTCTTTCTCTCCTCCACCGCCTTTATTTATCGCCTATGTTACTGCTACAGGCTCGGTATTCTCCAAGCAATTCGGGTTCGATAGAAATCGTGGGACACTTGTAATATAAATATATGAACTTTTTTTATAAGATAAACAAGTTCACGTGGCAAGAGTGAGAACATGGATATTATTTTTATATCATTTATAATAACCATTATTAAAAGAATATTTATATTGTAATTTATTTATATCAAGTATTCCAAGTTCATTATATTAATCTACTACCTACTACTCTAAAGAATCAAAAGAGATAATCAAATTGCATAATTAAATTGTCATAATCTCATAATCAAACCTCGGTGGATGGTAAAAAAGAAGACAACAATCCATTACCACTATTTGACCTTATCTCTTGAAAGATTTATATTATAAAATTATGTCATAATCAAACCTCAAGATTCCAGCAAATTTGTTTATTGTAACACTTTGGAGAAGGTGGCCTTGGAAATTGCACAATTCCCACGTCATGATTTATGCCTTGCAAAGAAAACTTTGAAAGAGGTTGCAGTATTCACGACGCGTGCAAACCATATGGTTACGTGGCAATTGGGTATTCTAAAATCATAAAACTTTATCCGGCTGCGTAAACAGTAAAACTAAAACTTTATGGGGTGAGTGCGCATTACAAAACCTAAAATGAACTTCATGGGGCAAAGGCGTATTGTAAAATCCAAAACGTCAATGTCATGGCCCGGTCCTGGAATTTCAAGTTTGTTCCGCCTGTCGAGTCAAAATTTTGGGACGGTTATTTATTTTTTGTGCCTGTCATTTTAATGACAGCTTCATTTGGATGAGTGTAAAAGAAATTCCTGTTTTAAATAACAATACTTTATATTTAAAATTTTCAATCCTAGGTTAAAAATGAAGTATAAGAAACGAATTAAATATAGTTCAATACGTCTGAATGAGAAATTTAAATAATCAGAAGAGGTTTGTTATTAATATCTCAGTTTGAAAATGAAGCATAAGAATAGTTCGATATTTCTAAATGAAAAATTTAAAATGAAAATAAACCTAAGAGGTTTAAAATATAATGAGTTATTGGTAAGTTAAACGGAAACATCTGCTATGAAGATCTTATCACCAGGATGATGGCCGGGTAATATTTAATTTGCTGTATTGTTGTGATGCATAGTCTTTTTCAAAATTTTTGATTTTTGAAACCTCTGGAAATCTTGCGCCCTTTTCTCTAGGAAATTAAGAGAATATATTTTATTATCTAGAAGGGCTTGAAGTTAGCATATGCCAAGGGTTTACAGTGGGCTTGTCTATTCATATGTTAATCTGTATTCACAGTCTGATTTAAAATAGATTGCTTCGATCTAGGATATTTTCGCCATATTCCTGTGAGAGTGCCCTAATTTTCAGTTTGCCGCTGTTTGAAAATTTCATTTTTATCCATTTTAATGAACTGAGGCAATTCTGAGAATCGCCGGCTAGTGGGGCGATTCTCAAAATCGACCCGCCACCGGTGCCGCCACCACCACCGGTGGCGGGTCGATTCTGAGAATCGCCCCACCACCTCATATGCTGCTGGGGTACATAAATACTCTCACTCGACCTCCCATGGACAATACACCTGTAATTAGTTCCCCCCTTCACAGCACTGCAGTAGAGAGTGAACTTAATCTGATTTGGCATTCGTCTTCTAAAAGATTCCACCTCACGATCAATTCTCATGAGACACTTTTGAAGAAAACTAGAAGCATTGTTAAGAACTTTATTGTACAAATTGCCTCTGCTTAAGTTGAAAGCCAAGGAATCTTATCGGTGAAATAATGCACTAGTTGGATTACATTGCTCAATGAAAAATGCCATATTATTGACAATATCCCTTCTTGAGGACCTCGTTCTACATTAATGACTACTAATATGTGTAATAGTTGGCCTGCCACCTTTGTGGCTTTGACCAGGAAATACATCTTTCATGGTGCTTTTAACATAGACAGGAAAGCTTTGTCGTGGACCAGTGCTATATATACAAATTGATGTGCATTCAGCTTAGACAAACCAAGAACCTGTCCTATTACCTAAGATTAAGCATTCCTGTTTGCGAGCTGAATAACTTCTGACGGCCATATTGCAGGACAAGCAAATAAGCAGGTTGCAGCAATATCAATTTGGCCAGCAAAGCAATTGCTGGGATAGCAATCCAAAACTGAGTCTGCATCAACATTTCCATTATGCTGATGCAATATTAAGGAGCTTCTCTATAGCGGAAAGAACCAAGGTGAAAAGTGTCTTTACAATGTGTGTACACTTAACTTCTGGAGCTGGTCACATACTATAAAAATTCCAGACAAACGCAGGAAATTGCGACGACACCAACTTCTGTGACCTTCAGCTGCCTTAAGGGTACAAGAAAATCAGAAACATCCCCACTGAATGTAGTAATGTAAACACAATTCGAGTAGAAGGTTTGACACCAAAAGCTGCAAAAAGCAGAGAAACAAGGCTAAGAGAACCCATTTAAGATCATACATTGATTAAAACTTAAAGGAATCAAGTAATGTTGTGTTTAAAAAAATATATATTTCATGAAAAATCAAATGAAACTCACGTGAAGCTGAAATAGGTGACGGTTATTTATTTTTTGTGCCTGTCATTTTAATGACAGCTTCATTTGGATGAGTGTAAAAGAAATTCCTGTTTTAAATAACAATACTTTATATTTAAAATTTTCAATCCTAGGTTAAAAATGAAGTATAAGAAACGAATTAAATATAGTTCAATACGTTTGAATGAGAAATTTAAATAATCAGAAGAGGTTTGTTATTAATATCTCAGTTTGAAAATGAAGCATAAGAATAGTTCGATATTTCTAAATGAAAAATTTAAAATTAAAATAAACCTAAGAGGTTTAAAATATAATGAGTTATTGGTAAGTTAAACGGAAACATCTGCTATGAAGATTTTATCACCAGGATGATGGCCGGGTAATATTTAATTTGCTGTATTGTTGTGATGCACAGTCTTTTTCAAAATTTTTGATTTTTGAAACCTCTGGAAATCTTGCGCCCTTTTCTCTAGGAAATTAAGAGAATATATTTCATTATCTAGAAGGGCTTGAAGTTAGCATATGCCAAGGGTTTACAGTGGGCTTGTCTATTCATATGTTAATCTGTATTCACAGTCTGATTTAAAATAGATTGCTTCGATCTAGGATGTTTTCGCCATATTCCTGTGAGAGTGCCCTAATTTTCAGTTTGCCGCTGTTTGAAAATTTCATTTTTGATCCATTTTAATGAACTGAGGCGATTCTGAGAATCGCCGGCTAGTGGGGTGATTCTCAGAATCGACCCGCCACCGCCCCGCCACCGGTGCCGCCACCACCACCGGTGGCGGGGCGGTGGCGGGTCGATTCTGAGAATCGCCCCACCACCTCATATGCTGCTGGGGTACATAAATACTCTCACTCTACCTCCCATGGACTTTGGTGGAAAATTTGTTCTAAATTTTGCCTTAACAACACCACTGTTACCATGCGGCCTTGTTACTTTGCCCCAAATACACCTGTAATTAGTTCCCCCCTTCTTGGTTTTTGCCTTGTAAATATAGGGCATTTGCCGAGATACCAATACCAATCCACTTCCTATAGTGTATTGACTCTTTCAATTTGAATCAGAGAAGTATTTGGGCACTGGTTTGATTTTGACCTTTTGTAGCAGAGGATGATCCCTCGAACATACAACCTGATACGCTCTCCTTGGCGTCCCTTCACCATGTTGATCAAAACGGCTTGGAACATCTATCTCGCAATGTGATGTGAATTGAGTTTTACTTATCAATATCAGCACTTTCCCTTGAACAAGGGGTAGGCAATAATATTACATTTTGATAGGCACACTATGATTTAATAAATAATAGAGGTTGATGTATGTCGTTGAGCTTTTTTATAGGCATGCAACATAATGTTTTGTAGATGGATATCAAAATCTTTCTTTATCAAATTAAATAGGATAATTTTGAGCGATTATAAAGGTTGAAAATTGAATAATGTAAGTCAAGTCCAACATCGTATAGTGAATATAAGAATGAAGTGTTCGTTATCTGCGAAAGAGAATTGCAAAGAGTAAATGGAATGGAGATATAAGTTTTAAACCAATTGGTAGGTTTATATGACTAATTGTACATGAAAACATGTTTTAAAGAGAAATTAATGTACAAGTTTAAAAGATGTTTCTAAAGAAGTTATTGAGGAAGAAAACGTTAAAGGAGTTTCATGTAATAAAATTTATTACTTAGGGTGAATAATCATCTATTTTTATGTAATAAGGTGAACAGATGGACTGTTGCACAAACTCTTATTCCAGTTGCTGCTGCTCCTCTTCCTCCACCTCGCCTGGCACAGCCAATGTTAAAATGCATGGAACAAACAAAATAGTTACTAATGCGTGGGTGCATGTATCAAATATGGCAGAAGAAAAAGTGAAGAATCCAACTCAGCAGTTTCTTCTCAATGAAAATGTAGGTCCCTCTTTCTTTTTTTCTTTTGTTTTTTTGGAATAATTAACTCCGACTAAGATATAAATGAATAATCAATCCATAAACGTCTTTATTTATTTCTTTTGTTTTTTTGAATAATTAACTGACTAAGATATAAATGAATAATCAATCCATAAACGTTGATTAGATTACATTGTTTGATTATTTCTAACAATCTTCATGGTATTCCTTCTCAACAAAAACCAGACTAAGGTTAACCAATAAGGTTTCATATCAAATTTGGTTTGATATGTGATCTATCTCCTCTCCTCAGAATTATAACCTATCCAAATCTCTTATTCATGATGCATGCATTAGGCATCTATGCCAGGTTTGCAAGCAATTATAAAAATCTGCAATATGTTTAGTATTTATGACTTTTCTTTTTCACCCATGGATCTGCCACATCTATTTGTTTTCTTCCCATCTTGTTTTTCATTGGGTATGATACAATATTTTCCAATCATTGTGTATGACACAATATTTGCCAATCTTCCATTGTCACATATTTTTTGATGCTAAATAATCTTGGCAAGCAAAAAAGAGTGGTTATTGGTGTGTATTGTGAAAGAAAAAGAGATAATCTAACACAGTTTACCTCTTCTCCAAGTTCTAGATGAACACATAGGTTTCTTTCTTTTTTCCAAAATAATGAACTCCGAACAAGATAGAAATGTAGGTGTCTTTTTCTTTTGCTAAAATAATTAATGTATGATGAGATAGAAATAAATAAAGAATTATGAATTGGGATCACAAATTTCAAGATTTGAGTATACTCAAATGTTCATTTTTACATTCTCTTGTATGTTTGTTTTGATTAGGTCTATTGAATCAAATTGGTTTTCAATAGGTTTGTTTTGAGTATGTGAGGTTTCTAGTGTCTTATTAATTCAAGTGGAAGAAATCTTTCTTACATATCATTAGATTATGAAGTGACATTGGACATAATTAAGCTTTGGGCCATACCCTTTTAGAAACAACAACCCAAACTAAATGATTAGTTATTACACCTTTTTATTTAGTTGATCTAAACTAGAAGATTATAAAAAAAAATTCTTTCATTGCTCCTCATAAACCAAGATAGATTGATTCATCCCTCCTTTTTAATGTACAAAGAGGAGTGCTTGATTTTTACTCAAAAAGATTTGGTGTTGATGTATCTATATATGGATGCTCAGGTTTTTATATTAAAAATTTTCTCCAGTGCTTGATTTGTAGTCAAAGAGATGCGGTGATAATGTATCTAGATATGGGTGTTGAGTTTTTTATATTGAAATTTTCTCCTTGTTTCAATTAGAATTAGAAGAGTTTTTTATTTTTGTTTTCCTCATAATAAACTATTGTTCTCAATTGAAATTGGATCATTTGTATTAATGTTTCTTTTCAATGTAAGTTTGAGGTGCAAGTTACTTATTTTATTTTTAGACTATGATATTTAACACATAGTGACCTATGCCTAATAAACTAAAATTAGGAAGGTTTAATAACTTGCTTAGTTTTTTATGGTTTTGGTGTAGCTTGTTTGTAGAGAGACTAGAGATTTGTCCACTAGGCAATAAAATTCTCTTGCATCTTTGAAATCTTATTTATTGGTTCTATGTGCTTGCATTACCATCTTTTCATAAATGGTATTTGAAATAGTTATTCAAGAAAATTTCTAAACATTTCAGCCTTTCATTCAGCAAAGAATTAATTCTTTTCAATTTCTTCCAGATGCATTGCAAGAAATTGGGTTGAAGAAAGGGGACTTTAGTGAATCACGTGTGGCAAAAAAGGCAAAGGAACCCCACCCACCATTACATGGAATGTTTGGAAAGACATACATTGGGAGATTTGCAGACATCAAAGATCCATTAGAAGAGGAAAATGAGCAAAAGGAAGCAGAAAATATTGTGGAAGAAGACAATGATGAAACCTTAGAGGATGAAGAGTTTGGATTACGTGACATTGTTGATTAAATTTAAGTTATGCCTGGAAATAAAGCTTTGCAATGTTTTGACTTTGACATTTTAGGAGAAAAATAAACACTCAATTAAGGTTGTTATGCGTTCAATATTTCTAAGATGTGATTTTCACATTAATTTTTAAGTTAATCATTATTTAAAAAAAAAAAAGTGATTATTATTATTTTTTTGACATGAAATTCATAAAAAAAAACTATTATTTAACCATTTTTAGTTAAAATTTTCGTATAAAAGTTGTGATTTTGACATGTCAATTCTAGCAAAAAATTATCAAAACGTGTAGTTTTTTAGTTATATTTATGTTAAAAATGGTTACTTTTATGTCCATTGTTAAAAAATATTGTTTTTTAGAAACAATTATTCCATGTGGATTGAAAAATTACTTAAGGATGTATAAATATGTACAATATCGAAAATTCTAAATATCGACCTCCTAATTTAAAAATGCAAAACAATAAAAACTCACAAAAAAAAGGTTAAAATTAAAATAAAAAACAAGAAAATGTGAAGAAAACGACTGTTATCACCCAGGTTGTTCCCTATGACTCCCAAGGGAATACGGCCGGGGTAACCACTAACCAATCTTTGGGTTACAGTTCCTAGCCTAACTGCAACCAGAGAGGGCTCTCTCTTTATGATTTATCTTTGCTATAGTTGTGTTTTAGGCTAGCTATGATGCTCAGGTTTTTGTTTGTGTTTTGGTTGAAGGATCTCTTTCAGTTCTTATGATGTAATACTTTGATGATGAATTTCCATTGGGCAATGGAGTCTAGATGCTGTGAGATGATCTTAAATGTTGAGTAGTGTTATAACTGCAAGGCCTATTGTGTACTTAGCAGACAAGTTCAATATTTTGAGTGATGATGTGTGTCAACCAGCAGAAATCTGTTAAGAATTTTCTGTTATGTTGGTGAAATGAAAATGAACACAGAGCACAGGAGCAAAGTTATGAATTCCTGTGACAGTGACCTATGTGAAAGATGTATTCTGAAAGTGCAGCAGATTAAGAATCACACTTTATATAGATTACACCTGAAGAAAACATTTATAAGCAACACAGACTGAACTCAGGGTGCTCAGTGAGCAAATCCTGGGAGTTATTCTTTTTCTCTGTTGCTCAATACTGGAAATCAGGTAGCGTATATGGAATTATGACAAAACAAAATGAAAATGGAGAGAGTTACAGAGACTTATTGCATGGTAAGATACGCAGGGATCCAGCAGTCATAAACAGGCACAGAACATCCTCAACACATCATAGCATCCACGAAATTCCATTGCTTTCCTTTATTGACTTTCAGAAAACAATTACAGCATAAGTAACCGTTCAGGAGAAATTTCCAACAACCCTTGCTACATTCTGCGAAGGGGTTTATATAGAAATATGTATACAAAATATCTCAGGTATTGAGTCATCTGAGAGAGAGAAAATATCTTCAGTAGTGTTCAGAAAGTAGGCAAGAAGTTATTACAATGTTAAATGCAGCGTAAATGCCATTTATATCTGTCAGAGGATTGTTTGACTTTTAAGGAGTCACTGAGTCGGTTGCATTACTCTGCATTAATCCTGTAGGTACGCATTTACTTTTGCCTGCGTAATGAGTTCTCGGCTTTGCCAGCTGTGGTTCTCCTTTTTCTGCTTTGTTGGCCGCTTCATCTGCTGAGTTGGCTCAGCTTTGAATTTATGATGCCTGCTGACTTTGCTGACTGTTCTTTTCATCAAAATTTGTAGAAGAAACAGGAATTGATGTATGGCCTAATGTTTACAAAATTCTCTGGATGGCATCTGTCCACCATTCCTGTGTAGGGAGCTGATGCCTGAGGATGGCCTCCATTGTTTCCTCAGCTTCTGTATACTTGAAAAAATTCGGGGCTATATCAAATAAGTGATTTATTTCATTCATTACAAAAAGTAGATTTTCTATTTTACTATAGAAAATCTGTCCTGTAATAGGCCCTGTGTCTTCTGAACTGCTGGCCTTCTCATTTACCTGTGATGAGGCAAAAACATTCACTCTCTTGGCATATTGTTCATGGGTGAATAATCTCCCTCCGCTGTTCAGTAAGCTAGGGAGTCCTTTACTCTCCAATACTTGGAATCTCTCCATGAACCTGTTTACCTCTGTTTGCATATCCTGGGTTCTTCTGTCCAATGTCTGCACCAGATTTCTAAGAGTAAGAACCCTCTTGATCATTTGGATAGTCTCAGTTCTGTTTGCAATTCCCATGATGGCCAACTGAGAACTTGTCTTGTGATTGAGCACATTGATCATTCTTGTAGCAATTTCAGGCATATTCCCCAATAAGGCCCTTGATGTTCTGATTTCCCTCTGTGCCTTTGGAATGAGCTCTAGTTGCTCATGGATTGTCTCAATGTATGGCCATTGGTTGTTGATGGATTTACCAATATTGGACCATATCATTGCTCTGATTTCAGCTATGATTTTATCTAGCTTTAGCTCGTTCTCAAGCTCCTTGATTTTGTCTTTAAGGGCTTTGATTTCCCTGGCCTTCTCTCCCACTTCTCTTTTTGTTTTGTCATGCCTTTCATTTACCTTAGCCAGCTGCTCCTTAGTTTCATTCAGCTGCATCATTTGAGCTTCCAAAGCTTGTATTTCATTTTTTAGCTTTTGCATGTCTAGGCTCTGATCTGTGCTGATGGGTGTTGCTGCAGTAGATGTGGCTGGTTGTTCAGCCTGCTGAGGTGGAGGTACAGTAGTAGGAACAGTCTCCTCAAGATTTATGACCTGTGGAGGAGGCTGAGATGTCTGCCCTTCTTGTGCTTGTTGTGATAATGTTTGGGGAGGTACTTGTGCAGCTTCATATTGCCCCAGTTTTTCTTGTGCCTTGATAAGCTCTTTGTAAATGGAAATTAGCAGGGCAGTGGAATCCTGCTCATACCTTTGCTTTGCTACCTCATCAGTCTGTGAATGGATAGTGGCTGGAATTTTGATCTTCTTTCTTAGTGCAACCATATCAGCATCTCTAATTTTCAAGATCTCTTGTATACCTTTGATGTCATTGGGATTGTGCCCAATTTCTATAATGATTTCCTCCAAGGTTTTGATCCTGTTGTCTTTGGCCTGAGAAGAGGCCCTCTCTAGCTCTAGCTGGGAAGCTGTGGCATTCAGACTGCTTGTTAATTTATAGTTGTCCAAAGTCTTATCGGTCAATGAAGCATACACCATTTCTCCAGTTTGTTTATGCAGCTCAATTTTGTCCATGGGGTGTATGTCTTTGGCAAGGACCTCTAGGTTGGTCCTGAGGTAGTCAGCAGAAGACTGTGGTTTGAGTGCCGTAGGCATGAAGTGACTCATTGTCAGTTTGCCCTCACTTACATCAAAAGCAGACATAAGTCTCTGCTGATTGGAAGGAGCCATATTTAGTAAGTGATTATACAATTGCACCTTGATCGGGTCACTCCTCCTCTTAATGTCTATAAACTGCTGCTTTATGCTCACTTGTCCTTCTTTCTGCTGGCTGGAGGAGCTGACCTCCCCTCCCATGGTCCTGTCCTGTTCCTGCTGGAAGGAACTTGCTGAAACTTCTTGACTGGGTGGGCCCATGCCCAATGCATCTCTTATTGCTACATCATCCTCTGGGAAATCATTAAGTCTTTGCCTTTTCTCTCCCTGGTCCATGGAGGATGTGAGGGGAGTTTCTCTTTCCCTTTTCCTAAAGACAAATGTATCCTCCTTTTGTGGGGTTTGGAGGACCGAGGCATCAAATGTGGTATCTTGTCCTGTAGGCAGTGTTCTTTCAGTGGTCGGAGGAGTATCCACTGTTTTCTTTTGTTGGTCTGGCTGCTCCTGCCCTTGCTCTTCCTGCTGTTGTTGCTCTTGCTGTCCTGATTCTTCTTGCTGCCCTTGCTGCAGCCCTTCTGCTTGCTGCTGTTGTTTTTGTCGCTGTTCCTGCTGTTGCTCCTGCTCCATCTCTTTCTCTGCCTCCATTTCCTTTTCTTTTCCTTTTTCTGATACTTTTCCAGCAACTCTTGTAGTTTGCTGTGGGGTGGTTGAAGAGGAGGCTGCTGCTCCAATTTGTGTGCTTGGCAGTGAGGGGACCTGTGCATAAAACTCAAGGTCAGCCATCTTCTTTTGGTTGTTTAGAGCTCTTTGATTAAGCTCTTCTTGAGTCACATTTTCTTCTAAAGTTCCTCTTTTCCACTTGCTTTGGTTGGCATATTTTTCTATTTGAGGGAGGCTATAATGACCATAAGCAGACAGTTTGTATTTGAGTCTCCTCATTGTGATGAAGTTGTTGGGGTCATAGGGTTTCCATATGAAACTGTACTTGAGACCAAATCCCCCCAGTGTTGCATCTACTTCCTTCCACCCTTCATCCCTTTCATTGTAAATGAAATGGCCAAGTTGGCTCTTGATTTTCAGCTGTGCCTTCTTGCCTCTGCCTGAGAAGTGGAACATATCCACAAAGCCAAACTGCCTGAAGTATTCTAAGGCAAATAGCCTCATGGGCACAAATTTGGGTAGTCTAAATGGGGGCAACTCACACCCATATATTCTGATGACGGTGTGGTGTTGGTAGAGATACCAATCCCCAATACTGTATACTTTTGATAGCTGAAGGAGTCTTTTCATCTCATCTGTCAATATGGAAAACGGATGTCCAATACACAACTGATCTGAGGTTGCCCTGTGCATCTACTCTTTTCTTTGGGAAAGAGAACTTATCATGCTGGAAGTAAAGGAGCAGATGATATAGGTAAGAGGTGTATCTAAACACCCTTTCTCTTGACAAATTCATCAACTGATCATGCATCTTGTCTGATATGTATGTGGCATAATCATAGTGGATTGGTTTCCTTCCTGGGGAAAACATAAGCATCATTTGTATAACTGTTTCATCCACATGTTCTATTGAATCATATCCCAGGATGGGACTGATCATGTCAACCAGGTCTTGGCCCAATTGGTTGAGGTAAACGCAGTTGATGGGAGGAATTTGCAAAGTGTCAGCCCTGATGAAGAGCTGGTTGATCTTAGTGATTTGGGCCTCTGTGGTTCTGGCTCCCTGTACTATTAAATCAGCTAGTGACAGAGGGACCAACTTTTGATCTGTCTGGAATTGCAACATCTCCCTGATGGCTTCAGGGGTAATGAGGAACAGAATTGAACCTTCAGCATCTAGCACTGCCCTCTGGGATGCATCATAGTGTTCAGCAACTATGTGCACAAGCTCAGGGAATTGATTAACCTGAGGAAGCTTGAATATTGGGAGGAATGAATCCCAAATTCCCAGGATGTCTGTCCCCCTCTCATGTTTGATCTTTATCTCATTTAATATTTGCAGATGGAACCTGCTTCTGCTCAGCATTTCCTCTGTTATCTTGTAGTCCAAGTCTGCCAATGCTCTGGTGTCAAATGTTCTATTAGGAACATTCAGGGGAGCCACATTGAGGGCTATAGGGGCTACAGGGGGGTCCATGACTCTTGTTTTAAGATTTCCGTCTGCTCAAAGACTGTGTTACTATGCAGAGTAACAACAACAAGGTTTGCTTGCAGAGAAAGATGGTTTAGCAAGTGGAAGGTGGAAATAAGGCCGCAGCAGTTGAAATACTGCCTCTGTATGACTCTGTGGTAGCGGAAATGTCAAGGGGATACTCTCTTGCGGTATATTTGTCCCCTGCAGGTAACGGGCTCACGATTGCGTGAACCAGTTGTAGTTTTGTTTTTAATTATCAATAATTGGCTTGACAGAGGCTAAATAACGTTTCTGGTTAAACTTAAATGGCAATTTAGTGGTTTTCAACGGTGAATTTCTGCTCCTAAGGTCTGCTACTCATTTACATGCGAAATGTAGGCGAAAATGGAGTTTTAGAGCACAAACGAGCAATACCTGTAAAATTGGATCGGTCAGAGCTTGTTGGCGTTGAAGGAATAGACGCTCTGGTGGTCGGGAGACGGTTTTCAGCGGCTGGTGCAAGATTGGACGTAGTTTGCATGCAGAGCAGAAAAACGACGAACACACCAAAATGACAAAAAACGCGAATTTTTGGCTAAAATAGACCTTTTGATGCTTTTGGCGCGAATTCGTGCTGACGTCATCATTACGTCATTGGTGGGGTCAAGGTCGGATGACGTCATGCTGACGTCATCGGGTGACGTGGCGGGATCTGGTTGGTACACGGTGGCGGTGACATGGCAGGACAGGTGGACCAATGGCAGGGCCAGGGGGTTGACGGGGCAGCGTACCTGGGTGACGGGGCGCTGACATGTTGCTGACGTGATGATGACGTGAGTGGGCGGGATAAGGGAATCCGGAAACCGGCAGTGGTTTCATATCGCACCGCCTCCTGTACGGGGGCGGTATCGGTCAGTAGTACCTCCGACGTATGGTGGTGAGGACACGTCGCAGTGGAATGACGTCCTCCAGATACGGACGTCGGGAGATATCTATCGGTCATCGGATGGGCTCCGACGTCACGATGATCGTTAGATCTACGGACTTTGATCGGACGGCGGACGTGAGGCAGATGTGACGGGAGGTTAGTACAGGTATCGGTCAGACGTCGGAAGGGGTCCGACGCGATCAGGGCCGTCGGATCTGTAGGCTTTTGATCTAACGGTCGTCGGGGAGGTGACATGTGTGGAATATACGGATGAGGGCGGAGGCAAATAAACCTGCTTTGAGCGCTTTTCTAATGTATTTTGATAAAAACAATTACATGCGCCTGACCTTGATTATGTGACGGAAAGAGGGTTTTAATGCTTTTTTGCCCTTTGAAGCGGGTAAGGTGGTTTTTTAGGGTTTTTTTATAGGTTTTATGTGCAAAAAGGGGGTAGAGATAGAGGAACTTGCTCATGAGGGAAAAGGGGTATTTGGCATAGGTTTATCAACATGACCTGGTGTCATTTGATCCCTGACTTGTGACTTTATTGGCTATAATGCCAAGGGGTGGGTATTTATAAGATTTTGGGATTTATACACCTTGGTGTTAGTAATATTAGGGAAAAGGGTGATATAAGGGATTTATATAATAGGGTTAGTGTTAGTATGGAGGAGGGGGTAAGTGGAGAGAGAACCATTAAGTTTATATGAAACAAACTTGGTTTTAAGAGTAGATCAAAATGAAAAGAACTTTAGACAAGAAATGTGGCTTCTTAAAGATTTAAGAAACACCATGGAACCTTAGTCTTTTCCATGAATCTTAGCTAATAGGGGAATGTTAGAAATGAAATTGGAGGGGAGATGGGGAAATTAGTCATGCTTCCTGCTGAGAATTGATGAAGAAGGACACCCTTGTCACTTAATCAACTTTGCTTTGATACCTACCATCACCATTCTTGCAATAGTAGGGATAACCTTTCTGCAACCCCAACTACCTACCCAGCTACTTACCTAGAATTTTATTTCTTCTTGGAGGGTGCACTTGGACTTGCAGACCCTTACTTGCCTTTTCTTTTCTTTGGCTTTTTCTTTTGTTTTTTCTATCTACTTCTGCCCTTATCTCTTCCAAGGTCCCAGATTAGGCTGTTGGGATCCTTTTCTTCTCTTCCTAAACTAGTTGTCTGCCAAGATTAAGCAGTTTGGACAGACTTCTTTCTCTAGTCTATAGCACAAAATTGAACACATGGCATGATCCAGATTAAACTGTTGGATCATCCATCAAAATTTGAAATAAGGTCATCAACATTGAAACACTTTACACACCTTTTTGTCCTCTAGGAAATATGGGATCTTTGTGAACTCAAAGCAGAGCATATTTGGACTTTCTCTTGCCAATCATGAAATATGAAACCTATTGGTATAGGTATCCAACAGTGGCTCCACATGGGGATGGTTTTTCTTTTGAAAGACCAAGAACAGCAGGTCAGATTGCCTTGCTCTTTAGCTGCCCATACCAATCTTTGAAACTTGCTGCCTTAATGTGTCAAAATTGTGTGCTTCTTTCTTGGAAGACCTCTGATTCTATTTGCCTCTTGCTGCTTGGTGAATCACTTGGGAAAACTGCTTTTTACAATCTAAAACAGAAAATAACATGTACATCTGTATATATACAATGAATCCTTAGGTTCCACTCATGGGGAATAGTCAAAGTAGTGCTTCAGCATCCTGCCATTGACAGGACCTTCATCCAAGTCAGTTTCAGTCAGACTTTTAAGGAAGTAGGTGTTGTTACCTTGGACTGCTTGGACAGCAAATGGTCCTCTCCATAAAGAATCAAATTTCCCATGTTTTCCTTTCTCTTCTCTTCTTGCATCCCACTTTAAGACTTTGTCACCTACATTGAAATCTTCTGCTTTGGTTCTTCTATCAAAGGCCCTTTTCAGTTTCTCTTGTAATGTCTGCACTCTGCTGAAAACCTGTTCTCTGGTCTGCTGTAGGCAAATTATCTGGTTAATCCTCCTTTGCATGTCATTTGGCTCTGCTTGACTCTCTTGCAGAAGCTTCATAACCGGTACTCCAAGTGATGAAGGAAATCTGGCTTCTAATCCATAGACTAACTCATATGGGCTGGTCCCAATTGATCTTTTAGTTGTTAGTCTATCTGCCCATAAAGCGTTGACCAGTTTCTTGTGCCAATTCTTTTTGTTTTCTTCCAGCACTTTCTTTATGATGTTTATTAAACTTTTGTTTGATGATTCAGCAAGGCCATTTCCTTGAGGATAGTAAGCAGTAGAATGGCCCAAAGTAATGTGAAATTTGTGGCAGAAGTTCACCATTCTCTTGGATCTAAAGGCAGCAGCATTGTCTGTTATTATCTTGTCTGGACAGCCAAATCTAGCCAGTATATTGTTTTCCAAAAACTGAATAATCACCGAATCATTTGCTCGTCTGCATGGGGCAGCTTCAATCCACTTGGTGAAGTAGTCTGTTGCTGTTAGAATCCATCTGTGTTGCCCTGAAGATGAGGGATGAATTTCCCCAATGAAATCCAAACCCCATTGTTGGAAAGGTCTCTCAGTTGCAATGGGCTTCAAAGGAAGTGGCAGCAACTGTCTTTTGCCTTCAAACAGTTGGCATTTGTGGCATGAGGCTGTGAATTTCTTAACATCAGAGAACATGGTGGGCCAGTAATAACCAGCCCTCAATATCTTGTCCACAGTGGACTTCCAGTACAAATGTCCACCACAGTCTCCAGCATGGAAATCTTGCATGATATTGTTAGTTTCATTCTCTATTAGACAGTGCAGCAAAATGCCTTCATGGTTCTTCCAAAGTAAATTTCCATCCATCACACAAAATCTAGATGTTTTCATTTTTAGGAACCTACACTTAGTTCTAGACAGTCCTGGGGGAGCACACAGGTTTTGTAACACATAACAAATGTCAGAGTACCACGGAGATTGTTCAAAGGCTACATTGATCTTTGGAGTCGCCAGCTCTGTTTCACTGTCCAGTTGGTTGATATCTAAGGCTTGGAAATTTGCTTCTGTCATTAATTTGGCCAAACCTTGCCCTTTTATCAGCTTTGTGGGTTTTATTTCAATGTCAAATTCTAGTATGTTGGCAATCCATTTTCCTCTCCTACCCTCTAAGTTTTCTTGGGTGAGAATGTCTTTGACAATAGGACTTGGTACATAAGCCACAACATGGGAGTAAAGGATGTAAATCCTAAAGTCTTTAATAGCTTTGATCAAAGCATAGGCTTGTTTTTCCATAATTTGATACTTTAGAGGGGCATCTCTAAGAGCTCTGCTGAAAAAAGCAATAGGCTTCTCATTCCCTTGGTCATCTTTCTGTAATAAAACAGCAGCAATAGTATGTTGGGAGGCAAAGGAGAAAATGATAAAGTCTCTGTCAAACTGAGGATTGGTTAACACTGGGGTTTGAGTCAAGGCCAATTTTATACTTTCAAAGGCTTGTTTTGCTTCAACAGTCCATTTGACCTTTGAATCTTTCTTTAGCATATTGTTTAGTAATTTGATTAATTCTGCTAAATTCGGGATAAACCTTCTTAAAAAGTTGATTTTCCCTAAGAATCCTTGCAACTCCTTGACATTCCTTGGATGAGGCATTTGTAGGATAGCTTGTATCCTATCTGGATCAATTCTTATGCCATCTTTTGAGATAATGTGTCCTAAAAGTTTCCCTTCTTCCAAGCCAAATAATGACTTCTTGGGGTTTAAGGAAATGCCATATTTCCTGCATGTTATGAAAATCTGTCTCAAATGTTTCAAGTGTTCTTGGTCAGATTTTGAAAAGGGTGTGAGATCATCTAAGTAAATGACCAAGAAGTCATGAATCTCTTTTGCAAAAGCAATGTCCATTGCTCTTTGAAACGTTGCCCCTGCATTTTTCAATCCAAAGGGCATTTTCACATACTTGAAGGTTCCCCATGGGGTGGTAAATGCAGTTTTGTCTTGATCATCAGGGTGTACTAGGATTTGATTGAAGCCTGAGAATCCATCAAGCAACGATATCCTTGAAGCCCCTACTACTCTTTGAAGAATGTGATCCATTTTGGGTAAAGGGTAGTTATCTTTGAGTGATACTTGATTCAAATTCCTTAAGTCTACACAAAGTCTAATCTCACCAGTTTTCTTTCTTGTAGGGACCAAGTTTGAAATCCATTCAGAGAACCTGATTGGTGCTATGATACCAGCTTTGAACATTTTCTGTAATTCTTTTTCAATGGAGGGAAGGAGCACAGGATTGATTCTTCTCAATTTCTGTTTGAATGGTTTTTGATTAGGCTTGAGGGGAATGGTGTGCTGGATGACAGAGGTATCATAGGACTTTAGATCCTCATAACCCCAAGCAAAAACATCTTGAAACTCTTTAAAGAGGTCAATATATTTGGGTTTTTGATCAGGGGGCAGAGAAGCATATAGTTTTATTATTTTAGGCTTGTCAGTGGTACCAATGTTGCACTCTTCAACTGCTGCATCTAATGGCTGCATCTTTGGCTTCCTAGGGATGTCATTTGAGTCAAAAATATCCTCTAGTGGGGTAAGGCCTACTGGAAGGAAATTGTCTTTGAGTTGTATGATTTCAGCTTCAGCGTTGCTCATCTCTTCACAGTCAATTTGGTGAATTTGCTGAATGTTTTCATTGTTGAAAATGGTTGGACTCAGTAGTTGTTTTGCTGTTCTAGGTGACATTGGATGAGCAGATTGTTGAAACAGTATTTGTGATTGACTTGCTCCATCAAGTATTTGTGATTGACTTGCTCCATCAATATCAATATTTAATCCTGTGAACTCTTGTTGCAAGGTTAAAAAATTGTTTATTTGCATGTCATCCTCAAATACTTGCCATTCTTTGACATTATTTGGAATAGAGGGTCTGTATTTGACCTCGGCCGTGAAACAGTTATTGGGTTCTAATGGGAATTTGAAGGTGCTGGCAAACGTTGCCAAGCTGTGTGCATGGAGATTGTGGCCCCTTGAAATTTTTGTGATAACAAACTCAGAGAAAGTGTCTAAAATTTCAATTACAGCAGATCTGTAGGACCTCAATCTTTTGTCATTAGTGACAAAGTTTCCTTTCACTTGTTGAATTACTAGATCAGAGTCTCCCATGATGGAGAGCTTAGGAGCTTGTAATGACTTTGCTAGCTTCAGGCCTAGCAACAGAGCTTCGTATTCTGCCATGTTGTTAGTGCATCTAAAATTTAATCTATAAGCCCTGCCTTCTGCATAATCTTTCTCTTTGTTATGTATCCACACTCCAGCTCCTGCCCCTAACTTGTTAACTGAGCCATCAAATTCTAGGACCCACAGGATGTCTTGCTGGACAGGAGATTTGAAGTTCTGTTCATGGGATGGTAGTGTGAGCATGAGTTGAGGTTTCTTTTCCCATTTATTTTCTAGGGCAATTTCATCACTTCTTTGACAGTCTTTGACAATTAGAGGAGGGCTAATGTGTATTGTTGGGCTGATTGATGTTTCGCAGGTGTTACTTGTTTGATCAATGTTTTGTTCTGGTATGAGTGTTTCGGTCCTAATATCATTGTTGGAGAGGTCTGTGCTGTCATTGAAAAGGATGAAGGAGTCTATGTCCGAATGAACAGCATATATTGGAAAATTTTGAGGCTTTTCTTCACTGCTGACCATATACTTCATGAGTGTTTCCCTATAAAGTCTTTTTGGTTGCCCAAAGACAGAGATAGTTTCATATGACATGTCTAGTTGCAGGGAGCCTTGGAGCTTGGCTCCCCATGATCTTGATAACAACATCCCATATTTGGGTGGGATATCAGCGACTACAACATCCATTAGAATGGTTTTGTTGGGAAATTGAACCAGGGACACACATAAATCTTTTATTAGGCCCAAACATTTGACTTGGCTAGAATCAAAGGAAAACAGGTCTTTGTATGGTCTTGTTATATCCAAATTCAATCTTTCCATGACTGCTTTTGGCATAAGGTTGTGAGAGGCGCCTGAGTCGAACATTGCATTATGCAGTATTTTATCATGAACATGCAGGCTGACATAAAAAGGTAAAACCCCTGTGACTATTGTTTTTCCATCTACCTCCGGGCCAAACAGTAATTCTGGAGTGTCATCTAGCACATTTACATCATCTTTGCTATTAGTGAGTTGAAGGGAGTTCTTGATCTGCTGTTTATAGATATCATGCTTGGCTAGCTCTGAGAGGGGAATTGCTATCTTTAGCTTGCCAATCTCTGTGGCTAGGTCAAAAGGTTTGTCAACTTGGGTTTTAGAGTCACGGGTAGCAGTCTTTTCTTTGTTCATTGAATCTTCTTGTTGGATTTCATCTTGACTTTGAGACCTGCCCCTTTTACTCATGTTTTGAGGGGTAAAATTTGAATCAGGGTGAGAGGACAAAGTTGCCATGGGCTGTTGTGGTGGTGACGGTAGTTCAGTAACCTCTTCAACCACTACTTCGTTTGTAGGCGAGTTTGTTTTGTCATTAGATTCTGTTACTATGGTTTCTTTAGACCTCTGTTTATCCTTTATCTTGTCGGGCTGATTTACATTTACAGTCCTACTCCTTAGCTTGTACTGTTTATGGACTTCATAGACAGCAGTATCATATCCTTGTTTAAAGTCAAAGGATTCTCCTGATTTAGTTTGAAATGTTTTGCTTTCATCCTCCTCATGGTCTTCTTGCGTTAAGAACACATGGCTTTTACCATCCAGACCCATTAAGTTAATTTCAGGGTCTTCATTGAGCTGATTGGCTGTGGAAGTTTCTGCATAATTTTCTTGAAAAGGGGGTCTAATGTCTTGGTCAGCACTTGTCTTTCCTATGTTTGGGTTCTGAGTTCTCCTAAAATTCGGGTTTCTAGGAGGGTTGCTTTGTGATGCCTCCCATGATGATTTTCTTTCAACTGATTCCACTCTTTCACCCAATCTCTTCATGCTGTTTAGTATTGCATCCAGCTTTTGATCAAAACCTGAGGGCTCTTCTCTGAAGCCAGCCTTCTTTTCCAACTTTGCCCTGTTTCTTTTGGCAATTAAGTTAGCCTCTACAGTGACTGCAACCCTCTGAGCTTCTGCAAGGGTTGGAGGATCTCTTTCTTTCAACTGATAGGCCACATCAGAATCAAAACCGTCAGGGAAGTTATACAGGGCCAAATCAGGAGGGGGCCTTAAGTTCTGTGGGATAGCATTATATACATTGTTAAACCTAGCACAATATTCCAAAACTGTTTCTTGGGGACCTCTTTTAATAGTGTTATATTCACCAAGTATGTGGAGTGGATCTTTCTTTTTCTCCCATCTGTTGGTAAACTCTTGGTACAGGT
The DNA here is from genome assembly GCA_031772625.1 of Pinus tabuliformis. NCBI lineage: Eukaryota > Viridiplantae > Streptophyta > Pinopsida > Pinales > Pinaceae > Pinus > Pinus tabuliformis. Next base: position 904,246,581 of record CM062810.1, on the reverse strand, counting down.
CCTCAGGGGTTGCTATGGAGTTTGCATTTAGGGATCTAAACCAAGTTCTGACATCCCCAGTTAAGCTTTGAACAAAAATTCTCATCCTGACACTGTCATCATCTATTTCATAGGTCTCAAAGTGGTCTTGCATCTTCTTAGCATGCTGGACAGCTGTCAAAGGGCCATGGGAGTCAAAAAATGAGATTTTGGTTTGGTAGTCTTGGGGCAGAGCTGGAGCATTGGCTGGTATCTGCAGAGGTGCATACCTGTTAGCCATGTTTATGGGGTTTAGAGGGTTAATAGGAACAAATGGAACAACAGGGATTACAGGTGTAACAGGGTTAATAGGATGGGTAACAAGCGGGGAACTGTTTGAAAGAGTATGTGCAGATGGTGAAGATGGGAGAGGAGGACTTTGGGGTGTTGATGGTGAACTAGGGGAACTAGGGGTGGACCGGAACAGAACTTTGCAAGGAGTGGGAATGAGGATAGTTTGATCTGAGCTTATATTTGAATCAGCAGGCTTTTCCTGCTTTTGCTGTCTCCTTATGTTCTTTGGAATGATGTTTGGATTATCGACAATGATGGGTTGATCAGGGTCAGGGTTTGCCCTAGTGTGCCTTGGGTTTCTTTTGGGAGCCAGCTTCTAATTATTCTTTTAGAGCTTGTATACAAGGTTTTATGTGCAAGGACTGGATGAAAATTTTGGAATGGCTATATATGTTTCAAAGCTAGGATGAAGATTCCCTAACTAGCTCTTCCTTCAAGCTGTCCCTGTATTACAGAAACAGTTCTAAGGCCTCTTGGCTAATTTCAGGCTTGATGGCAGCTTTGGAAGATAGATAGTAATTGAAAAATCTTAAGAAGTCCCCAGTGGAATCGCCATTTATGTTATCACCCAGGTTGTTCCCTATGACTCCCAAGGGAATACGGCCGGGGTAACCACTAACCAATCTTTGGGTTACAGTTCCTAGCCTAACTGCAACCAGAGAGGGCTCTCTCTTTATGATTTATCTTTGCTATAGTTGTGTTTTAGGCTAGCTATGATGCTCAGGTTTTTGTTTGTGTTTTGGTTGAAGGATCTCTTTCAGTTCTTATGATGTAATACTTTGATGATGAATTTCCATTGGGCAATGGAGTCTAGATGCTGTGAGATGATCTTAAATGTTGAGTAGTGTTATAACTGCAAGGCCTATTGTGTACTTAGCAGACAAGTTCAATATTTTGAGTGATGATGTGTGTCAACCAGCAGAAATCTGTTAAAAATTTTCTGTTATGTTGGTGAAATGAAAATGAACACAGAGCACAGGAGCAAAGTTATGAATTCCTGTGACAGTGACCTATGTGAAAGATGTATTCTGAAAGTGCAGCAGATTAAGAATCACACTTTATATAGATTACACCTGAAGAAAACATTTATAAGCAACACAGACTGAACTCAGGGTGCTCAGTGAGCAAATCCTGGGAGTTATTCTTTTTCTCTGTTGCTCAATACTGGAAATCAGGTAGCGTATATGGAATTATGACAAAACAAAATGAAAATGGAGAGAGTTACAGAGACTTATTGCATGGTAAGATACGCAGGGATCCAGCAGTCATAAACAGGCACAGAACATCCTCAACACATCATAGCATCCACGAAATTCCATTGCTTTCCTTTATTGACTTTCAGAAAACAATTACAGCATAAGTAACCGTTCAGGAGAAATTTCCAACAACCCTTGCTACATTCTGCGAAGGGGTTTATATAGAAATATGTATACAAAATATCTCAGGTATTGAGTCATCTGAGAGAGAGAAAATATCTTCAGTAGTGTTCAGAAAGTAGGCAAGAAGTTATTACAATGTTAAATGCAGCGTAAATGCCATTTATATCTGTCAGAGGATTGTTTGACTTTTAAGGAGTCACTGAGTCGGTTGCATTACTCTGCATTAATCCTGTAGGTACGCATTTACTTTTGCCTGCGTAATGAGTTCTCGGCTTTGCCAGCTGTGGTTCTCCTTTTTCTGCTTTGTTGGCCGCTTCATCTGCTGAGTTGGCTCAGCTTTGAATTTATGATGCCTGCTGACTTTGCTGACTGTTCTTTTCATCAAAATTTGTAGAAGAAACAGGAATTGATGTATGGCCTAATGTTTACAAAATTCTCTGGATGGCATCTGTCCACCATTCCTGTGTAGGGAGCTGATGCCTGAGGATGGCCTCCATTGTTTCCTCAGCTTCTGTATACTTGAAAAAATTCGGGGCTATATCAAATAAGTGATTTATTTCATTCATTACAAAAAGTAGATTTTCTATTTTACTATAGAAAATCTGTCCTGTAATAGGCCCTGTGTCTTCTGAATTGCTGGCCTTCTCATTTACCTGTGATGAGGCAAAAACATTCACTCTCTTGGCATATTGTTCATGGGTGAATAATCTCCCTCCGCTGTTCAGTAAGCTAGGGAGTCCTTTACTCTCCAATACTTGGAATCTCTCCATGAACCTGTTTACCTCTGTTTGCATATCCTGGGTTCTTCTGTCCAATGTCTGCACCAGATTTCTAAGAGTAAGAACCCTCTTGATCATTTGGATAGTCTCAGTTCTGTTTGCAATTCCCATGATGGCCAACTGAGAACTTGTCTTGTGATTGAGCACATTGATCATTCTTGTAGCAATTTCAGGCATATTCCCCAATAAGGCCCTTGATGTTCTGATTTCCCTCTGTGCCTTTGGAATGAGCTCTAGTTGCTCATGGATTGTCTCAATGTATGGCCATTGGTTGTTGATGGATTTACCAATATTGGACCATATCATTGCTCTGATTTCAGCTATGATTTTATCTAGCTTTAGCTCGTTCTCAAGCTCCTTGATTTTGTCTTTAAGGGCTTTGATTTCCCTGGCCTTCTCTCCCACTTCTCTTTTTGTTTTGTCATGCCTTTCATTTACCTTAGCCAGCTGCTCCTTAGTTTCATTCAGCTGCATCATTTGAGCTTCCAAAGCTTGTATTTCATTTTTTAGCTTTTGCATGTCTAGGCTCTGATCTGTGCTGATGGGTGCTGCTGCAGTAGATGTGGCTGGTTGTTCAGCCTGCTGAGGTGGAGGTACAGTAGTAGGAACAGTCTCCTCAAGATTTATGACCTGTGGAGGAGGCTGAGATGTCTGCCCTTCTTGTGCTTGTTGTGATAATGTTTGGGGAGGTACTTGTGCAGCTTCATATTGCCCCAGTTTTTCTTGTGCCTTGATAAGCTCTTTGTAAATGGAAATTAGCAGGGCAGTGGAATCCTGCTCATACCTTTGCTTTGCTACCTCATCAGTCTGTGAATGGATAGTGGCTCGAATTTTGATCTTCTTTCTTAGTGCAGCCATATCAGAATCTCTAATTTTCAAGATCTCTTGTATACCTTTGATGTCATTGGGATTGTGCCCAATTTCTATAATGATTTCCTCCAAGGTTTTGATCCTGTTGTCTTTGGCCTGAGAAGAGGCCCTCTCTAGCTCTAGCTGGGAAGCTGTGGCATTCAGACTGCTTGTTAATTTATAGTTGTCCAAAGTCTTATCGGTCAATGAAGCATACACCATTTCTCCAGTTTGTTTATGCAGCTCAATTTTGTCCATGGGGTGTATGTCTTTGGCAAGGACCTCTAGGTTGGTCCTGAGGTAGTCAGCAGAAGACTATGGTTTGAGTGCCGTAGGCATGAAGTGACTCATTGTCAATTTGCCCTCACTTACATCAAAAGCAGACATAAGTCTCTGCTGATTGGAAGGAGCCATATTTAGTAAGTGATTATACAATTGCACCTTGATCGGGTCACTCCTCCTCTTAATGTCTATAAACTGCTGCTTTATGCTCACTTGTCCTTCTTTCTGCTGGTTGGAGGAGCTGACCTCCCCTCCCATGGTCCTGTCCTGTTCCTGCTGGAAGGAACTTGCTGAAACTTCTTGACTGGGTGGGCCCATGCCCAATGCATCTCTTATTGCTACATCATCCTCTGGGAAATCATTAAGTCTTTGCCTTTTCTCTCCCTGGTCTATGGAGGATGTGAGGGGAGTTTCTCTTTCCCTTTTCCTAAAGACAAATGTATCCTCCTTTTGTGGGGTTTGGAGGACCGAGGCATCAAATGTGGTATCTTGTCCTGTAGGCAGTGTTCTTTCAGTGGTCGGAGGAGTATCCACTGTTTTCTTTTGTTGGTCCGGCTGCTCCTGCCCTTGCTCTTCCTGCTGTTGTTGCTCTTGCTGTCCTGATTCTTCTTGCTGCCCTTGCTGCAGCCCTTCTGCTTGCTGCTGTTGTTTTTGTCGCTATTCCTGCTGTTGCTCCTGCTCCATCTCTTTCTCTGCCTCCATTTCCTTTTCTTTTCATTTTTCTGATACTTTTCCAGCAACTCTTGTAGTTTGCTGTGGGGTGGTTGAAGAGGAGGCTGCTGCTCCAATTTGTGTGCTTGGCAGTGAGGGGACCTGTGCATAAAACTCAAGGTCAGCCATCTTCTTTTGGTTGTTTAGAGCTCTTTGATTAAGCTCTTCTTGAGTCACATTTTCTTCTAAAGTTCCTCTTTTCCACTTGCTTTGGTTGGCATATTTTTCTATTTGAGGGAGGCTATAATGACCATAAGCAGACAGTTTGTATTTGAGTCTCCTCATTGTGATGAAGTTGTTGGGGTCATAGGGTTTCCATATGAAACTGTACTTGAGACCAAATCCCCCCAGTGTTGCATCTGCTTCCTTCCACCCTTCATCCCTTTCATTGTAAATGAAATGGCCAAGTTGGCTCTTGATTTTCAGCTGTGCCTTCTTGCCTCTGCCTGAGAAGTGGAACATATCCACAAAGCCAAACTGCCTGAAGTATTCTAAGGCAAATAGCCTCATGGGCACAAATTTGGGTAGTCTAAATGGGGGCAACTCACACCCATATATTCTGATGACGGTGTGGTGTTGGTAGAGATACCAATCCCCAATACTGTATACTTTTGATAGCTGAAGGAGTCTTTTCATCTCATCTGTCAATATGGAAAACGGATGTCCAATACACAACTGATCTCAGATTACCCTGTGCATCTACTCTCTTCTTTGGGAAAGAGAACTTATCATGCTGGAAGTAAAGGAGCAGATGATATAGGTAAGAGGTGTATCTGAACACCCTTTCTCTTGACAAATTCATCAACTGATCATGCATCTTGTCTGATATGTATGTGGCATAATCATAGTGGATTGGTTTCCTTCCTGGGGAAAACATAAGCATCATTTGTATAACTGTTTCATCCACATGTTCTATTGAATCATATCCCAGGATGGGACTGATCATGTCAACCAGATCTTGGCCCAATTGGTTGAGGTAAACGCAGTTGATGGGAGGAATTTGCAAAGTGTCAGCCTTGATGAAGAGCTGGTTGATCTTAGTGATTTGGGCCTCTGTGGTTCTGGCTCCCTGTACTATTAAATCAGCTAGTGACAGAGGGACCAACTTTTGATCTGTCTGGAATTGCAACATCTCCCTGATGGCTTCAGGGGTAATGAGGAACAGAATTGAACCTTCAGCATCTAGCACTGCCCTCTGGGATGCATCATAGTGTTCAGCAACTATGTGCACAAGCTCAGGGAATTGATTAACCTGAGGAAGCTTGAATATTGGGAGGAATGAATCCCAAATTCCCAGGATGTCTGTCCCCCTCTCATGTTTGATCTTTATCTCATTTAATATTTGCAGATGGAACCTGCTTCTGCTCAGCATTTCCTCTGTTATCTTGTAGTCCAAGTCTGCCAATGCTCTGGTGTCAAATGTTCTATTAGGAACATTCAGGGGAGCCACATTGAGGGCTATAGGGGCTACAGGGGGGTCCATGACTCTTGTTTTAAGATTTCCGTCTGCTCAAAGACTGTGTTACTATGCAGAGTAACAACAACAAGGTTTGCTTGCAGAGAAAGATGGTTTAGCAAGTGGAAGGTGGAAATAAGGCCGTAGCAGTTGAAATACTGCCTCTGTATGACTCTGTGGTAGCGGAAATGTCAAGGGGATACTCTCTTGCGGTATATTTGTCCCCTGCAGGTAACGGGCTCACGATTGCGCGAACCAGTTGTAGTTTTGTTTTTAATTATCAATAATTGGCTTGACAGAGGCTAAATAACGTTTCTGGTTAAACTTAAATGGCAATTTAGTGGTTTTCAACGGTGAATTTCTGCTCCTAAGGCCTGCTACTCATTTACATGCGAAATGTAGGCGAAAATGGAGTTTTAGAGCACAAACGAGCAATACCTGTAAAATTGGATCGGTCAGAGCTTGTTGGAATTGAAGGAATAGACGCTCTGGTGGTCGGGAGACGGTTTTCAGCGGCTGGTGCAAGATTGGACGTAGTTTGCATGCAGAGCAGAAAAACGACGAACACACCAAAATGACAAAAAACGCGAATTTTTGGCTAAAATAGACCTTTTGACGCTTTTGGCGCGAATTCGTGCTGACGTCAGCATTACGTCATTGGTGGGGTCAAGGTCGGATGACGTCATGCTAACGTCATCGGGTGACGTGGCGGGATCTGGTTGGTACACGGTGGCGGTGACATGGCAGGACAGGTGGACCAATGGCAGGGCCAGGGGGTTGACGGGGCAGCGTACCTGGGTGACGGGGCACTGACATGTTGCTGACATGATGATGACGTGAGTGGGCGGGATAAGGGAATCCGGAAACCGGCAGTGGTTTCATATCGCACCGCCTCCTGTACGGGGGCGGTATCGGTCAGTAGTACCTCCGATGTATGGTGGTGAGGACACGTCGCAGTGGAATGACGTCCTCCAGATACGGACGTCGGGAGATATCTATCGGTCATCAGATGGGCTCCGACGTCACGATGATCGTTAGATCTACGGACTTTGATCGGACGGCGGACGTGAGGCAGATGTGACGGGAGGTTAGTACAGGTATCGGTCAGACGTCGGAAGGGGTCCGACGCGATCAGGGCCGTCGGATCTGTAGGCTTTTGATCTAACGGTCGTCGGGGAGGTGACATGTGTGGAATATACGGATGAGGGCGGAGGCAAATAAACCTGCTTTGAGCGCTTTTCTAATGTATTTTGATAAAAACAATTACATGCGCCTGACCTTGATTATGTGACGGAAAGAGGGTTTTAATGCTTTTTTGCCCTTTGAAGCGGGTAAGGTGGTTTTTTAGGGTTTTTTTATAGGTTTTATGTGCAAAAAGGGGGTAGAGATAGAGGAACTTGCTCATGAGGGAAAAGGGGTATTTGGCATAGGTTTATCAACATGACCTGGTGTCATTTGATCCCTGACTTGTGACTTTATTGGCTATAATGCCAAGGGGTGGGTATTTATAAGATTTTGGGATTTATACACCTTGGTGTTAGTAATATTAGGGAAAAGGGTGATATAAGGGATTTATATAATAGGGTTAGTGTTAGTATGGAGGAGGGGGTAAGTGGAGAGAGAACCATTAAGTTTATATGAAACAAACTTGGTTTTAAGAGTAGATCAAAATGAAAAGAACTTTAGACAAGAAATGTGGCTTCTTAAAGATTTAAGAAACACCATGGAACCTTAGTCTTTTCCATGAATCTTAGCTGATAGGGGAATGTTAGAAATGAAATTGGAGGGGAGATGGGGAAATTAGTCATGCTTCCTGCTGAGAATTGATGAAGAAGGACACCCTTGTCACTTAATCAACTTTGCTTTGATACCTACCATCACCATTCTTGCAATAGTAGGGATAACCTTTCTGCAACCCCAACTACCTACCCAGCTACTTACCTAGCATTTTATTTCTTCTTGGAGGGTGCACTTGGACTTGCAGACCCTTACTTGCCTTTTCTTTTCTTTGGCTTTTTCTTTTGTTTTTTCTATCTACTTCTGCCCTTATCTCTTCCAAGGTCCCAGATTAGGCTGTTGGGATCCTTTTCTTCTCTTCCTAAACTAGTTGTCTGCCAAGATTAAGCAGTTTGGACAGACTTCTTTCTCTAGTCTATAGCACAAAATTGAACACATGGCATGATCCAGATTAAACTGTTGGATCATCCATCAAAATTTGAAATAAGGTCATCAACATTGAAACACTTTACACACCTTTTTGTCCTCTAGGAAATATGGGATCTTTGTGAACTCAAAGCAGAGCATATTTGGACTTTCTCTTGCCAATCATGAAATATGAAACCTATTGGTATAGGTATCCAACAACGACCACTTCAAAAATGATCAAATTTACAAAATAATTAATTACATTTTATACATTAGAAAATTTAAAGCCAAAAAACAGGTCTTTTAAAAAAAGGGGGTGATGCAGAATACTCACTTTTTAAAATCAACATGAAAATCACTACCATTCTAAAACATAATGTACATAAAACTATCCTTCCCATGACATTCCTTCCAAAAACTATGCTCTAAAAAAAACATGTTCGTTCTGCATCACCCCTTTTCAAAATTAGGTCACTTTTTTGCTATCTCTACGAAACGGGTAACAGTATCAGTTCCCGTTTCAAAGTTTACATTGCTTTTCTTGTACATATATTTCTTTTTAAAATTGTTAACCTGTGATCATTCCTATAGACGTACACCATCCACTACTGATGTATTAGATAAAAAAAGGGGTATTGACAAAACCCTCATTTTTTTTTTTTGTCGATGTTCTTAAACAATTATGTCTAAATCACATGAATTTTTGGAAAATAAATTGAAGCAATTAACGAGTTTGGCCTCTTGGAAGATAAGATTAAGGAGCTTCTTAGGAACAACCCACAAATATCTGCGTTTCAATGCATAAAGTATAGAAGGTCATGGATTCCTGATAGATGCTATTGGGCTTCCCATAAGGGTGATTATGAGTTATCCAATGTTCTTATTGCTTATCCTAGAAACTAGGACCAAGCCCTTCTACACAGTACTTTGAAAGTGCAATGCAACTTTAGAAACCTATTCCTTGTTTGTAAAGATGCTTATATTGAATCAGCGGAAATTCCTTGACAAGTATGTGAAGCGCTAATCTCATGACAGTGGTAAGTTCTTTAATCTCTTAACTTTCATATATTACTTATTCCCTCCTACAAGGTGAAAAGGATGTTTGTGGAGTTTTCACTTTGTTTGAGTCATAACTAACCATAAAAAAATTCAATACCCAAATTTCATTGTATCTAGATAATGGAGAAAGTAGAAAATGAAGAATTCTTTTACCCTCAGCGGAATAAAGAGATGTTACTGCAGCTTTGTTAATCCATCACCACAAAAGTCGAAATCTAATTTCCAGATTTGCCATATGCAACTGTGCTGAAGTTCATGTTTCTGAACTCACCAACTACACTAAAACGCACTGTTAGCATTCTAGTGTCATTATTATGAACCCCGACCCCCCCACGAAACTTGCCTTCAGCAGTAAAACTAGCACATCTTATGCTAAGAATAAACATAAGGCAGAAGTTGATATGGCACAAGCCGATCATGTTGCCTCTCTCATTTTGCAATTATCAATAAACCTCGCAGAATGAGGCAGATCCTTGAAACAATGGCAATAACCCTGTCTCCCCAAAATATGTTATGTCCCTCAAGTCACCGAACCTGCATGATTGAATCTCTTGCATTGGAATATCATTATGCTTCAATTTCCAAGATTGAAATTCTGAATAAAGGGGTACCCATTGCCTGGCAACAAGCGCAAGGCAAAATTTACCCGAGTAATCTCATCATTGTCACCTCTTCCAATTAACTTCACCAATAATCCCCACAAGAACATAAGCCATCTTCAAAATGATGGAAATGGTTCCCATCCCTTACAATGATTTTTTTTCGCCCAACAATTTTGGAAATAAATCTAGTTGCATTGTGGCAATCACCACATACTCAAGGGTTTTGGTGATCCTGATAGACATCCCAGGGGGTGTGCTCATAAGACCAGAATCAACGGCCAGCTTCTCGTTATGCCCATAAAGGATGTGTTCCTTCTCCTCCTCGTCCACATCATGCAATGCAAAATTTGTGTCAGGCACATAGCCTTCTGCTTTCATTTGCCCAGCCAAAATGTCTAACGTCAAATAGATTTCATTTAACTATAGGTGTGAAGTGTCGCCTACAACGATTGAATAAAGTTTGTTCTTGACCTCAATCCATGTGCATCCCGGCTTCTTGTTTAAACCTCTATCCTTCATCAGTGTTCTTACATTTGCTGCATCTTCCCACCTGCAAGATGCAGCATAAATATTTGACAGTAGAATATAGTTTCTAGTGGTTTTAGGCTCCAGCTCATAAAGGTGTTTCACAGCTCATTTTTCTAGCTCTATGTTGTAATGTTTTCTGCGTGCACCGTGCAAGGCCACCATACACAAGCATTAGGTTTTTGTGGCATCCTTTTGATTAGGTTGTATGCCTCGTCCAACTGCCCAACACGGCCAAGGATGTCAACCATGCAGGGATAGTGCTCAACCCTGGGAAAGATACCTGAGTCATGCAATCAAAATATCTCCAGCCTTCATCCACAAGCCCAGCATGACTGCATGCAGACAAAACAACAATGAAGTTGATATGGTCTGGCTTAATGCCTGCCTGTTGCATTACAAAAAAAAATTTGTCAGGGCATCCTCCCCGTGCCCATGCATTCGATACCCTGTAATAATTGCATTCCGTAATATCATATCTCTTTCAACCATTTTGTCAAACATACTGCGTGCACATTCTAAACTTCCACATTTGGTATACATGTATATAAGAGCATTCCCCAAAATGACGTTTGATTCTGAATGATTTCTTACTGTGTAGTTATGAAGCTCCTTACCACGCTGTAGAGCCGCCAAGTCAGCACATGGAGGCAACTAATTGCCATGGTAACAGAGTTAGGCTTCACCTCTGCAAGTTGCATTCAACTAAAGAGCCTTTTCAAGGCTTAAACATTATGATCAAATTGAGTATACCCTGCAATCACTACACTACATGTAATTACATTTGGGTTCATTCCAGTCATCTGAAGTTGATCAAAGTGTCCCGAATCCCAACGCCTCATCAAAATATCCGTTCAATGCATAACATGAAATTATTGCATTCCATGAGATCAAATCTCTCTCTGGCATATTGGAAAACACTTCGTATGCGTCATCCAATTTTCCGCATTTTATATACAAGTGAATCAGTGCATTCCCCACAAAAACATTTGATTCAAATCCATTTTTATCATATAGTTATGGATTTCCTTGCCCCGTTGCAGCGCTGCTAAATCTGCACCAGAAGCGAGAACACTGGCAATAGTGACTGAATTGGCTTTCACACCAGCCCGCTGCATTTGAGAGAAAGACCTCACTGCATCATTGCCATGACCATTCCGCTCATACCTGGATATCATCGCGCTCCAAGTTATCACATCAGGTTTCAACTTTCCCATCTGCATTTCATCAAATAGCTTTCCGGCCTCTTCACAATTCCCAATTTCGAAATACCCTGCAATCATAGTGTTCCATGTAACTGCATCTCGCACAGACATTTTGTCAAACACTTGGCGTGCATTCTCAATTCTCCTACATTTCCAATACATGGATGTAAGGGCATTAGCCACATTGACATGCAACTCTAGTCCACCTCTGACTACTGACCTGTGAATTTCCTCGCCCTTCTCCAGAGCCGCAATCTCAGCGCATGCCTTGAAGACGATTGGAAAGGTGTAATTGTCTCCACTCAGTCCTTCCTGTTGCATTTGGTTTAGAGCCCTGTTTGGGTGCGTCTTGCAATTCCATTACTTGAACTGTGAGCTGCTTCTTGGCTGCAAAAAGCATCACTACACCATTACTTAACAAGTTATTGAACTAAATTCCACTTCATAATTTAACACTATTGCAAGAACAAATTTGAATAAAAGACGCAATGCAACAACAGATGACAAACCATTTTCCACTTGTTGATATCCTTCATGAAGCCTTATCTTGCTGTTTCAAACTTCACCTTCAGGTTAACATCACCTCGATATTTTGATTTCTGCTGTACAAATACAGAAATTCAGGTTTACAAACATGTTGCTATATTACAAAACCTACAAATAAGCAAAGTAGATTGTCCTGCTACAAGTTCCATCCAACAATAGCTAGTAGGTACAAAAATATTTCGCCTCCTTATATTTTTGGGAAAAACATTTTCCAAAATAGTAATTCTCAAATTGAATCTTGGGAAATTTTAAGAGGTTTAAATGTCCACATTCCACGGAGGCCGGATTGATCATTGCACTCTCATTCGCTCAGCCTAAACTTCCAGAGTTCATCTCAGTTTTTGTGCATCAAAGAACATACTAATTACATGTATTGGTGGCTATCTTTCTGATAAGAAAAAGGGATGTTCTGTTCTGCATTTCAGACTTATTTATGTGCTAAGGACATGCTGGTTATTTTCAGTGGATTGAGGGAGAATTTATTCTGGAGGCTTATCTACCAGCTAGTCAATTTTTTTTTATTAGTTGGAGCTTGTTCCAGGTGTTGAATTCCATGACATTGTAACTCTGAATTTTTCTCCCTAATAAAACTAGTTTCTGTTCATTGACTAAGATTATATTTTCTATCAACCCATTGTTTAGCACCCATTCAATGGTATTTCGCTGAATATTTTTGAATTGAACATTTGAGCCAAAAATAAAAGAGAAAATTTTATTGTGCATGGTGCTTGTTGATTTGCACATTTATGGCTAAGTTTTATTTGTGAATAAGCACATACATTTGATAAAAAGGGCCTATTCTGAAACCAAACACAGCGACCATACCTACAGTAGTACAGAAAACTGTTTTGATATAAGACTCCACTGGGAAATTTAAAATGACTTGGAAATTACGGTGCTATTTTGGGTCATTTCCTAAATTGGAATATTACAACCAACAAGTACACTGGAAAAAAGTGCCCTAGAAAGGTCTTTGAGAACTCTTCATCTTGTGACCTTACAATGTGCATACACATTATCACGAAGGTCATTCTTAACTGTCAAATTAGATATTATTTATTTCTATGGACTCTTTTATATTATCCTTCTTATGCTTGATATTATCTCTTTGATCAACTATTGTTTGTTATATTGAACCTACGCTGTTAAGTGCGACAAAATATCATAGGTACATTTATCTTTGGCATCTTGTTTAAAAAAAAATGGAAGTTTTTAAGCAATTGGCTATGCAAATGTAGAATGGGTAGGTGAAAAATAGGGTAGCATGATACACATTCACTGAATCTGGAGCGATTTATTTTTTTTAATAAAAAATCAACAAGATAATAAAAAGCTGCAATATATGTAACATGTAAAGGAGTGTTTTGAGTTATCAAAGCATGGCCCACATGACACCTCCAGGCATACAAATATTTATTCCAAGGCCTGCCAAAACCTACTTTTTCTAATGTTAGTGGCAAAAAGTGAGGAAACAAAAAAAATAATAATAATAATTGGAGAAAAATTATTATTTTCTCTATGGTAAAACAAAAAAAGGGTCAAGAATTTGACTTTGACATGGAAATTAATTGGAGACTAAAGGTGATGTGGAAACCACGTAGGGCCCGCCGAATGAGGCCCAACTTAGTGACCAAGTCAAAGAGGCAACGTTGAGTTCATGAGACATCACGACTTAATTCAATATGTTTGAAATAAAGTGCAATAATTTGATTTAATTCAATTTGTTAGAAATAAAGTGCAAAGGTAAAGTGAGTGAGTGGGGAGTAGACCCCACCTCACTCCTTGTCTACGCATAAGTCAGTTCAAAGGGAGCATCTACTATCGTGGCCCAAATGCAATAAAAAAAAAATAAAAAAAATAAAAATAAAGGCTCAGAACAAGAGATCCACATTCATCAAGAACAACAACGTGACAGTGAATGGCCTCCTAGAGCAGTGACCTGAGGTTGTCACAAACAATTGTCCAACAACTCTTCACAAAGGGGTGCTGCCAATGAATGTGTTTAAATGTCTCCAATCTCATACATTATGGACATTTGTCATCCACTAGACCACTCTTGTCGATCAGGACTATGGCAGTATTTAAATAATATATTAAATCCTAATTTGACCCACCTAATAGGCATAGGATCCTATAGAGACTCAATATAATGATATTTTGCCTTCCAAGTATAAGAAATCACAATTCATGCTTGTATCATTACAAGACATGATACGATATTTTACTTTTAGAAAATAAAACAACGCATATCTTGTAATGGTTTTTTCATGTGTTCATTCCGAATTAACAATGATGTGCAAGCAATATATCAAAGAGTGGGACTTTTATATTCACTGAGGTATTAAAGAAATTATATGCATGAAACTTATACTAGTGCCTTCTAGTGGAATTGATAGTGCACTAACCCGTTACTTGCCAATATTTTGGTTTTGGTACCACCTTATAGCATATACAGGTTCCAATACTATTCTTCATGGTGGGCAGTTGAATATGTTTAAACTCTAATTGTTATTGAGGGGTTTCACAAGGTTGTCACATGAGCATCTGTGATGCCCATTTGACTTAGATAGCTACCCATGCTAAGGCTCTATTTTGCAACCCATGTTATTATTTATGAACATTATGTAATATTGATGCATTTGGTTGGACATGTGAAACTACTTATATAAATCAATTGATAGATTTGATATTGATGATGGAAATGGTTGATGTATGGCCTAAATGTATGACTCACTTAGTAGTGAATTATCTAGTGCACGACTTATCCGAATTATTTTGTTTCATATATGGCTCGAGTGGATATGATTGGTTTAAACGAATGACTTAGTGAATTTATGATTTATTTCCAGTATGGACTGCTAGATTGACACATGGATACTAGACTTAGTAATGTGATGATTATATGTCTTGTTGTTATATAAATGCATGAATGAGAGCTAACCCGCAGGGGAAAAGAACTATGTGATAGCCAAGAGGGAAGGATGAGACATCTCATGAGGAAGGTATAATGTACATTATTTTACTTCATTTGGTATCTACTTGATATGCACTCTTATGACACGAGAAAAATGCAAATGACAGGTGGCAAGACGACCTGACTGGATTATTCGATGACAAGTCCAACCAGCTCTGTAGTGTGGTCTGTATTAGGGTATTGACCCTAGTTCTGCAGGAGGGGTGGAGGCATTTCCCACCGTGTATCCTCCGAAACCTAGAATCGTGGGAGGGCAGTGGTGGACACGCTCCCCTAGACGTGTGATGACGATTGCCAGTTGCCTGCTGGGGAAGTTAGGTCGATGTATTCGACGCTTCCACCATGTCGGTTTTATTAGTGGTTAGTATGGCCGTTGCCACTGATAAAGCAGCAGAGGACGGATAGGGTGGGAATGGAAGTAGGCCACGGTGGATAGGAGGATATAGATCAGTTGGAGACTCTTGATGGGAAGAAATGCCATTGTCGGACTTATCCGATTTTATTGCTATAACTCTCTATGGTTGCTATGCTTTCAAACTCCTTGCATCATTCATTCTAACTTCGTGACGAAGTTCTCTGAAGGAGGGGTGTATGTAATGCCCCACTTAAATCTTATCTTACAAATTTTGTTAATGTTTACATTATCTAAAAATATTGAGAAATATTAGTTTAATATAAAATTCATGATTTCCATTATTCAAATTCCCCACTTACCTTCTCAAATTGAATATTAGGTAGGATATGGTCTCCTTCCATTATTTCAAAATATATGTATTCATTTCACATTACCCAATGTACCCTCACATTTACTAAGGAGAAGACATGGTCCTCTCCATGTAATTACATCTCACATTCCCCAATGTACCCTCACATTTACTTGGGAGAAGACATAGTCCTCTCCATCTTATTATCAATATATATATTCATTTCACATTCCCCAATGTACCCTCACATTTACTAAGGAGAAGACATGGTCCTCTCCATGTAATTACATCTCACATTCCCCAATGTACCCTCACATTTACTTGGGAGAAGACATAGTCCTCTCCATTTAATTATCAATATATATATATTCACCTCACATTCCCAAATGTACTTTTTAGATTTACTTGGGAGAAGACATGATCCTTTCCCATTAAATTCTCAATTTTATATTCATGTCACATTTCCAAATGTACTCCTAACTTACTTGGGAGAAGAGAAGTCAATTGTAAGGATGGATGAGAAGTTAATGACATTAATGAGAGGTGGTTGAGATGGAGAAGGGAAGGAGGGTATAAAAAGGGAAGGGGGAATGAAGAAAGGGGAGGTTGGGGGGTCTTGCTTATGATTGTGGGGGTTGGTTGTGATTGTTTGGACTTGTCATGATTTTTGGGAGACCTTGGAAATCTATGGAGGTTTCTTGGGTTTGAGAGGAGGAAAGTATTGTTATCTGGTTTTGCATATTCTTCTTGAGGACACACTATATCTGGTTGGATTTGGGCACAGAGGGCTAGGGAACCTGTGGAGGTTTCCTAGGCTAGGAATTTATTTCCTAGTTGGCTGGGAGGTAAATCCGGTTGGGTCGGCGAGAAGGAGCGTTTAGCTAGAGCTATAAGACAAAGGTATCATCATCAACCACCGGAACAGGTATTTTGCCATGGACTACTCTTGTTAAGTTGATATGGATGGAATGCTCACCTTAATTTATGTTGCTTATGATAAAATGATAAGATGTTAAATGTTTAAAGCTATGTGAAAAGGTCAGCAAACTCCTTTTATTACTTTAATCAAAAAAAAAAAAAATAGAACTATTAATGTGTAATAGATTGAAGCTCTAATAATTGGAATTAGGCCCTTACAATGCACTAATCAAAATATTAAATTGAAAGACAATTTGTACAAATACATAGTCTTATACAACGACCTGTCCTTCATGAGCTTAATGATTTTTCATGGGAACCTTTACGAATAGATATCCTTATATAAAACCTTAGAATTTATTCTAGGATGGAACCCACTTAATTTAACTATCAACTTCTGTTAATGTTGATAGTATGTCATGGACCTCTTACCTGATGATTTATATAATTTTCATTTATATACTTTTATTTTTTATTTTTCCTCATGTTGTCCATGATCTATGGAAAGAAAACACTTGACATTTTATCTCATAAAGGTTCAAGATCTCTATATGCATAACTTTATTCCATTAAGTTATGTCCTTGTCTGGACTATCTTTACCGACATTAATTTGCATTTTATTAAGCTACACCCTTGCATAGAAATCATACAACTCATAATATATCCATTATTACTCCTAGAGTTGGGTATATGCTTTACTCCTCTTATGTGCAGACATTTAGTATTTGAATATTCTCATTCATCAATGATATATATATTCTTCTTACAAATGAACTACCAGTTATCAAAATTCAATATCTCATTAATACTATGGGTTTAACATCCCACTTCCAATGCAATAACCATACTTTACAATTATTACCAAATTATTTATTTCTCCCGATATACTATGCAAATATCAATTTTAAATCCTAGTATAAAGTATTTGTTCCCTCATAATAGCATTCAACAATAGCTTAAGTTTTGAAAACTTTCACACATATAATAAGTAGAATTTTAAATCTTCACATCATTTGATAGTAAGCACAAATAATGAATTGAGGTTTGAATTTTTATATTTATTAAAATTAATCAACATAATAATTTGTGATTATCTTTTTATATTACTCTTTACTCCACCACAGTTCATCAAGAGCACATGATATGCTTAACAAGTTGAAGGTTGATTGAACCTTCAAACAAAGTCAATTCGATTTGCAATTGGAATAAACTTGCATGACAATAGTATTTTGAGTCTTTATGGTTAAGAATAGCCTCATTATGCAAGAAACATTTCTTTGGCTGTCTAATGAAGCATGTTTTATAAAATTCCATCCATATGTAATATATCAAGCTTGTTCAAAGGAATTTTATTTGATATGATCATCACCTACCATAGCTGAAGACCTTTGGTTTTGTCAATTTGATAGAAGTGGAACATTTGTCCAGCATCAATTATAACCCCTACCACCATCTTATCAATCCCAAATTTATTGTTTCCAATAACAACAAAATTTTTTGTTCCACATTAAAATTGCATTTCTTGCCAACTACGAGCATATGGGTTAACAACTAATATCTCTGGTAAAAAACAAAAGGTGCAGGGAGGAATAACCAGATTGAGTAGATGGTAATTGAATCGATGCCCTAACATAGCCATGGGAATCAAATCCTTGGCCTGCTACTAGTGAAGCATAATCTGAATGAGAATAACCAAGAACACGAATTATCTGCAACACATAAAAAATCCTTGTATGCCACAGGCGTTAAGGAATGAATCTTCTTCAATTAAATAGAGGTATCTTCCCTCCCACACCCAATCTATGACACCAATTCATATGGAACTGATCATTTCTTTTTTGCTAAATTCTGACAATCCAAACAACTATTTGAAAGAAGACTAGGACTTTGTTGGTTTGATTCTGGGGAAAATATCTAACAGGTAAAAATTGCCAGCGAAATTTTCCTTGTTTGCCACAAAAACTTTCCTGGATTCCATGAGTACATAGAATTAACCACAACATTTAGCTAATGTCATTCAAATTTTATTAAAATCCTGAATCGAAACATCTAGTGCAGATTCTTTCCGAATTCTACAATTATTATCTAAACCTGAAACCTGAAAACAAACCCCATCTCGCTTCTAAAACCTGTCTCCTAAATTTTTAACGATCACTCTTTGTAACAAGTTATTCAATGTCATACTTTAATGATTTTATTCCATGCCCCTGCTATTTAATTCCTTGAGATGTTTTATAGAGACTCTATTTTAGTAGTTTTAGTTGCACATTGCTAAAGATAGGAATCTTCCAAGGGAAAATAAAAGTGATTTAAGTAAAATAAAAAATAGGGGATAAAAAAATGAGCCTAAGTGATTCGAACACCTGATCTCCGACAACCCTCAGGTGATTGTCGATAATGAAGATCATCACAAAAGTCTTTCAAGGCTTGAGCATATCAACATCTTCAATGGCCACTTTTTCCCAAATATGCATCTGCGTTAGCAGGTTTCGAATTCCAAAGGTGCAATCTGGGTGCATGTGAAGATCTATTGGATCAAGGTTTTTTGATTTTGACTAAACCCTTGACGCTTCTTCTTCTTTGCCTTGCATTTCACACAGTGCCCCAGTTCAATCCTCCATGAGTGTGGATATCGATACTTATTTTTAACCTAAGAGAAGGAGTGAGAAGTACTTTCCCACCGAGGGGAATAAAGATAGGATTTCTTCTAGTAACTCTTCCAAGTGAGAAACCTTATAAACGCTCAAGCAGTCACCAAGTACATTATCAAATTAATAAAATCTTGGTAACCCTTATCTAAGGAGGATGTGGTTTTGGGATGATAATAGGGATAACCTTATCCACGGTAGACTTTTAAGGCGTATCATTCTGGATTATTATTATCCACAGAGGCTGATATTACAAATCATAAAGGAAACCTCAAACACCACTCAAATTGGCAAGGTGAATTTTGTATTTTAGCACTTACTACCACAACCTAATGTGCCTTAAAGCCCAAAAGAGTTGGATTCTGGCAAAGTTCCAGCACTAAAGCACCGCTCGTATTTCATTCTCTTGATTCAAGGAATAAAATTCATGCATTCAACTAGGAGCCTTTTCTTATGGAAAAAAATACTTCTGAATTCTATATCTATAAAAAGATACACAAAGCTTCCCTCATACAAATTTTTTGGATTAGTACAATCATGACAACACCTTATAATTATAACAGCCCCTCTAACCACCTCACTAACCATCGACTGGTCAATCACAAAATAGTAATCAAACTCTATTAATTCAATAGAATTGATGGATTCCTTATGGAAAATGGGTGTGCGATGCAATTCATGGGGAATTACAAACTAGCTTACATGTGATGCACAAAATTTTTCATATTGTGTAAAACATTACACACATAGCATGTATGCTTAGACAAATTGTTCTGTACATAAGCTGGTGCCAAGTACGATTTGGAATACATTATTAGAGATGATGACCAACATTAATTTTTGTTTTGGAGTGGAAAAAAATAACAGTTGTTTTCTTTTTCAAACTTGTTTCAATAGTACATTCACTTTGATCTTTCAATGCCTTTCTATGATCATAGTGTATTATAATATTACCCCGAGGCATGATCTCATGTGCCAGCATCCGCAGAGGGACTGGTAATGACTTTGTTTTCCGCCACATAGGCTTATAGACCCTGTACTGTGATTAACAATAGAGGATAGAGCTTTTCTCCGTCCCTCCATGGACATCATAATTTTCATTGTTTAAATCAACACCAAAAACTAATACTTATTAAATTTTGATTTGGTTATTAGGATTTTCCTTTTAATTGTAATGTGTAAAATTGAAATTTACACATTCATAATCCATTTAACTTCTTTTTTAAAAATAATTACCAATCTTAATGATAAGGGAGTTGCCTAAAGAGGCTAATCCCATGCCTTCCACCTGAGATTCTATATGAGTTGAAGCTCAACTACCTCCAGATAGGAGTTTACACCTCAGAGCCATAAATCATTGTATTTGACATGGATGGAAAAGCACTTGGAATTTGTCTATTGGAAATTATTGACTAACGACCATTTCAAACACTCAATGAGAGCACTTTTGATTGCATATTGTTGTAGAACAATGCTAGGTCGAATATGTAGGAGACAATCACATCATCCGTAAGAATATTTGTTACAACATGCAAGATTGCAACCTTAGTCATGATATATAATTGTCATAGATACATCGAACTACTTTTCAAAATCCATAACTTTTACAACCTTAGTTCAAAGTTACCTTCAATTTCAAAAGAAAGCCTCCTCCACTAGTTCATTTTCATATTTAACTTCAAACCTTATGAATTCTAATGCCTCAAGGCACTACTCTAGAACTCATTGGAGCAGAACCTAACAACTCATTTATATCTTATAGAGGTGGATTGACCCATAGGCCAAAATGTTTGAACTTAGAGCTCCGATACCATTTGTCACATACCCCCTGCGCTTAATTTGACAATTACCTACTAGGCTTCCATTCCTTAACTTTACTTCCATTAAAGTTAGATTCAATAGTCGTCACAAGTATAATTATTCCATCATTACATGAACAAATATTATTCATGCAACTATATTGTTAGGTCCCTATAATATTAGTGATCCCCCCATTACTATTGTCGTTGTATCCCTTATTGTTATTATTGTGCCCCTAATGTCCCCATATTGTTATTATTGTGCCCCATAGAATCCCTCTATTGTTATTTTTGTGCCTTTATATTATTATTATTAGGTTGGCTTGGTTATATTGTGACCCCGTAGACTCCTATATATAGAAAGGAGGTTTTGTCATTTGAATCATCCAAGAATTATTCATTTGTGTAATGTAAAGGAGGTTGCCCCCCTCGAAGAGGCTTATTTCTAAGGAGTTGATCTATCTTTTCTATCTTTTTGTGAGCTGGTTTCATAAAATTTGGTATCATAGCTTTGGATTCTAGGGTTTCTCTGCTCCAAACAGGTCATCGCGGAATTTTCACTATAATTTTTTTTTCTTCTGTAGTGTTTCAGAAGCTACAAAGAAACCCATTTGAGCCAAAATAGTTCTGAACTTTGGGTCAAAATTTCATAGCTGTTCTCGCTATATTTGCGGAGATATGATCTGAGGAAGTTAGGGTTTTTGCAAACTCCTGAATTACATTCCAAACAGGTGACCTGGGGAAAATCATCATAACATTTGTTTTGAGCATCATATTTAAATATCGTAAGAAGTTTCAGAAAGAGGACGCCCTCTAGTTTCCTATGTATCAGTTTTAGGTACTAAGGTCGAAACAGTGACACGTGGCACGTCGTACAAGTTCGATCTACTGAACTAGTCTATAATTAGGTCACCGTGGAAGATTTGGCATAACTCTTCCTTGGAGAATCCAATTTCGATCAGACTTGTGGCATTGGAAAGAGGACACAAAGGGATACTGTAGGCCATGATTTCAAAACTGGGAGATCGAAAATTATAGAAGTACATCAGATTCAATATCGAGCTCCTACAAAGTGAAAAAAGGTGTGTATTTTTTTTTAAAGTTTTTCATAAGCTTGGTTTGAAAAATTAGTTTGAAGGAGTTCAAAGGGCATAGTGAATAATTATTATCGGTAATTTATGCCTCAAAAAAAGAAAATAGAAACACCTAGTAAGTAACCTGAAAGCTCTAGCATGACTCATGAAGAAGAGGAAGAAATGCAACATGATATATCAATATTACGAAACCAAGTGCAACAAATTTCACTCGCACAAAAGGTAACAAAAAATAAGATGGATGGTTTAAATAAAGATGTAGAAGCTAAGATGGATGGCTTAAAGAAAGGCGTAGAAGCTAAGATGAATGACTTGGAAGCTAAGATGGACGGCATGGAGGCTAAGATGGATGGCATGGAAAGTAAGATGGATGGCATGGAGGCTAAGATGGATGATTTAAAGAAAGCTGTGGAAGATTTTCAGACAAATTTGAAGACAGATTTGACAATGTTTCTACAAGGAATGCTTACTAATGGCGAAAGGGTAGTAAAGGAAACTCATGATGAGAAAAAAATAAATGTTAATCATGATTTCATGGACTCTAATGTTGGATCAAAGAACCACCATGTTCCAAAGATCGATATGAGGAATTTTGATGGCAAGGATCTCAGAACATGGATACTACAGATGGAGCAATTTTTTGATCTCCATAGTGTGCAAAACACACAAAAGGTATGCATTGCAACTTTATATTTGGAACCAAATAAATTTGTATGGTATCGATGGCTTTGCTCTCGTAAAAAAATTGTCACTTGGGCTATTTTTATGGATGAAATGATAGCACATTATAAGGATACAAAAAGCAACACCTTTTTTAGCCAATTGATAAATCTCAAACAAAAGGGTTCAATGATGGAGCACATTGAGGACTTCCAAAAATTGAATATAAGGGTAAAAGATATTCCAGAGGAGCATAGGATTGATGTGTTCATAGGGAATTTAAAATATAACATCCAACATGAGGTTCGCCTTTGGGAACCAGATTCATTGGAGAAGACATTCAGGTTGGCAAGAAAAATAGAAAAAAAAATTATGGCAACAAGGAAGCCTACCACTCACAATCATAAAGATGGAAGTGTTACTAACCGTAGCCATCCAGAACCTACAAGGTTGACACCACAATAGTTGGAAGAAAAAATATCAAAAGGGCTTTGTTACAGTTGTGATAGCAAACACACTAAAGGTCATAAATGTGATGAGAAGATATTATTTTACATAGATTGTGAAGAGGAGGAAGAAAAGGAACAAGAAACATCAAAAGAAGAGGATATACACCAGGAACAAACCCTAGAAAAAGAAGAAATGAATCTGACCATATCTTGTAATGCATTGGATGGAATTACCACTCCTCAAACTATCAAGATAGAAGGGCATATCAAGAAGAAAAAGGTAATAGTGTTGATTGATCCGAGAAGTACCCATAATTTTATTCATTGTAAGATCACCAAGGAATTAAATTGCTTCCTATATCCAGCACCAGAGTGTTAAGTGATGGTTGCAAGTGGAGGGACTATAAATTTCTTATGAAAGTGCCATAATATAAGGCTATCCATGGGAGAATATGTATTGAATAGACCAATTCTTTCCATTCCAATGGGTGGTGCTGATGTTGTATTAGGAGTCTAATGGCTACAATCCTTGGGTACAATATATTTTAATTTTTAAGAACTTTTCATGAAATTCTCTTCAGAAGGAAAGGAAGTTGAATTAAGGGGTATCGTAGGGAAACTGGGAAAGATAATCAGCTCTAATAGAATGACAAATATTCTAAAGAAAGAACAACAAGGCATAATTGCACAATTATGTTCACTAGAGGTTCCCACATCGAAATCATCCATTTCTCTAGATCTCCAAAAAGTCTTGGACAAACATTCCAAGGTATTTGAGACTCCCAAGGGCATTCCACCTATCCGTGATCATGATCATACTATTAATTTGATTCCAGGAAGTGTTCCTCCAAACATCAAGCCTTACAGATATCCCTATGTCCAAAAGAGTGAAATTGAATGTATGGTTGCAGAAATGCTAGAGGCTGGTATAATTCAACCTAGTCAAAGTTATTTCTCCGCTCTAGTAGTATTAGTTCAGAAGAAGGATGGATCATGGCGCATGTGTCTAGATTATAGGGAGCTCAACAAGATTACTATTAAAGATAAATTTCCCATTCCTATCATTGATGAATTATTAGATGAATTGCATGGATCAATTTACTTCACCAAGTTGGGTCTTCATTCAGGATATCATCAAATCAAAATGAAGGCTGAAGACATTCCAAAAACTACATTTAGAACTCATGAGGGTCATTATGAATTTTTGGTCATGCCTTTTGGCCTTACTAATGCACCTTCTACATTTCAAGGTTTGATGAATTCCATTTTCAAACCCTTCCTTAGAAAATTTGTGTTAGTATTTTTTGATGATATACTAATCTACAACAAGTCTTGGAAGGATCATGTCCAACATGTTGACGTGGTGCTCAAACTATTGGAGGAGAAACAATTATATGCAAAAATCTCCAAATGTTTCTTTGGAGTACCAGAGGTGGAATATTTAGGTCATATTGTATCTCATGAAGGTGTTATGGTAGACCCTAGAAAAATTAAAACCATTAAGGAATGGAAAATCCCCACATCCATAAAGCATCTACGAGGATTTCTCACGTTGACATGGTATTATCGCAAGTTTGTTAAGAATTATGGGAGAATAGAAGCACCTCTAACAACATTATTGAAGAAAGATGCATTTTCATGGACTCTAGAAGCAACGAAGGCCTTTGAACATCTTAAAGAGGCAATGTGCTAAGCACCAGTCTTAGCTACACTAGACTTCACAAAAACCTTTATTGTGGAATGTGATGCCTCAAGAAATGGAATTGGTGTTGTTTTAATGCAAGAAGAAAGACCCATTTCTTTCGAAAGTCGTCCAATCAAAGGAAAGTATTTACAAAAAGCTATTTATGAGAAGGAAATGTTGGCAATACTACATGCACTTAAGAAATGGTGGCCCTACCTAATGGGAAGACACTTCAAGGTAAAAATAGATCATGATAGTCTTAAATACTTTTTAGAACAAATATTATCTTTAGAAGAGCAACAAAAATGAGTCACAAAGATGTTGGGTTATGACTTTGAAATCATCTAGAAAAAAGGGAAGAAAAATGTTGTGGCAGATGCACTCTCAAGAAAGGATGAGGATGTGGAAGCATTTATTTGAGCCATTTCTATTATCCAACCAGATTGAATAAACGAAGTAAGGGATGAATGGAAGAATGACGAGGAAGTGTGGGTACTCATTCAAAAGATACAACAAGATCCCAATACATTTGATACATTTATCTGGAAAAATGATTCGTTATGGTACAAGGATCAGTTATACCTATGTAAGAATTCCCAACTCAAACAAAAGATTCTTAGGGAATTTGACACCTCTCCCTTAGGAGGGCACTCAAGATTTCTAAAAACCTACCACAGGGTTAAGAAGGATTTTTTTGGGATGGCCTTAAACTGGATATTCAAAATTTTGTCGCGGAATGTTTGGTTTTCCAACAAAATAAAGTTGAAACAGTTAAGACTCCAGGACTATTACAACCTTTATCCATTCCAAGCCAACGTTGGGAGGAGGTTTCAATGGATTTTATCACAGGTTTACCCAAGTCCGAAGGAAAGAGTGTTATCATGGTGTTAGTGGATAGACTTACCAAGTTTGCACACTTTTGTGCATTACCTCATCCATTTAAAGCGAGTACAGTTTCTACTGCATTTATGGAAACAATTCAAAAGCTACATGGAAACCCAAAGATTATTGTAAGTGACAGAGATCCCATTTTCACTGGAAATTTTTCGACATAATTATTTTCTTGACTTGGTACTCAGTTAGCTCATAGCTCATCTTATCATCCTCAATCTGATGGGAAAACTGAGATAGTAAACAAATGTTTGGAAGGATATCTTCGTTGCTTTGTATCTGATAAATAGACACGATGGGTCAAATGGTTGCCTCTGGCTGAATGGTGGTATAACACTTCCTTCCATACTGCAACAAAAATGACCCCATTTATGGAACTTTATGGATATCATCCACCATCCATCACATCATATTTAAGAGAAAATTCTAAGGTTCAACCAGTGGAAGATCACATTGAGCATCAGCAACAAGTTCTCCAACTCTTAAGGGATACCCTCACCTTGGCACATAATAGAATGAAACAACAGGCAGATTAACATCATAGCGAAAGAAGTTTTGATGTAGGTGATTGGGTACTCCTATAGCTACAACCATATAAACAAATGTCCCTCAAGCAAGATAAGAAGGATAACAAATTATCACCAAAGTATTATGGTTCGTACAAGGTGTTGCAAAGGATAGGTACTATGGCATACAAATTGGAGCTTCCTGTAGCTTCTCGAGTGCACCTAGTTTTTCATGTTTCATGCTTAAAGAAGGTTATAGGTGACAAGCTTCCAGTTTAGACAATATTGCCAGAACTTGATGAGGAAGGAAAAATCACATTGGAAGCTGAAGCAGACAAAGAAAAAATAACTTGACAACTACGAAATCGATCAGTTTCAGAGTATCTCATCAAGTGGAAGAACTTACTCGTTGAAGATTCCACATGGGAGGATGAGAATTTTATACAAAAGCATCTAGAACTACTCAAGCATTGAGGACAACACTTTTTTGAAGGAGAGGGGCATGTTAGGTCCCTATAATATTAGTGATCCCCCCATTACTATTGTCATTGTATCCCTTATTATTATTATTGTGCCCCATAGAATCCCTCGGTTGTTATTTTTGTGCCTTTATATTATTATTGTTAGGTCGGCTTGGTTATATTGTGACCTCGAAGACTCCTATATATAGAAAGGAGGTTTTATCATTTGAATCATCCAAGAATTGTTCATTTGTGTAATGTAAAGGAGGTTTCCCCCTCGAAGAGGCTTATTTCTAAGGCGTTGATCTATCTTTTCTATCTTTTTGTGAGCTGGTTTCATAACATATACTCATATTCTTCAAAATTTGACAACATCAAAGTAATGAACCATACGCGCTGAGCACAATACTACAAAATCCTTCTCTGCTTTACTAGACCCACGATGTGGACTTTTACATTCAATTACAAGACTTACATTTCAAATCAACCCTTAAGCATAAATTACAACTTGGAGAAAAGAATCAATCATGGCATGCAACCAATAAGATTCTTTGATGACTCAACACAAACATTAATGGAATGTTATCCTGAATTTACTGTAGCTAGCATGACCATGAATCATTTTCATAGTCCTACTAGCATAGTCGATGTATTACTGACATATATTTTATGCAATATGAATAAATGGTTAAACGAGCTTTAGTAGATGCATCTCCCAGGATGCCTAATGCATGACATAGATAACATGAACCATAGGTTATACCATTTGAAGCCTTAAAACATAATTATTCCACATACATCATTGTCTCATGCATAAATATTCACCACCTTAAAATCACAGTTCTCCTATAAGTTTAGAGAGGTACTAAATTTAATTGCGATTCAATTTAGTTTTAATAGTTATCCCATGCATCTGTATAAAGTTAGTATAGGCTATTTTGCTTAGGCATAGTGGTCACATGCAAATTCTACCATTTATAAGATGTGCTATATAAATCCTTGAGCCAATTATTAATAACTACCTGATATGCTCCCATCACTAAATCTACACTTGGATGCATTAGCGGTCACATGCATAAGAATTCCATCATCCTCATAAATCAAGATAACACATACAACTATACACCTATGATAAGCAATTCAACAACATAAAAGTAAGGAGTAAACATATAATACATCCCATGCAAGTGGTTCACACAAGAGAAATTGGAAAGAAGGTCACTTGGAGAATCGAGCATTGCCACCCAACCTAGAACTGTCTTCTACTAGTTCACCCCCAAGCCGAGAGTTCTTGCCATGGATCAACTGCCCATGTTGATCACTTCAATGGGTATTTAATACCCTCTTTCATGATATGGTTTCCATTAGCGGCGTCTCGCTTTTATGGATCTTTTTTATCCATTTACCTAGTATTTTCCTAGAAAATCTCGCATTTATCTCCCACGAGGCTTTTCCTCATAAAAGCTTTCCTTTCTCTCCTGGAAGGCTTTTATGTTTTTCTTAACTTAGCATATTTCTTCAACTAAGTAACTTAATGGATATTTATCTCCAATCCATTAATCTTATCTAGAATTGGATCTAGAAGTCTTATCATGAAATAATTATCCTTTCCCATTCACCAATGGGATTTGGCAAGAATCTTATTTCTTGGTGTCTCGCTTTTCCAAGTGATTAAATTATTTTATTCATTTCATAATAAGGTATTTATTTTTCTTGTTACACATCAAGCCTAGCTTTTCTTAGCTCAGGTTAGCAAGGTTTTACATACAATGGAGGGGTGTTACACAGTATTACTTCTATGGTTCATGACATATTATAGTTACTCACTTAGCGGTAGAAATATCTTAACTACACAATATTATATTCTCAAATTTGTAACATCAACTTTATATATTGATCATCATTTAGGAAATTGGAAAACCCATAGAATAATTAACATGTGTCTGGCCTATGCTATTGGTAGTAGAAAGAGAACTTGATTGATCACAAAAAACAAGGTATTAGAGTTAAGGTTTTTGATGCTTAAAATTTAGGATTTGAATTTATATTTATTGGTGAAATATTTATATAGCCTATATTAAGTTGACATCTACCGGGTATATCGACCACATTCATTAATGTGGTTGTGCTAGTCTAATATATTTGATGGAGGTTAAATCCCAATTTTTCACCTAATAATTATTGATAATTAAATTAAAAATTTAGATGCCTTACTACGAAGACATGCTTACCAACATAATTATTCTATTAGTGTCTATTTTGGAATAGAGCTTCACTAATTTTAATTTAATTCAATAATTATTATGTGGATGGTAGAGATTTAACCTCCATGAAATATTCTCGAATATATATATATATATATATATATATATATATATATATATATATAAAATTGAGGTCTATCTCTAAAATATGTATGTTATTGTTTCTCTTTTAATTATATTAATTAATTAAAAAAATATCATATGAACAAGTTCCATATGATGTGAGCTATATTTTTTTTAAGAGGTAATATTTATAAGCCATAGTATTGGAGTAAAGTCTATTTAAAGATTAACCATTTTCATGGTAAAGTAGAGATAAATATCCATGGTTTAGAGGATTGTTTTTTAAATGTATATATGTTTAAATTATATATTAATTATTTTTATCATTTATTAATAATAATTATTATTTCATTTTGATGCTTAATACTCATACTAGGGAGAAATTAAAATGATTTTAATAATCAATAAAATTAAGGGAATGAGAAAATATACTATTTTGACCAGTGAGAACAAGAAGAGAGACTATTTTGATGAGTGATAAATTGTAGGTTTTCAATATTTATAACAATTGTTCCCATTCAAATTGTACGAATCCTAAAATTTTAAAAAAATCGGAAAATAATCGAATAAGAGAACCTTAGACACGTAAACGAAAGAAAAATGATAGAAACAATGGTGGGTAATAAATTGAGGGATGGAAATTAATTAACCATTTATAATTGACCTGGGTGAACATGTTTTTTCATCAACGCCACATTGACGGAGGAAAAATTGGTGTGAAAGATGGCGCGTTTTAAAGGATCAGGGAAGGGTAATTAATTAACCATTTCTAATTGGCATAGCTAGAGATGTTTACTTCAATTGTAACGGACATATATTTTTCTACGTCAATGAAAATTTGTAAACCATGAACCATAGTTGAAGACAATCTCAATACTTCATAGCTTTTACGAAATAAAATTCACACGTATTATCACCGAACTGTATTGTGACATACATGATTTTGGCATAATTATACACATTTCAAACTCTTTTTTACAATCATCTTGTAAATTCTTGAGCAGCCAAATGGTAAGTAATGTTAGTTAATCCAATCCGTTGCATTTTATTGTTTGTTGCATAGAATTTCACGTGTGGAAAATTTATGTAAGATTTCAGGAGCTACAAACATTGGGCGGAAAACATGAAAATTTTTTCAAACATGTTGTAGAATGTATACGCACTTAAATGGTTAAGATTTTAGGAATGAAAAATTCGTAGAAGAACAAGGGAGGCTGCGAGGCAGCAAGTCCCTGCATTGAGTAGGTTTAGCCTAAGAAAGCAAATAATACAAGTCACGAAAAAAATATATTCTGTCAAATTGAATTGGGAACACTTTTGCACAGAATGCCTTTATGGTTATCCCGAACTGATTGAAGGTTGACCAAACTAGATGCTGAGAAAGTGCCACTCCTGCATGCTAGCTTCCTTCTGACTCAGTGTATATTAGATATCTTAGCTCTTGGATAACCATCAAATGGAACAACCTTAGATACTGTTCCATTGATCATCCTGCAAAACCTAGCCAGCCTTGCCACAATTGCTTCCTGAGCAGATTTTTTAATAGTGTCACCTGAGTCCACATTATTCTGGGCTACAGAGGCTCCGCACAAAGAAAATTTGTTGGGGTCACGAACTGAGGGAAAGATCGGCCGACAACATTCCTACAAAACAACATTGTTTGCTAACAGAGATCTTGGACTTGATATCTCTGTCCCAATTATGCTTGTAGCAGGACCATAAATACCAAGTTTAAAACATTTGGGCTTGAAGTGTTGCCGAAAATAACCTTTTTTGTTATTTAAATAAGAAACTGGATCAGAGGTTGCTTGAACATTCAATTCCCCACGACCAACAATGTTAATATCAGTAAGCCCTTGGGAGTTTAACTTTGACCTTTCCTCGCACATGAAGAAGGATCCACTACAGGAATGCAGCAATCTTTCCAAGCTCTGTGTGGCATATGCCCAAATGTTAACCATGTCCTCCAGAGAAGTTGATTGTGCTAATAGAGGGAAAGTTTGGCATTTATCTTTTCCATTTTGAAACTTCTTTTTTATTTTTTTAAATAAAAGCTCCTAAACCTTTCTTATATCACGTGAAACTTTGTTCCCAGTATTGTATAAACCCTTGAAGGCAAGCAAGCCCATAGCAACCAAACCTCTCACTACAGAAGTGACCGACATACCTTTATGTTCAGTACTGCTATCCCTTGATGCAACTTGTGTTGAGCTATTTGTATCAAGAACACAAGAATTAATTGGCCAACGCTTCCATGGCCCATCTGTGGTTGCACAAGGACCTTCATTCAACTTTGGTGTCACCCAACAAAGTTAAGGAAATCCATGACTAAGGAGGCAGAACATGTTTTCTGGGACCTATTGGATAGAGGAGGGTGATATGCAATGAAGCTTGTAGAGCCACAATCAACAAGAAGGTCATCAAAAGGCAAAAGCCAATGCACAGTTTTGATACCAGACTTCAAAATACCACTGCCAAGCAGAGAACGCCTTTATGGTTATCTCGAATCGATTGAAGGTTGACTGAACGGGATAATGTTTAAACAATTTTCTCAATCATATAAATTTTCTTTGTATTTCCTCAATGAGGAAGTATTGTCTCCAGGTGTTCTTATCATTTGAGGATCCAAGGAGATTTCTATAAATCGTATTATGAAGTCATAGTTAGAATATGATCATATATAAATCAGATATTGAAACAGAGCATGTCATTTGAAACAGAGACTTATTGTTTGTAATCATCTGAAGATTTAGAGTTGCAGAACAAATTAATTGTGAAACAGAGAATGTGCTTGACTTTGTAAAATTAGTTCAATATGTGCATTAATCTGCAATGTTGCATTACCATTGTCACTTATAACGATGTTTCCAAAAAAGAACTACAACAATATGTAACATATTTTTGAGCTAGAATACGGACCTCAAGGTGTTGCCTCAACTCACTGCTGAGAAAGTGCCACTCCTGCATGCTAGGTTATATCAATGAATGGTTCCAGCTTTAATCTACCTACAAATGCTCCAACATTGATATACATTGCAGTGTTGATATGACATTAAAGTATTGAATATACACAGTTCATTACCTCAAGGTGTTGCCTTCACTCACGAGTCTCATTATAGCAATAAATGTGAACTAGATGCTGAAAAAGTGCCACTCTTGCATGCTGCTTTCACCAGACCTTAGAGAATTGAATATACAAAGTTCATTGCAAGAGAACTATCCACACATCAATGAAATTAGCTAATACACACAATTCACTCCACACAAACGAACCTTTTTATAACAAAGACCTGCTAATGATGTTTTTATAGTTGTAGTCTTTCAATGAGATATACAATAAGTTATAAATATCTAATGTTATCGGGATATTTGCATTAAAAAGATCCTTGTGGTATACTATACAATTTTCAAATTAATATAGATTCAATGTCATGAGAAATTTAGGATACATGACTAAAACAGTTACACAAAAAATGCATAAACAAAACATCTTCATGGTTTATGACAAGATTGTAGATGAAATCTCCTAATGCGATATGTAGATCAATTATACATAATCCATTACTACTGAATTTTGAAAAGACTTTTAGAGACCCATTGTCACGCTCCTACACCTGCGGTAGTCTTTCAACTGCTTATAGCGAGGTGCGGCACTACCAATCGTTTTCTTTTCACCAATACTTACGATTGTAGACTACACCTAACATTCCATACTTAGTTTTATTTTCGTTACCAAGTATTATTATGTTTCCTTTATACAAGTGAAAGCCCATAACATTCACATAAACAACATTATACAAGAGAAATGCACAATAGTATAAAGGGAGGGGCAACTCCCTGCAATATGAGTCTGCCTGAATCAATATATATATAATCTTCTTTTACAAGTACAAGTTAAATCTTGGGAAACCCCAAATTTACACTTAGCCAATTTTCCAACTTCGGAAAACTTAGTTTCCCAGCTCGTCGGTGCCTCCACACGGTCATCGCACGACTCACCAACCCTTCGTTCATCTCGTCGCACGATCATGTTGTTTGCCGAACTTAGGCGCGCCTCATCGTAACCAAGTCGCCACACACGGGTGCCTCCGCACGAGTCACACCTCCGTTCAGAATCTCAACACTTCATCATTTCCACCGTGCACACCTTCTGCGTTTTCCTCTGCACGACGAGTCGGCGCTCACCCTAGTTGCCCAAGAACCTGTGCACAACCACCCAACCACACAACTGCACACCACCAAGCATTCACGCCTTCACCTGTGCGCCTTCGCACAACCGGGTGCCATCGCCTTCACCCATGCACGCCTTGCACAACTGGGCACCCCCGCCTTACCCGTGCACGCCTTACCTTCGACTGGTGGGCGCTCCTCACCCAACGCCTTTGTTCACCCGATAATCCGTGCGTTTACTCCACGCAGCCTCGCCCAAGACTTGGGCGCATCCGGCTACACTAACCTGCACCTCGTACCCTTTGAACTGCGCCTTGTTCTTCCTTAAGATTGAAGGTCGAACTTGCGATGTCAAATGAACCTCCACGCATCTTTTATTTATATGGGTGGCAGGGCGAGTTAGCCTACCCGGCCGACTCGTCCTCCACGCTATAACATGCCCCAACTTCATAGCAATTACTCGTCGGCTTTGCTTCCAAGTTGGGTCGGTCCCGTGGGCAATCCTCCATGCTCCCACACATATAAATCCATCGCTCTCCTTCATTCGTGCTCGCATATAACATAACTCCACGCGCACATCAAGTATGAGCTGTTCGTTCAAGACTCCAACCACTCGTCCTTCATTCGAACGTGGTCGCACTTTGGGCGGAACCGCAGGTCCTAACACCCATCATGGAAGGGATGAAGTATCTTAGGCAACACTAGTGACCACTATAGTCTATCTTGTTGTTGGCCATGGACTGATGAAGCTAGGTTTTTTGGTTTAATATGATGTAATGTAACCTTTTGACTGTACATAAGCCTCGTGGAGATTTTCCCACTTCCTTTTTTTTAAATATAATCCAAATAAAGCCTTAATGACTAAGAAACCCTCCTCTTCTGATGAAAAGGAAAAAGGAAGATAGTAGAGTATAAATCTCTGTATTTGAATTTTGGATACATTAGAGACAATTTCCTTCAGTTCTCCCAAAGAACAGAAGGTCGGAATAATGCTCTAGGGAGTAACTAACAGATTGAAAAGAATAATAAATGAAATAAAAGAGAGAATATGAATCAGTTCCTCTACATATGAAGGCCATTAAAAAGGAGAGAAATATAATTATAGTTGTGCAAGATGCTAAAAGCAGTAAGAAGAAAGAATATCCAGAACTATATCATATCCTGCCGGTGCTCGTAATTTGGTTGTCAAAATTGTCCTAGAACTCTACTAGAGACCATTATAACTTCTCTTCTCATGCTTGTCCGATCACTGACCTTAATTGCATAAGTCATCAAGAAATCAAGAAAACGTTGAATACAAGAGGAAATTCGTAGCAGTATTGGGTAATTGCATTGCTATGCCAATAACAGACACTGTTCTATTATTCCAGCAATTGATAGGTTGTTGAACATGGCCATCATACTACCAGATAACAGAAAGAAACAAAATACTCGAGAGTCTAAACGAATTATGTAACACAAGTTGAAACTTGCAGCAAAGGGTTTGGGACACTTATATTATTTGGCGATTGGAGAAGTATGTGAAGGATTTGGCACATTCAAACTGTAACTGAAGTGGAACCCAATAAAACTGGAATAGACGGGTCAACCATGGATTAATTAGATGAGAGAACTTTGCAATGAGACAACGAGGATTTTGCAACGCAAGCCTTGGATTTGAAAGTCGATTCTTTGGATATTAAGGAACTATGAGAAAATGGTGGTCCGTGGATGTAAACACAAATTGAGAAAAGATTATTATTAGTTGTTGAAGACCAAAGGATGATTGGTTTGAGTTAGATAAGAAAGTCTTATCTCCTCAGGCCACAAAGGCCCGTAGATGATCCTGTCACAAGCGTAGGAGCAAGCTCTCTATCGCAATAGAAAAGTCTTCAGAGATTTTGTTGAACACAGTTGCCAGACCTGACTCGGTACTTAATCCAAATGGCTAAGGGTCAAAGCTGATCTATGAATTTCCCACTGGACTTCCTTTTAGACATATATATACATGATAATAAATAAGGAATTTGATTTTTAGCAGGGAGAGTCGAACCCGCTGTATGCAATTGTCTCTGTCCACATGCACATTAGTTCTGGATGGTGAGCCAGAAAACTAGAATTCGTTGGAAACTCCCTCAAAAACAAAAAGAAATCCTTTGTTCTCAGTGATGCCGCCATGTGCTCTCGTCTCAATGAGGGCAAGCAGCAAATGGGGACCGAAACAGAAACAGTGGAGGAGGTAGTTTACCCTAAAGAGTTCAAAATAATTCATCGTCAATCAAACTTTGAAAATTCCTCATGATCAAATGAAATAGAAAAACCATAAAGGTAATCAGCAACTTCCATTCCTTATCCACTTGTACTCACAATACAAAGTCAAGTTCGTGGAGTCTTTAGATGTCTGCATACAACCCAAAACAAAAATCAAAAACACTAGAGAAACCCAACTGATATATATACATACCAATATTAATAATCATAGTTTCAATAGAATTACGGGCACTTTCCCAAAAGAGAGAATTTAACAAAGTTGAAATGTGTTTCCCATCCTCTACAAAGAAACCAAATTAGAAAATAGAACCTTCACCTTGGAATAACAAATAGGAACCTACTGAAGATGCTCAATGCTGAAATTCTAGAGTCTAGGAAGAAGATTCAACAAAGTTCAGCTATGTAATTAGGCATAAATAACAACAAATTTTAGCTATGTAATTAGGAATAAATAACAAAAATGGAGTATAAAGAACTAACCTTCTGCAAATCAAAGAGGGTAAAGAAACATTGTTATGGAAGTAGGAAGAAAACTGATTATCCAGCATCAATCTTGGTGTAAATTCTAGCCACACAGAGAAGCATAATCTAGTTGTGATCAGCACACAGATACGGAAGAATGAGGAAGGGATCAGGAAAATCAAGACACAAGCCACATCCATTAAAAAAAAAAAAAAAATACAAGAAGAAACATCCCTTGGAACTGCCTACAGTTGCATGCGTCATCCATGCACACCGGCTCTCACATCCGTTGGAACTTCCTAGAGTTGCATGGTGTCATCATGCTCATCGAATGTCACATTTCTCATTTTAATAATTGAAATAAAAATTATATATTTTAATAAAAAAAATAGTGTTAATAATAAATAAAATGAGATATTGACACGCTAAAGTATTTTGCATGCAACCCACTTGCTTCTCTAACACCATTTTAAATCTCAATTTCCAACGCTGGAGGCTTATTTGCTTCATGATTATCTACCCGTCCAGAAGAGAAGCTACGGTTCTGAAGTAGCTGAGCTCTGCCATCCACAATTATGTACAATCCTGGAACAATGTCATTTTGAGAACTGCTTGGCACCTTAACAGTTTTGAGAACTGCTTGCACCTTATCAGTTTTGTTCAATGCCGAAATGAGAACTGCTTGGCACCTTACCAGTTTTGTTCAGATTAATATATGCTGCTGGAACAGATTAACATATGCTGCTGGAAGTTTCAAGTGCTTGTGTACATATCCTACATCAGTTGTAGCATGACGGTCATGTCAATCAAATGGTAGACCTAAGAGAGAAAATTAGCAATGTTGCAAGACGCCCATAGCTCCAAGGTAGCAGGGCATTTTAGAGTACACAAGACGTTGATTCATATACAACGTCACTACTCTTGTTTCGTCAAAGGTTGCATACTCTGCATGGCTAACATATAAGTCAAGGGCCGACAAAACTGAATTCAAAAAGGTAACAAGTTTCTCCATTGAGGTGTCTTTGTTGTGTCACAGTGCATACATTTCTTGATTGAGTCTGCTGGTCTTGCTCTCTCTTCTTGTTTCTTTGGCTCATCTTGGTAGGTTCCTTTGTAGGGAAGTAGGATTCTGCAAAGAATTATGAATCTGAAGATAAAACTTTGTGCAGTGCCAACCGCAGGAAATGGCACTGGAATGATGTCAGGAAATGGCACTGGAATGATGTGTGGACTTGGTAGAGGAATGGCATTGCCAAGGCCAGGATTTCCAGGATTAGGATCAACAAGAATTCCTGGGATGGTTTCTTCAGGAATTAGTAACATGCTTTCTTCTAATGGTCTTGGGTTGCCTGTCAGTAGTCCAACTCCTCCTGGAACCATGCATGTTCCAGGAAGTATGATTCAGAGGCCAAGAGATGTGCAGATGTTGCAGGTAACCTCCTATATTTTACTTTTTCATTCAATTCTTTCTGCGTTTGCTTTGATAGCACACTGAAATGCTACCACTAATTTTTGTAAGATATTCTAACAGGGATTTGAGCTTCCGTTCCAGAATATTTTAATAATATCTTCAGTCTGACATTTTGGATGAAATATCTGTTTCCTGTATTTTGCATAATAGTTATCTTCAAACTGAAGTTTTGGAGAAATTTGTATCTTATCTTTTTGCATTTGAGGATCTAATTTCATAAATTAAGAGTCTTTAAGATATTGCGATTTGCATATGTTGGAGACTATGTATCTTGGCATGGACCATGAGAAATCACGGTTGTTATGTTACTAAAGCCAGAGTTGGTGTTTTTGTTCATGGATGCTAAATGGTTGCAAGGGCATGGGAAATTGTATTGTTTAACTTCAGAATTTTCATTGTGTTCAAAAAGTTGTCATATTGTTTTATTTTATCTGAATATTTACAGACTTCGTCTGTTGTTTGGTAGGAATAGTCATCTAATTAAATTAATTTTGTGCACAGACTACTAGTATAACAAAAATGTTGAATTATCCTCATCCTCATAAATTGTTAGTTTAGCACAGAGTAACCCTGTGCAAACATCAACAAGAATAGAGTAAAGATAAGCTAGTCCTTTATATTATGTTTTCTAATGGTTTGTATGTATTTAAAATTCTCCACAAGCAAGCAAGGAGATTTACTCGAAATGTTAGTCTTGCACTGTAGCAATGAAAATAAACAGGTGGGTTTGAGTCAAGCTTGCTGTCAAGATGTCAATTATTAGTTCACAAAATAAAGTGCTCTACTAGTTTATTATTGCAGATGGTGTTTTTATTATTGCAGGTGGTGTTTTCTCTGAGTACCTTGCATATCGGTTGAAGGCATAGCTATGCCTGCAGCAAGAACCTGAATTCTATCTTGCGTCTGCCACGCTTAAAGAACTGTCTACAGGTTCCCATGCACATGGCCGATTTTTTGGTTTTGGTTCCGCTGGCTCATCCTGTAGGTTGATTTTTTTATTTTTTTGGTTCCTCTGGCTCCTCCTGCACCAATTTGTCTGGTTCCTCTGGTTCCTCCTTTAAGTTGTGTTGTTGTTCCAGTAAATTTTCCTTCAAATCTTGTTAATGCAAAGCATGTCATCTAGATCGCAAGCTTGTACAAGACAGAGCATTCAACGTATAGACATGTAGAAAGCTATAGCCACCACACCAGTCCATGCATGCACAAAGCCATGTGGTGTGCCATGTGTACTGAGGAAAGTGTGCCATGTATATTAACCATAGACAATGTTTTCCAAAGCATAATACAAACCAAATATTATGGAAACAACATTTAATGTTTGTTAACTAATGTTGGCATTAACGGGATGAAATTGCTCTAGCACTGATTGGGAAAAAATAAATATAACCTATGTTTTTGCCTCTCGCCTCGGGAAGAGGCCAAATAACACAGTAAATTACTATGTACCAAAAAACTTTCGGTACACTCCCTCAACCAGCACTAAGAAGCAGGTCACAAACAGGTCAACTAATGCTAAGATTGTGGTTTCTGATTACTATAGTCCCTGGCCATTGCCAGATGGCAAGGACTAATAAGAAAAAACTCTCAAACATGTAGAATGTGTAACCACTTTCTCTTGTTCGGAATTTTAACACGTTGTTCTTTCAGTATAGAGGTGTGTTTATTAGTCCCTCTCCCATAGGGACTATATTTATGACATCTGGTCAGCATTGAACTCATATTATTTTCTTACAATTTGGAGTGCTATTTAAAATTTTCATTTTGTTTTAATTATATTTATTTTTTATTTAGTAAAATTTGTAAATTTAATCAAGCCAATAGACATTCCTTTATTGTAATTAGGCACTTTAATTGTTTAGCTAATTAATTATTTTGATAGGATAGTTTAAATTGAACTATCGTTCCATCAATAAATGAAATTGAAAATGAAAGCTTTCTTACATATCTAAATCAAGTGCTTAAACCATGTTTAAAATCATTTTTTACCAAATTATAGTTAAAGATTCACTATGCCTATTGTTTATGGCCACTTATAAGAATTAAATAAAAATGAAACCACTTAAAATCTTCTAAGGAAAAATGAAATAAAAAAATAAAATAAAAAATGCATTGAAACATAGTTGTCTGTATTTAGATTGTAGGAAGTAATGCTTCCATGTGTATGATGTGATCTACAAGGTGTCATTGTGAGTCCCAAGGTGTTGATCTAGAAGTTGTTGTTCTCTATGTTTGAGTTGTATTTGTGTCATTTCTGAGTCATAGATCCACTTTCCTAGGATATAGATTTGTCGAAGTTTGTGATCTTTGTCTTATATATTTGTAACTATTGTGATGAATAAATATATCAAGTGATTTGCAGAGTAAGCTCAACCCTCACCCTCTCACGAGAGGGTCAATATCATGCAATTTTATCCATCACACTCCTTTGTACATAGATTTGTTTAATAAAGTGTTTGATCTATTGTTTGTGTGAATATTTGATTTGTGTGTGAATTGTGGATAGTTTCATGCAAAGGAGAATTGTGAAGATCCAGTGTTACTGTTGTTGTATGAAGTTCCATTGTGGATAAATCTTTGTAAAAGAAGAGGAAATTTGCTTGTAAAGAAGTTGGATCAACATAGATTTGGTTTGATCTAGTGTGGATCTACAATTGAGAGCAATGTCTACATGTTTTAAATGGTGGTTCTCGTGATTATCAAATAGTGCAAAATGTACAACCACAACATGCAGGTGAAATTTTGGCATTTCTCATTCTAGATATGAACTAATAAAATATTGTATTATTATTTATCCATAGATCGAGATCCAAATGCTGCGGATCTAATGGAAAACATTAATATTCAAATTTATTGTGTTGTGTGAGTTGAAGTATTTTTCTATTCTGGTTATAAAAACGATTGGTGGTTCTTAAACTCGAAGCCCCGCTGTCCGAAACATCAATTCTTGTGTGTTTTTATTGGTTATAAAAAAGATTGGTGGTTCTTAAACTGGAAGACCAAGTGTCTAAAACATTAATACTTATGTGTTAGTAAGTTTAAGTTGTTTGATCAAATTTTATTCAGTATCGAAACCTCCACGCTAGCAACTTACGGATAGCCGAAAGCGAAATATCTGACAACAGTGGTTGGTCCATATCATGGTTCATTCCTTGACAACTCTTATCATGGGAGCCCCGACGAAGGTGTCAATATTGTTGATCTTGCAAAGGTCATCAATGATGGTCAAAGGTAGTTACAGTTTAAATGAAGGTCAAGTGATAACTCGAAGATGTGGTGGTGAAAGAGCGGTGTTTGTGAGATTCCAGAGGTGGATGTGAGTGCCGATGCTAACCAGTTTGAAAAAGATTCATTTATGGTTGTAATGTGTGTTTCTATATTTGTCATGTAAGCATTAAGATAGAGTCTTGGAAGTAATGCTTCCATATATATGATGTGATCTACAAGGTGTCATTTTGAGTCTCGAGGTGTCAATCTAGAAGTTGTTGTTATCTATGTCTAAGTTGTAGTTGTCTCATTTTTGAGTCATAGATCCACTTTCTTAAAGATCTAAATTCCTCGGAGTCAATAATCTATGTCTTATATATTTATAAATATTGTGATAAATAAATATATCAAGTAATTTGTATGTGTCATAATTTTCTCTATTTTTCTATTATAAATATGTGTTACGTTACAAAAAGCCTAAGTTACAATGCAAACGGGGCCATGCCCATGAGCTCGTGCCAAATGGCTTTGATGGTGCCATGCTCATGAGCCACTGCGAATGTTGGTTGTGCCAAAGAGCTTTGATGGCCATCACTATAACCAACATTATTAATAACTCTACGCCATGGTTGTAACGAATACTATCAATAACCCCAGGTCATCATTGTTTCTTAATATCCCACGTGTTTATAAGTATAATTATTATGTGGTTTAATATAATATATGTATAATATGGGTTTATAATTATTATTATGTGGTTTAATATAATATGTGTATTTAGGTTTTTGTTAATAAAGTCGGTGAGTTGGTAAGTTAGTGTTACTGAACATTTATGTAACGGTTGGGAAGTGGAATGAAAGTATTGAGTCATGCAACATTGAGGTTATATGATTTGTTGGGAAGTGGAATGAAAGTATTTGGTCATGCAATATTAAAATTATAGGGCAGTTCCACATTCATGTCAATTAATATGAATGCTATTGTACAAGGAGAAACTCTATACACAACCCTTCTACCCTTCTAGTTTAAAAAAGAAACTAACTGAAATTAATGTGAACAACAAGCACATAATTGATTTTGATTTCCTTAAGTTTGTGATTATGAAATTACCTAAACATATTGTTCTAGTATGTAAATACAATGTCTAATTCTCTATTTCTTAACTAACCTTGAACGAGAAATCCCAAAAGAGAGAAGATTCGGGAGTGCTTCAGAGACAAATAAAGTTACATTGTGAGGTATGTAAAAAATTTAGTTGTAAGAGAATATAAAACCTACATTTTTATTGAAATGCTAGAGGTAAGAATAACGCCGTGCATTCTCGATTGATTCCATGTGCTTAAGTGTTATATGTGTTAACCATAATGTTATTTATCTGTGTATGAAAGAGTGAAACAATTGTTGAGAAATCGAGCGACCTGTTACCCAATCCCTTATGCTTGTAAAGAAACCAATGTGACTTGTTATTTACGCAATGTGACCTATTATTTATCCATTTATTTACGAGCATAGATAACAAAGTCAAGAACTATTAGAATACCCACCTCAAAAAAAGCATATTAGTGAGGGTATAGGCCCACGGACACACAAACCCTTATCAGAATCTTAGGACTTAGGTTTGGATCTGGGAAATAGCGAAGTGAGCCGCAACTCTAAAAAGGAAAATAACACTGAAATACCAAGAAAAGTTTCTGATTGCACAGTTGATATTCAACATTAGGAAGAAGAAATCACAGAAGATCAGACATCTGCTAAATCGCTTGAGAATCGGCTTCTTGAGACAAGCAATTCTCAGTGTGTGTCTATTGCTACCGATTTCGTGCCTTAAGCTCCTTCGATATGTTGCACGCCTTATTTATTTAAACAAGGCAACTTCAAGTGTTCTTAGAGAGTGTCAGATTCAGTTGAGAATACTGATAATATGGAAAGTAAGCAAATTCCTTTTCCTCTCTCAAAGAATAATAACATAGGGTTTTTATAATACATAGAATAATAACATAGGGCATCGTTTTGTTTACCACATGATGAAATCAAGTGTTTTGTCCGTAATTTTTTGAAACGTCAATACAATAGGATGACTCTGAAAAACATCACTACGGACAATAAAGATAGCAGAAGCCTATTTTTAAACCATAATCAGATTTAGTTGAATTGTTTTCGTTAGCAAATTTGATTATGGATTTCTTATAACTCGGAACACTGCAAATTTTGATATCTAACTTCATGAAGAATAAACCCAATCTCAATAACAAATATCACAAATGATATAAACATACTCTCTCTAATAATATAAACCAAATTTATTTGACTACAAAACTATTAAATCAAACTTTATAATATAAACAAAACCCCAAATATAACCGCTTTTAAACATTTATGATATAATATAAACTAAACTAAACCAAACCGCAAGGGAGCAACAGATAAAAATGGCAATGTTCTATTAAAAGAAATAAAATTCATTGGTCAGCTCTATGAAAGAGAGTCTGGGTCTGTAGAACGCTCTACATCGTTCATGTACATCACACATTATATAGTAATCATGGTTTTAGGGAAGTTAGAACAATAACCTAAGAAATAGAAACTAATTCCTATCCTGAGGTCGTGTGAACCAACTTACACTATTCTAGGATATTCTCCATTATCTTCACAAATATGCCTAACATCTTCCTAAACATTTCAAACTTAATCCTACCAAGAGGCTTAGTGAAAATGACTGCAACATTATCACATGTATTACAATATACCAAATGGATTTCTTAGGATTGCACTTTCTCCGTGACGAAGTGGAATTGTGTATCAATATGTTTAGTGTTTTTGTGGAACACCAGATTATTAGCAAGTTTGATTGAACTCTGATTGTCACATCTGATTGTTGTTGCATCTATCTGTTCTTCCCTGATATCATGGA
Organism: Pinus tabuliformis; assembly: GCA_031772625.1. Lineage (NCBI taxonomy): Eukaryota > Viridiplantae > Streptophyta > Pinopsida > Pinales > Pinaceae > Pinus > Pinus tabuliformis. The sequence goes on along the minus strand of CM062810.1, from coordinate 904,203,147 downwards.
AAAGTATACGCAACCAGACTGCCTCACACGTTGCTGCACACATGGCTTGATACTCTTCTTCCGCTGAGGACAAGGAGACTATGTTCTGCTTCTCACTACTCCATGTGATCACCCTGGATCCAATGATGAATGCATAGCTTGTTATGGATCTGTGATCATCTACATTTCCAACCCAATCTGAATCTGCAAATCCTGTCAATCTAACATCAGAAGAGTCAGTGTAAACAATATCGTAATCTACAGTACCTTGTAGATACCTCAAAACACTTTTCGCTACATTCCAATGGCTTTCAAGTGTCTTGGACATATATTGGCTTAGTACACTGACTAAATAAGCCAATCTGGTCTAGTGGTGGTTAGGTAGATTAGACTCCCAACCAGCTATCTGTAAAGTGTTGCATTTGCCTCCTTTGAGCCATCTTCAATCTGCAATTTGATGTTCTGTTGTAATGGTACTGCTGCAGGCTTACACTGATCCATCCTAAATCTCTCTAACAGGCCTTGACATACCTTCCTTGTGACAGAAATGTTTGTCCTGAATCTCTCCAGATCTCAAGATCCAAACAGTGTCTTAATTCAACAAGGTGTTTCATTTCAAATACCTATGACATCTGTTGCTTGATTTCTTTGATCAGACATGTAGCATCACCTGTAATGATGAAATCGTCTACATACAGAGAAATCATCACTATGCGCCCTTGTTCATCTTGCATGGTGTAAAGATTAGGGTCATTTTTTCTTCTGTTGTAGCCAACTTGCAGAAAAAATGAGTCAATCTTTTCATACCAAGACTTGGGTGCTTGCTTTAGTCCATAAAGTGCTTTCTTCAATCTACATACTAAATGTTCTTTCACTTTCTAGACAATCTCTTCAGGTTGCTCTAAATAAACCTCCTCTTTTAGTTCTCCATTTAAAAACGTATACTTTACATCTAGTTAGTGTATCATCCAATGTTTCTTAGTAGCCAAAGGAATTAACATTCTGATAGTGTTTAGTTTAGCTACAGGGGCGAAGGTTTCTTCATAGTCTATACCTTCTTTTTGTGAATACCCCTTTGCTATCAATCTAGCTTTTAATTTTTCTATGGTTCCATCTGCATTTATATTCGGTTTGTATAACCATTTACAACCTATGGTTTGTTTTCCTTTAGGAAGTATTAGTTCCCAAATGTTGTTCCTGATTATTGATTCATATTCATGTTCCATGGCTGTTTTCCATTATCTACATTCATTTTCTTCTTTATAACTAGAAGGTTCAACCACATTCATCATACTAGTTATAAAAGCATTTTCCATATATCTTGCAAGCAATTGAGCTTTCCTACTTGATCTCCTGAGAGATGGGGTAGCTTCAAACCTTGTTTGATCATTACTTTCTTCCTGTTGCTGCTGTTGCTATTGATGTTGTTGTTGCTATTGTTGTTGTTTTTCATCTTCTGCTTTTGTCTGTTGCTGATCCTGATTATTTTCTGCTTCTTCTTCCACCAAGTACGGAATATCCCATTCCTCATTGTGCTCATCAGATTCTTCATGATCCTGTTCATGGAATTTGACATCTCTACTAACAAAAATTTTGTTAGTAGAGGGATTAAATAATCTATAAGCTTTATGTTGTGAACAATACCCTATAAAGGTACATGTGATGGCTTTTGAATCTAGTTTTCTTTTGTCTTCCTTTGGAATATGGGCAAATGCTTTAGACCCAAATACTCTTAAATGTTTTACTGCAAGCTTAAATCCATATAATGCTTCATAAGGAGTTTTAAACTCAATACTCTTTATATGACTCCTATTTTTCAAATAAATTGCAGTATTCAATGCTTCAGCCCAAAAACCATTCGACAGATTCTTACCTTTCAACATGCTTCTAGCGCATTCCACCAGTGTTCTGTTCTTTCTTTATGTTACTTCATTCTGCTGAGGAGTCTGGGGTATTGTGAATTGTTGTAATATTCCATGGTCTTTACAATACTTGATAAGCTCATCTTTCCTGTATTCTCCCCCTTGATCGGATTAGAGAATTTTTATCTGTTTCCTTGTTTTCCTTTCAATCATGTTTTTGAACTACTTAAAGCATTCAAATGTGTGACTCTTCTTACTCAAGAAATATACCCAAGAAAACTTTGTGTAGTCATCAATAAACAATAAAAAATATAGTGCACCTCCTAATGATTTTGTTTGTATGGGTCCACACAGGTCTGTATGCACTAATTCAAGTATATCCCTCTGTTTCTTTTCTACTCGAACAAGGAATTCTTCTCTATCCATTTTTCTTAATGTACACGCATCACAATAATTATGCACTTGCTTTAGCATAGGAAGATCTCTTACCATTTCCTTCTTCTGTAGTAACAACAAATCATTGTAGTTGATATCACCAAATCTCTGATGCCATAGCTCTTTTGTAGTCAAACTCACAGCTGTCAAGGCTCGAACCGGTGCAGGTCTTACATCGAACTTGTACAAACCTCCTCTTCGGATTCCTGTAGCAAGTATCTTCATGCCATCTAGAAGATCTTTAATATAACAGTTAGACTTAAAAAAATCAACTTTAAGATCTTGATCTGTGATCATGGATACAGAAATCAAGTTCTTTGTTACACTGGGCACATACATGACATTATGAACTTGTTTTACATTACCATTAGGTAGAATGATAGAAATTTTCCCACACCCTTTGATCTGATGACTTCTATCATTACCTAAGTAAATATGTGCTCCTTTGTTGATTTCTTTAAAATCTTTGAACCAATTCTTGTTCCCTATCATATGTGTTGATGCTCCCGAATCTACATACTAGATGTCTGTGTCAATTCTCATCAAAATCTACCATAAACAATCTGAAATTTTGCACATTATTTTCATTCGTGAGATGACCTGCATGTTGTTTCTACTTCTATTATTCTTCATGATATTTATTCTTCTTGCACTCCCTGGGAATATGACCAAGTTTTCCGTAATAAAAACATTTAATTTCAGAGTTGTTTCTGTTCGGATGCATACCTTAGGTCTGATTCGGTCTTTTCTCTGAATGTCCTCCATTTTGTTGTTGCGGATTTCCTTTCCCTTTGAAGAAGTTCTTCTTCGCCATCAACGCAAGATCAATACTCTGGGGCTTCAAAGTTGATCTTCTTTATTCTTCTTGCATTAGTATTCCTGTCATCTCTTCAAACTTTGGGATTTTCTCTCTCACATTTATCCCAGTGATGAACATTTGGTAGTCATCGGTCACACCATTCATGGTAATTGTTATAAGATCTGTATCATCAACTGTATGACCAATGTCTTCCAATTTGTTCTTCAGATCTTTGATCCTTGCTATGAAGGCAACAACTGTTTCATTCTCCTCCATCTTCAGGGATAAGATCTTACTCTTTAGAAACAGAATACGATTTGTATTCTTGATCTCATACAGATCCTTCAGAATTCCCCAAATTTCGCTTGCTGATTTACATTCTTTGATATGTAGTATGATGCAGTCTTTCACTGACATCTTCAACAACATCCTTGCTTTACCCTCACGCTTCTCCCAATCTGGGACTGTGGCGGATCTAGTTGTTGGCTTATGTTCATCCCCATTTACAATCATCCAAGCACTGATCCGAATTGGATCCATAAAAGACTGTCAAAGAACCATGACTGTATCAGGTCGAACAAATCTCTAAAGAATTCCAAAACAGCGATCAAAGAAATCTTGAACTAGTGGCAATGGCAGCCAACGTGGAACGACGAGGACCTCGGTCAAAGCACGCTGACCGAGGCCCATGGAGACTGCATGATGTTGGTCACTTTAATTGCTTATTAAATTAAACAACAAAGTGCGACATTAATTGTCAACCCAGGGAAGTCTTTTTATTTCGAAGGCAACTGCGTACTATATGCACTCAATTTTAAAAGCAACAAAAGTTGTCGTACAAACAAATCACGCCTTTAAATTAACAAAATGAAGCTCCACTCTACATTACAGCGATTACACTCTATTGCAGATAGCTATCAGAGAATGCTTAATTCCACTCAAAGAGTCATATAATGGAAAAGAATCAATCTGCAAAAGAAAACAATGGTTGTGCTATAACAGAGAGTCAGGACCCTATCCCTAGAGCGGGAATCTCCAACACCTGCCCTGATTAAATAGCTTGCCAATTCACTCTGTAACTTAATCACCAGTGAAACACTCATGAATTAACTTGGAATAACATAGCAATCAATTGAGAAAGAAACAGAGTTTCAGCAAAGGTATTATAAACAATATTCAGCAAACAGTACTTGTTAATAAGGCATGAATAAAAGACACAATTGACACACTACAGAAATATAATGGGTGAATCTTTTGATAAAGGTGGGCCCTGTCCTTCTCACAAGATTCCCCAGGAAACAAGAACTAGAAAACGATGTTCAGAACAAAATTTTATTCATCCATCAATATGTCATATTACAAAAAGAATTCCAGTCCTGTTCCTTCAGCTAAGCCTTTTTCCACAGTCTATTCATCCCCTTCTAATGTAGGTGTCTCCTCTTTATAAAGAGAAGACATCCATTACAAAAGATTTACATTGTTTTAACCCATTATAAAAAAATAGGGAAATCAATTCCCTATCAACAAAATGTTGTTACAGTAATGCTGTATTTATATTATAAGCGTTACATCCAGTGTAACAGCTTCCTCGGTGATCAGTTCTGGTTCCTTTGCTGCTGTCAAATTTAGAACGCAAATATCAACTGTTTCAGCATCACGATTCGCGTGTCGTTTCTACTGTTTCAGCAACTGCAAAAATAGTCTTCCAGGTCGTTTCAGCAACGCGGACTGCACATCATTCTTTAATTGTTTAGCACTTAATAATTCAAAGATTAACTATGAAAATGTCATGATTATATGCTAAATAATTAAACGTATAGTGATGAGAAGAATCATTACATACCTTTGAGATAATTGGGTTAAAACACTAACAAAGGCTTTTAAATGTAAGTTGAAAGGGATGATATTAGAACAAAATGTATGGTCAAAAAGGGACAATATGAGGTCCTAACATCCCCCCCAACTGAAGCAGTTGCATGTCCCCATGCAATATCTAGTCTGAGTCTGAGTCTGAGTACTGGGATGTACAGTGCAAATTACTTATACAGTAAGTATAGAAGGTGCTATCAGTCAAATCTCTGAAACCCTGGACACTCTGTAATCTCTGCCATGCTGCAAGCTCCTCCTTTTTGGACACTTTGAAGTAGGCCTTATATTGCTATACTGGCAACCAGAGAAGCGGGAAATGAAAATGATAACCCAACCATTTTTCACCACACTACTGAACACATTTAACATAATTAGGCACTCGTGAAATTGCTGCATGAAGATTAAGAGGGTTAAAAGGATGGTATTCCCTTCTCTCCTTAGGGCAATGTTCGCAGAAAAAATTGTTTTCCCGTATGACAAGTGGTCCTTTCTTTTTGATATACTGCTGACACTCTTCTAACACTGTTGCCTCTAATTCCCTGATATGCTCAGCCATTCCTAGTTCTCTTATAACCCGATGAAGTTTAGCAATGAAAATATCAGCATTCTGTGGTTCAGCTCGGATCCATAGAAGGCGATTTTCTTCGTTATGTTTTGCTGAAAGAAAAGCGTTTTGCCACGTGAGCTGATTGGCCATAAAAGAGACCAAGGCTCTAATCTGAATGTCACCAGCCAGAGGAATCAAATTAAGCTTTCTATATTTCAGAATGGCCCATTATGGAGATAGAGTTCACATAAGAGATTCTGTTCACTGACTGACGCTGCTGCAAAGGTTTCAATAAACTGTTGAGGTGTAGACACTTTGTGAGGTCGTCCATCTCTGACTTCTTTTAGCTGAAGGAATGCTAGGCATTCTGCTAGGAACACAGAATAATTAAAGGATGGTTTCCTAGTAGCCAGAAGTCTTTGAACTAACTCAAAGATAAGAGAGTCTAGTTTTTAACTTTTTATTTTCCTTCTGCTGTGCATGGAACTGTTCCAGAACTTCCCAATTTCTATATACATGATTCTGCCATAATGATTTATGTTCCTGTAACGCCTTTTCTTACGACAGGGCATACTCTTTCTTCCATATATCCCTAAGTTCTTCAATGCTTAAGGTTTGAGTAAAGACAGTCTCTGCACATGGGGGTTAAGTCTAGGTAAATACCATCTTTGAAGACTTTGGTGCAGGATTTTCAGCTTTGACAACTAGGGTAGGCCGAGGTATTTGCGGTTTCTCCTCTTCTTCAGAAATCTTTGAAGGCCCTGCTGGTTCTTGTGTAACAGTAGGGCGTTCCTTTTTAGCTACAACAGGAGTAAATGCAGGAGTGGGTCCAGACAATGGGACTTCAATTACCTTATAACCAGCTCGAGAATAGAGGTCACCACATTGGCTGCACATGTATTCATCATACCGATCCTTATCTGCACTTTTCTCAGCTGCAGATGCTAGTTGAGCTAAAGTATACAGATTAAGTTCTTTTTCATAAGCTTCCCTTGCTATTATTAACTCCTGCTTATAAGCCTGAATCTTGGCTTTCAGAAACTCATTCTCTTGTTGAAGGGAAGCTAACATAACAGGGCTTTCTGTAGCAATTGTAGTCTCTGTAGCTGGTTCAAGTGGATGGGAGGATGGTTGTTTGGTGGCAGCTTCATTATTTATATCTCCAGCAGGTGGTTCTTGTGTGACAACTGTTGGACCATCAGCTAGTTTTGTAACAACTATATCCTCCTGAACATGCAAATTCTGCATATCAACCAACTGAGTGGCTAGTTCTTCTGTAGCAGCTATAGTTTGTGCAGTATCCTGGGTATCTACACTTTTCTCATCGGCAGGTGGCTCTTGTGTATCAACTGTTGAGTCAGTAGCAGCCAAGTCTTGCTCTATTTCCTGATCATGGTCATCAGCAGGTGGTTCTTGTGTGACACTTGCTGAGACAGTAGTTGATTCAGCTGTATGTTGATTATCCATTTCCTGTTTATCAGCAGGTGGTTCTTGTGTAACACCTGCTGAATCAGTAGCTACTATGTCCTGATGTGTTTCTAGATCATGATCGTCAGTAGGTGGTTCTTGTGTAGCACCTGCTGGACTAGTAGCTGGTTCTTGTGGGACAGCTACCTCTAGGTCATCTAACTTTTGCTCCTCAGCACCTGTTGAGTCAGTAGCTGGTTCTTTTAGACAGCTACCTCTAGGTCATCTATCTTTTGTTCCTCAGCAAGTGTTGAGTCAGTAGCTGGTTCTTGTGGGGCAGTTACTTCTAGGTCGTCTATCTTAGCTCCTCAGCAGGTGGTTCTTGTGTAACACCTATTGAGTTGGTCGCTGGTTATTTTGTAACAGCTACATGTTGTACATCATCTTGGGTGTCTTCTTTTGATAAGTTAGCAGCAGGTTCTTGTGGAGCATCTGCGTCTTCTGAAAGGAATGATGTCACAAAATCCTGGACATTTTGCATTTCGATACCGAGGGTGAGGAAGGTAAAGATTCGGGGTTTGGTGGGGTATGGGGTTTTAGGGTAATGGGTAGGGAATTTGGGGTGGGGGTCTCTGTTGCTACTGCAGAATACGTCCTCCCTCATCTTCGAGGTAAGGAAGCAGGAAAAATAGTGGTTTTTCTTTTATGGATGACCTTCTCTGGGGTAGGAGGACATCAGAGGTAATAGCTTGTTTAATTGAGGCCCTTGTTCATCTTTTTGATGAAGGAACAACCATTTCTTGCCTTTTCCTTTTCCTTCTTAGCCTAGCCAGGGGAATGTTGTCGTCTGAATCACCGCCGGGGATATGGACAGTGGGAATGGATGATTTAGGTAAATTATGGGACGGGGTTGATGCAATAGTGGGGTCAATTGGACTAGCTGTCACGGATGGCTGAGGATTTTCAGCATTCACTTGGGGAGTTTCGACTGCTGCTTGAGAAATTTCAGCAGTTTCTTGAGGGTTTTCGGCTGCTGGTTGAGTAACTTCAGCAGCTTCCTGGGGGTTTTCAGCTACTGGTTGAGGGATTTCAGCAGCTTCTTGGGGTGGGTTGTTAAGGGGAGGAGGGTTCTGCAGGGCAAAGCCCCTCAGGATTAAAAGTTGAACCAGGCGATGGTGAGTAAGGGAGAGGAGTGGGTACTTTGCATCCTTGGAATAATGTGACATATTCTTTAGACACCCAAGTAGATAGTATGGCATATTTAATAAATGACCATGTCTTAAATGATTCAACAACACAAAGTCATGCTGGTACACTACCTGGTAACGTCCTTCGCAGGTGAGATAGTGCTTGACAAACTCTGCAACCTTTGGCCATGGAGGTGGTAATGAATGCAGTGCAACACCTCTGCCTTTAGGTTCGACCCGCTCCCCAGGTAGAAGAAAATCTTGCTGTGCGTTCAGAATTATATGTTTACGGTTGAACCAACGGATGCCATTGGTTGGTAATCCTAAAACCTGTGCTATATCCTCCTCTGTTACCAGAATTCGCACTCCCAGAATAGTAGAATAACCTTCCTTTAAATTACGTGCCAATTCTAGGACTTGCTGAGAATCAAATTCCTAGAGCCTCTGCAAGTAATCCACCCAGCCCGCTTGCAGAAAAATTTGATATGCTTCTGGGTATAGTTCCAATAGAGCTGTTGAACCAGGTTCATTTCGAATAGCGTTACCTCCCATAGTTACTGGTTTGGTAAAATGCACAATACAGAGTCAAGTTACCGCAGCTGAGATAGAGTAAGATATTGCAAACGGGGTTATGACATAATAAAATGGAGACGGGGTGACGAGACTCGATCGTGATAATTAACGACAGTGATTGGCATATCGGGTAATGATTGCAAAAACTTTGATATCCCCCCCGCTACGGCTAAAATGATAAGTTTTGAATGTATGACGATTTCGGCAATCATATCAGAATCTTCTCATTAACTATAGTTTAATATTTACACATAAACACGCATACCTCACATTTTACCTTCGATTGCTGTGCTGAAAGTATATTTTTGTCATTTAGTAGATCACCAATGGTTATTGGAAAGGGTTGTAAGATATGAGGGTATTTATATAGAAGGCTTTCTCTATTCACAGGAGGTAATGGTGAAGGAACACAATTATCAGGATGAATGGCTGATTCTCTCAAATGGAAAGTGTTATGTATTGATCGTTTTTTAGAGAAGTTGATGCCTCAATTACGGAAAAATGGGAAAATTGACATTTTTTTTGGAAAGATGGAAAAAGTCGGTGTTTCGGCAATGGAAAAATCAGTGTATCAGCAATGGAGAGAATGGGGAAAAGTTGGTGTTTCAGCAATGGGGAAAATGGGCAAAAATTGGTGTTTCAGCAACGGCCGAAACTGGTGTTTCAGCAACGGGAAAAAGAGATGCTGCTGTTAGAGAGGAATAGGAAAATGTTGCTGAATGGTACTATTAGGGGATGGATCATGAATTGAAGTGGAATGGCCATGTTTCCCAAACTGAAACCTGATCCTCCTTGTAATGCAATTATTCCTTCAACCAACCTTCGAATCTAAGACCTACAAAATAAATTGTAATATGGCAGCCCTTGACAGGGATTATTAGTTACGTAATATAATCTAATACTAATACAAAAATAATGCAGAGATTAAGTGCAATGAGGGGCAAGAGGCTCCCCCAAAAAGATGTAATGTGAATCTTCCATGCAAGTAGCCTTAAAATCCTCCTTAGAAATTGGTTGTTGGTACAGACAAAGCCGATAACCATTTACTAACAATGGAGTTCTAGAACCATCAATTGTTAGGAGCCTTACTGTTCCATTGGGAAAAACAGCATCTATCTCGTAAGGTCCCAGCCACCTTGTTTGTAGTTTTCCTTGAAAATTTTCAAACCTGGAATCATATAGTAAAGCCCAATTGCCTTTTTGGAACTGGTTATGCTTAATAGTTTTGTCATGCCACCTGGTTCTTTGCTGCTGAATCATAGTCGTTTGATGGATGGCATCCAACCTTTTTTCATCCAATTCCTGCAGCTGCTGCAACCTAGTTGTCTGTGCATCAGTCAAATCAAGGTTAACAGCTAAAGCAGTTATTAAGCTTTTAATTTCAAATTCCATAGGAAAAACAACACTTTTACCATAAACCAATTCATAGGGTGAAAAATCTGTAGTGTTCCTCCAAGTAGTTTTGTAAGCCCATAATGCCTCAGGCAGTCTTTGAGACCAATCTTTCCTATTCTCCTTCACATTTTTTGTTAAAATAGCTTCTATGACTTTATTTGTACTTTCCACCTGACCATTAGCTTGGGGGTGGTAAGGTGTAGTCATTTTATGATTGATATGATATTTTTGAAGCATATCTTTGAAACCATGTGAATTGAAAGGAGGTCCTCCATCTATGACTAATTCTCTAGGCACCCCAAATCTAACGAAGATCTCTTCAAATAAAAACGTTAAAACAGATTCCTCATTAGCTTTAATAAGTTCCTTAGCTTCCACCCATTTAGTCATATAATCTGTACAAACCAATACATAAACTCTTTGGTTAGATGGATGATTGATGGGCCATACAAAATCTAGAGCCCATCTTTCAAAGGATTCAAGTACTACCTGAAGGTTCAGTGGCATTTCATCTCTATGATTGGGTTGGCCCATTCTCTGACAACTGTCACAGACCCTAACATATTTCTTTGCATCCTTGAAAAGTGAGGGCCAATAATAACCCATCCTGAGAATTTTATGTGTTTTTCTCTTATCAGCAAAATGCCCACCACAAGGGCCATCATGACAAGCCTTCAATATATCATAAACCTCATCTTCTCTAATGCATCTTCGGATCTCCTGATCAAGTCCTGTATGAAAAAGACACCCACTTATCCAGCTATACCTAGCACTTTGTTGAATGATCTTTCTTTTCTCCCTATGTGATAGGTGTGATGGTAGCTTCCCTGCAATGAGATAATTGGCAATGTCTACATACCATGGTGAGTGAGCAGATACTGCAAACAAATATTCATCAGGAAAGGAATCATCTACTGGAGTATTATCATCAGTTTTTATCTGAGAAAGGAAATCAGCAACTACATTTTCTTTACCTGGTCGATCCACAATTGTAATATCAAATTTTTGTAGTAACAATAACCACCTGGTAACTCGAGCATTTGTAACAGATTTATTCATTAAATACTTGATAGTCGAGTGGTCAGTATGAACAAAAGTAGGATAACCAGTAATATAATGTCGAAATTTATTAATAGCATAAATAACTGCTAAAAATTCTCTCGGTAACTGTGTAATTAAGCTCCGTAGGAGTCATATTCTTACTAATGTAGATAGCATAGGAAGATTGTTTTCTTCTTGACCCAAGACAGCTCCAATTGCAGTATCCGAAGCATCATAGGATATATGAAAGGGAAGTGCCCAATCAAGTCCCCTCAGAATAGGAGTTGTAGACAACTGATGCTTAAGTTCATCAAATGCTTTCTGACAGGCATCAGTCCACTTAAATTCAACATTTTTCATAAGTAATACAAACAAAGGAGAAGCTATTTTAGAATTTTTTTTGATAAATCGCCTGTAATATCCAGCATGTCCTAAAAAACTTCTTACATCAGTTTGTGTTTTAGGAATAGGAAGGGTCTGAATTACCTGTACTTTGGATGGATCTACTTGAATTGCAAGGAATGAAATGAAGTTTCCTAGTACAATTCCTTCGTTCATCATCATATGACATTTTTCGGTACTCAAGGAAAGATTAGCTTGTATGCATCGTTTAAGTACTTTCTCAAGGTTTTGTAGCGCAAGTTCAAAAGTCACACCATAGGGAGTAAAATCATCCATAAATATCTCCAAAGAATCATTAAGCATATCAGAAAAGATTCCTATTACTTCTCTTTGAAACGTTGTTGGAGCATTACATAGTCCAAATGGGAGAACTCTATAAGCAAAAGTCCCCCAAGGACTAGTAAAAGTGGTCTTGTCTTGATCTTGAGGTGCAATTCTGATTTGGTTATATCCACTAAAACCATCTAAAAAGGAAAAGAATTTCTTTCCTGACAAACTGTCCAACACCTGATCAATAAATGGCAAGGGGAAATGGTCTTTCTGGGTGGCTTTGTTTAAAGCTCTATAATCTACACACACTCTCCATTTCCCGTTTTTCTTAGGTACTATCACCAATGGAGAAACCCATTCACTGTCAGATATGGGGTATATAAACCCTGCATCAAGCAACTTTTGAAGTTCTTCCTTAACAATTTCCCTCAAATTGGGATTCATTCGCCGCTGGGGTTGACAGACTGGTCGAGCTCCTTCCTTAATATAGATACGATGAGTACATAATTCAGGAGAGATCCCCTTCATGTCTTTGTAGTCCCATGCAAATGCTTCCTTGTTCTCATGGAGCAACTTCATTAGCTGTTGTGTTTCAACATCTGATAAATTGGGGTTTATGTTCAATGTTTTGCCAGGTTCAATTTCTACTGTTATGCTTTTAGAGGAGATAGCAGTTGATGTTTGAGGTAAATTTTCAGATTCAAGCTTTTGCTATGTTTCAGGATCTAGAATTGCTGTTAACTGTTTATGTGCTTCAGAAGTAAATGAGGAAGGTTCAGAAATAAAATTACTAATTACTTCATCTTCTGTGGTATCTTTAAGAGTTAAGGCTTGTCCAATGGTCAAAATGGGTTGAGTATCATTATCCTCATAGTCTAACCATACAGAATCATCATTATTAATCATAGGTGTAGCATGAGGGTACATCGTAAGATACTTAGTTTCACAACCATTAGAAATTGTCATTGAACCTGATCTACAGCGGATAAAAGCATTTGCTGTAGCCAGCCAGGGTCTCCCCAAAATCAGAGGATGCCCCCCCAACTTTGCTTTAGTTTGTAACACAACAAAGTCAGTTGGGTAATTCCAGGATTCAACTGAAATTATCAGGTCTTCAATAAACCCCTCTGGGTTGATTGTGGAACGATCAGCTAATTCCAGGATAGTTGGTGTCTCTCTAATTACATTTTTCAATTGTAACAGCTGTGCAGGTCATAATATTTATAGCAGCACTTAGGCCTACCAGAACTCGCGAAACAATAGTTTTTCCAACTTGAACTGTGACCATAGGGTGACCAGGATCACCATAGTTTACAGGAGGAACTTTTCTTACATTAAAGCAGTTAGATCTCCCATCACATAATTGTAAGGGGATCTTTAACCTTCCTACCAGGTTTCTTGATGCAAATGTCTCTAATGGTTCTGGCATAGATTGGTACATCTCTGAGTGCTTGTAAAAGTGGAATTTTAACATACAGATTCTGCAATTCCCCTAAAAGGTTAAAAGCAGGCGGTTCATGCATCTTAGTGAGCACCAAGCGCTCAGGGAATGGTGGTTCTGTTGTTTCAGCAGTTCCATTAGAGGATGGCTTTATTGTTGCAACAGTTTTATTAGAGGGTGGCTTGACTGTTTCAGCATCCTTATTAGATGATTTACTCTGTTCTGTTTCTTCTTTATCAGAGTCGGAAGAGGTAATATCATTTATAATTGGCTCAACTACTCTCCCAGATCATAAATGAATATCGTTACATTGCACAGGAGATGTAGGCAGGTTCTGAATGTCGATGACATGCATAGCTTTATTATTATTAGGGTTAGGGTTCGGTTGTACAGGCAGGTGAGGCTTCATGGTCTGATTATTCGGTGGGTTACCTGACGGGAGAGAAATTTGTTGCTGGAACTGAGGAAATTGGTTTGTGAATGGAGTTTGTTGAGCTCTCCAATTTGGGTTCCATTGGTTAAAATAGGATTGTTGTAGAAGCCAGGGAGTCCACATTGCAGGGTCTACAAAGGGAGGGTTTGTTTGTTGCATGGGTGGGAAATTCATTTGATTAAAGGGTGGGTATTTCATTTGGTTAAAGGGCGGGTAATTTGCTTGATTAAAATAAGGATAATTATTCCAACGATTAAATGGCATACTAGAATTCGTACTTTGTCCTCGTGGTTGCCATTGCCTCCTTTGTGTCAGCAGATAAACTGCTTCAGCTTCCTCCTTAGTTGGTTGTAACGTTGCCTTTATCCCTGGTAAAGAGGGGCATTGTTGAGTTTCGTGGTCCTTTTCACAAATGGTACAGATTGGCACCTTGTCCAGTGGGCATTCCCTCAATGGGTGTTTTTCTCTGCATTTAGAGCAGAAGATGGCCAAAGCGGCTTCTGCCTCTGCCTGCTTCTTTTTAACCTGCAAGGTATCAATCTGTGAAGCAAAAGAACTTAACATTTCAGTCTTGAATTCCTCAAGTAGATTACCTATTTCAACTCTTGTTGCTCCTCCACTAGCTGATTTCTGGACCCTTGAATAAGTATTATCCCTGCTCTTTGATTTATTTGCAGCTCCTCTTGAACACCTCTTATAGAGGTTAAAAATTTCGTCATACGATTCTTTAGATATATCCCCTTTACCAAGCATATTTAACATATCTAAACAATCATCCCTTACCCCTTTCAATAATATTGTTTTGAGAATATCTTTACTTACATCAAGCTGCTCAGATCTCTGCAGATTATACTGGAGTCTTTCCACAAAGTCCTCCAGATTTTCTTCCTCCTTCTCAACCATCTTGAATAATTCCTCCCTTTTTTCTCTCGTCTGGCAATAGTCTTGGTATTTGGCCAGAAATTTCTCCTTCATCTGATCCCATGTTGTGATCACATGACCTTCAAGCTCATAAACCATCTTAGTGCATTTCATTTAATGTTGTTGGAAACAACTTCAATTTCTGAGCATTATTAACATAATCATAGCTTCTACACAATATATCAAATTCGAAAAGAAACTCATTAGGGTCTTCAGAGGATAAACCATGGAAGTTGGGTAATGCTGAAAGTGGGATATTCTTCATAGGAGTTGTTCCTCTGAGGAGTTCCCCAATAGGGAATTCCAAGGTGGAGAGGGAATTCTCTCCTCTTCCTTCTCCTCTACGACCCCCACCAAAGAGTCCTTCATTGTTTTCCTCCATTGGTTGTTTTCCTGATGCACTTGCCCAGTCTTCAGTGTTTTCTGTTGGACTCTCAATGTCCTGAACTGGTTCCTCAACTTCAATATCTTCTATTGGTTCTTCAATATCTTCTACTGGTCCTTCGACTTCCTCCACCGGTTCCTCAGTGTGTTTTGTTGTTTCTATAATCCTTTCAGGTCCCACTACTTCCTCCGTTTGATGGTCCACTTGGAAAAAGTGTTGAGTCTGTGGCCTCCGAGAGCTTAACCTCTGGGATGTCTCAACTTTTGAAATAATATCATCGATGAAAGTTTTTCTTACTCCTCTTCCTTTGCCCTTGCCACCTGTAGGATTAGTTTTCTTGCGTCCTCTCATGCATCTTGCATATTTACAGAAAAATCATTAGTACTTTTAAATTCTATAATTGCCTTCCCCGGCAACAGCGCCAAAATGTTGGTCACTTTAATTTCTTATTAAATTAAACAACAAAGTTCGACATTAATTGTTAACCCAGGGAAGTCTTGTTATTTCGAAGGCAACTGCGTACTATATGCACTCAATTTTAAAAGCAACAAAAGTTGTAGTACAAACAAATCACGCCTTAAATTAACAAACTGAAGCTCCACTCTGCATTACAGCAATTACACTCTATTGCAGATAGCTATCAGAGAATGCTTAATTCCACTCAAAGAGTCATATAATGGAAAAGAATCAATCTGCAAAAGAAAACAATGGCTGTGCTATAACAGAGAGTCAGGACCCTATCCCCAGAGCGGGAATCTCCAACACCTACCCCTGATTAACTAGCTTGCTAGTTCACTCTGTAACTTAATCACCAGTGAAACACTCATGAATTAACTTGGAATAACACAACAATCAGTTGAGAAAGAAACAGAGTTTTAGCAAAGGTATTATAAACAATATTCAACAAACAGTACTTGTTAACAAGGCATGAATAAAAGACACACTTGACACACTGCAGAAATATAATGGGTGAATCTTGTGATGAAGGTGGGCCCTGTCCTTCTCACAAGATTCCCCAGGAAACAAGAACTAGAAAAAGATGTTCAGAACAAAATTTTATTCATCTATCAACATGTCATATTACAAAAAGAATTCCAGTCCTGTTCCTTTAGCTAAGCCTTTTTCCACAATCTGTTCATCCCCTTCTAATGCAGATGTCTCCTCTTTATAATGCAGATGTCTCCTCTTTATAAAGAGGAGACATCTATTACAAAAGATTTACATTGTTTTAACCCATTATACAAAAATAGGGAAATCAATTCCCTGTCAACAAAATGTTGTTACAGTAATGCTGTCTTTAGATTATAAGCATTACATCCAGTGTAACAACTTCCTCGGTGATCAGTTCTAGTTCCTTTGCTACTGTCAAATTTAGAACGCAAATCTCAACTGTTTCAGCATCACGATTCGTGTGTCGTTTCTACTGTTTCAGCAACTGCAAAAATAGTCTTCCAGGCTGTTTCAGCAACGCGGACTGCACATCATTCTTTAACTGTTTAGCACTTAATAATTCAAAGATTAACTATGAAGATTTCATGATTATATGCTAAATAACTAAACGTATAGTGATGAGAAGAATAATTACATACCTTTGAGATAATTGGGTTAAAACACTAACAAAGGCTTTTAAATGTAAGTTGAAAGGGATGATATCATAACAAAATGTATGGTCAAAAAGGGACAATATGAGGTCCTAACACGCGAGAGGTCAAAGTAGCCCCTAGGAGGCCCAGATCGGGAAATGGAGGTGGATTTTGATGCGCAATTAGCATTGAACAGGGCCGAAATGGAGGAAGCCCGAGCACTTGGTCGCATTGGGAACCGGAGGACCACGGGCAGAAAAAGAAAAAGCACTAAACATACAAGGTGGGACCCATGCTCTAGAAAACCAGCAGTATTGATCGGGGCGCCCATGAATGGTAAGAGGTTTTCGACGATAGCAGAGTGAATCCATACATCGATCGACGCGTGACAAGCGGAGGTGAGAGAAAACCATCGTTGATCACGCGCTATCGGTCGAGAAAGTCAACCACACAAAACATGTGTATGGCGTCAGATCTGGAGGGCCCAGATCAGACGGCTGAGATCGCGCCCGATGGAGGAAGCAGAATCGACAAGGGAATACACTGCATTTTAGAAGGGATTTGGAATCTGTTTTGACCACCATAGTGGAGGAAAGATTCATCCATGACGTAACTGAAAAAATGAATCGAAAAATTATGTTAGCACCGTTTAGAGGAGGACACGTGGCCACTCCCTAAGTGTTCATGATGACGCCAATTAGGGAACTCCAAACGCGGCTGCAGAAGGTGAATCGACAGAGGGGGAAGAGGAACCAAACAGGCATAGAGTTCGAATGACTAAAGCCTTGAATAGAGACAGTCGAATCAACGAAGTAAGACAACAAGAGTCGAGAGACGAAGAAGTGGAACAATGAACTCAGAGAAGAGAACTAAACACAGAGAATATTAAAGCAAAGCAGAAGAGGACAGAGGGCCGAGCTGACCAAAGGCAGCATCGAGCACTAGAGGCTTGAGAGATCCGAGCCGTCCCAGAGAGGATCTGTTTGGGTTGAGCACCACATTGGGCTCTCCCCTGTAGATCAGAAGGTCACAGAGCTGGTAGGAAGAAGAAGTCTGTGTACTCAAGTGGCTTGGGGAATCCAAGAACCACCCTGCCAAGCAAAACCTGCTTCAGGAGAACTCACATTGAGTCCCTGTATTGTAGTTTCTTTGCTTAAAATCATAATAAAACAATGCCACCACTGAAAGCTGGACCGGAGATGTAGCCCTAGAGAATAGGGTGAGCTCCTTGTTAAAATTGCTTGTGTCTCTATTTTTGCTTACTGTATTTCTTTAATGTCTTTCCATTTTATGGTCTGTGTATTGGCAATCTGATCGATCTGTTGCTTTAATAACACAGAACACACACACCAGCACATGAGTCTGTAATACCTTAGTTTAATAAATCCTTAACTAATGTCACTCATAGGGTGAATATCAGATCAAGTGGTATTAGAGCACTAGGTTGTAAGGTTAGACAAGCTTGTGTTGGTTTAGTTGTGAATTCTCACAAGATCAAAGTTCAAATTAGGAGAAGGAGAGTTGGTGGAAACTAATCCTGAAATTGGGAGAGTCTATTCTTGGAAGACAATGTCAAAGGAAGGTTCTGTTGGGCCAGACCCTCAATTCATAGAGAGTTTCCTAGCTGTAAAGTCTATGGTAGAAGAAATGTACAGAGACTTTAGAAAGCAAAAGGTTGAAAATTCATCAGGTTCTAAAGAAGATAAAGAAGAAGATGAGTCTCATTTCCATGACCACTCCAAAGGAAAGGGGAAAGAGGAAAGCTTTCTCACACCTCCTAATAGCCATGTGCATAATAAGAAAGCATCTTTGATTAAGCTAGATGTTAAATTTGATTTGCCTATATATGATGAGAGCTAAATGCTGAAAAATTGGACAACTGGATTAGAAAAATTGATGTGTATTGCAGGGTACAGAACATAAACTCAGACAAGAGTAAGATTCAGCTGGCAAGCCTACACCTAGGAGGCACTGCCTTGGTTTGGTGGGAAGGCAGAACCCAAGCTGATATGAAAAGACATGGTAAGATCATCTCTAACTGGAGTGACTTTGTTTCTACAATCAAAAAGCAGTTCTATCCATTGGTCTACATGCAACAAGCCATGATGAGTTGGAAAACTCTTCGACAGTTGAAAGGGAAAAGTGTGCAAGGGTATACTCAAGAGTTCAAAAAGAGAGCATTGATGTTGGGTATCTCATTAGACTCACCAGAGACTCTTTTGAAGTACATTGGTGGTCTACACAGCTACATGAGGCATACCATCCTCATGTTTAATCCCACTAGTATAGATGAGGTATATGTACAAACTACTCATCTAGAAGCTAGAGTAAAGAATGGAAATCCAGAAGTTGGGGGACCATCCCAATCCACTGTAAGCAAGAGCAAGGAGAAAAGAAAGTAGAAGTGGAAAGCAAGGAAGGCTAACACTGCACAAAAAGCCAAAGCTTTATGCACTCATTGTAAAAAGGAGGGGCATGATGATGAGCATTGTTGGATTCTGCATCCAGAACTGAGACCTAAGAAGTCTGAGGGCAAGAAGAAGATGACAGCTGCAGCTATTTAGAAAGATTTGGGGTCAGACTCGGGAGATGAAACAACTATAGCAGCCACAGGTATAAAATGTAAGAATTCTGAAGCATCTACTAGTGATTATGCTCAATCTGTTATTGATGAAGAAAATGAGAGAAAAAAACATGAGCTTTTCCATATTTGAGTTATTTCGAAAAATCAAAAGATTGATACTTTGTTTGATAGTGTCTCACAAGTAAATTTGATTTCTGAAGCAATTGTAAAGAAATTGGGATTAGCAACTACACCTCACAAGAAACCATACCCATTAGGATGGTTGAATGATAAAGCACAACTACAAGTGACTAGACAGTACAAACTCACGTTTTCTTTTGGGTTAGCATTGGTAGATGAGGTTGAGTTAGACATAATTCCTTTGGATATATATGGAATTGTTTTAGGAAGCCCTTACTTGTATGATAGAAAGGCTATTTTTATATAGAGTTGAGAACAAGTATCTACTTGTTAAATATGGAATCGAATACTTTGTAAGAGCTCATAAGTTCAAGAATAATCATACTCTCATAAATTCAGGACAGATGAAAAGAATGATAAATTCATGCAAACAATTCTTACTGATGGTTGTAAAGGAAAAGAAACCTGATAAAACCAATGTATTTGAGGGTTGTAATGCTAAACAACAAGCTGATATAGAAAAGGTTGTTTCAGAGTATGATGCCTTGTTTCAAGAACCTAAAGGTCTACCACCGAAAAAGGGAATAGTACATGATATTATTTTGTAGCAAGATGTTCCTTTGCCTAACATTGGGATGTACAAGTTGTCTGCTTTATAGAATGTTGACATCAAGAAGCAGGTGCAGGAGTTGCTCGAGAAGGGCTTCATCAGGCCTAGAACATCACCATGTGGGTCACCAATCGTTTTGGTGAGAAAGAAAGATGGCTCATGGAGAATGTGCATTGATTACCGAGCACTGAATAAGATAACAATCAAAAATCGTTATCCCCTTCCTCGCATAGATGATCTTTTAGGTCAATTGAAGGAAGTTGTTTATTTCACCAAGTTGGATTTCCACAGTGGATACCATTAGGTTAGAGTTGCAGATAAAGATGCATGGAAGACTTCTTTCAAAACAAAGCAGGGATTGTATGAATGGATGGTTATGCCTTTTGGCTTAACTAATGCTCCTACTACTTTCATGAGATTAATGAATGATGTACTCAGACCTTTTCTTGATGATTTTATTATTATGTATATGGATGACATTCTGATTTTTAGTAAAACGTGGGAAGAACATTTAAATCATGTTAAGCAGACATTAGATGTTTTGAAAAGAGAAAAACTTTATGTTAAACTCTCAAAATGTGAATTTGGAAAAAATCTCTAAACTACTTGGGTCATATAGTAGGGGGAGGTGAATTAAAAATAGATCCCTATAAAGTGGCAATCATTGCGAACTGGCCTAAACCCAGGTCTGCTACAGAAGTGAGAAGCTTCTTAGGAGCAGCACAATATTGGAGGAAGTTCATTTCTAACTTCTCCTCGATTGCAGCTCCCTTACATGCTTTAATAGGATTGAATAAGGTGTTTCAGTGGGGAGGCAAACATTAGAGAGCCTTCGACACCTTGAAAGAGAGAATTAGTACAACACCTATACTAGCACTGCCAGATTTACAAAGACCATTTGAGATCCAAACTGATGGCTATGACTATGCCATGGGAGCAGTGTTGACACAGCACGGTAAACCCATATGTTATAATTCTGATACTTTTAATCCTGCAGTAGTTAACTATCCTATATATGATAAAGAATTGTATGCATTAGTTCAAAGTGTGAAAAAGTGGAAACATTATCTAATGGGCAAAGAGACAGTAATACATACTCATCATCAACCACTTCAATATCTACACTCCCAAACTAAGTTGCAGCAATCAAGACATTACAGATGGATGGGGTTTCTACAACAGTTTCATTTAGTCATCAGATATAAAAAGGGCATACATAACAAGGTTGCAAACATGTTATCTAGACCCATTATAAATGCATCTACCATACTTAAGCATAATTCTGTGCTACATGAGAGCTACATAGAAAAATATGCTCAGGATATGGAATTTAAAGATGTATATATGCAACTTTTAGTCAAGGCAAAAGAGTAGAAGAATTGGACTATCATATGAAGGACCGACTCTTATACCATTGTGGGAAACTTTGCATTCCACAAACCGAGAGAGTAAAGATAAATAGGGAAGCACACACTTCTCTGATATCAGGTCACTTTGGGGTAAGTAAAACAGTTGCACAGCTGTAAATGTTCTGCTATTGGCCGAAAATGAATGAGACAGTTTCTAGATATGTAAGAGGGTGTGCCATGTGTGCTAAAAGCAAGCCTAGCAATAGAAAACTAGGCTTGTACACTCCATTGCCAGTTCCTTCTCACCCTTGGGAAAGTGTTTCCATGGATTTTGTTGGAGGACTACCTAAATATAGGAAAGGTCATGACTATCTATATGTTGTTGTGGATAGGTTTTGCAAAATGTGTATTTTGATACCTTGTAGTAAACAGATCATAGTTGAATAGACTGCAAAATTGTTCTTTGAACATGTATGGGTTCATTTTAGATTATCCACTTCCATTGTATCTGATCGAGACACCCGATTCGCGGGGAAGTTTTGGTCAAGTCTGTGGGAACTGAAGGACACCAAGTTGAAGAAAATCAGAGCTTTTCATCCACAAACAGATGGCCAGACAGAAGTAGTAAAGAGGACAGTGATCCAGTTACTGAGAGGTTATTGCAACAAACATCTAAGCTTTGGGATGAACAGTTGTGTTATGTGTAGCACGCTTACAATAGGGCCAGGCACTCTTCTACATAGAGATCTCCTTTTGAGATCTGTTTTGGTTTCACACCATGGTCTCCTTTGGATTTTGTCTTTGGTAAAGATACCATGGTTGATGGACACAGTGATGTAGACAAGGAAACTAAGTTCATTGAACAGATCCAGGAGATCCACCAGGCAGTACAAGAACAACTGGAAAAGAGCCAGGCCAAGTATAAGGCTAGGCATGATAAGCATTGGATGGAGCATAGTTTTTAGGTTGGAGACCAAGTCTGGCTATATATCAGCAAGGACAGGGTGCAAGGTGAAGGTAAAGAGCTAAATCCTATCCGGTATTGACCTTTTAGGATACTTGAGAAGATTGGGGAAAATGATTTTTGCCTTGATTTACCAAATAACATGCACATCTACTCAGTCGTAAATGCGGATTGCTTGAGATTGTTTGAACCTTCAATGATTAAGGACCCTGAAGAGCAGAGTCAATTGCCTTCTATCGATGACTTGCTACCGAAATATCTCAATGAGTTGCAAGAGGACACAGTGCTGAACAGGAAGGTAAGGACGATGCGCAGGGGAAATGTGGAGTACCTCAGAATTGGGCTCAAAGATTCAAAGCCAAACAACACAAAGTGGATTGAGATTGGACAAGTGAAGAAACAGTATCCTCACTTACTCAATGCTTGAAAACCAACTTGTGGTAGTCGAAATGCTTTTTCAGTGGGAAGGCCATGATCCAAATTGGATCCATAGAAGACTGTCAAAGAACCATGATTATATCAGGTCAAACAAATCTCTAAAGAATTCATAAACAACAATCAAAGACACCCCCAACCAGTGGCAATGGCAGCTAACGTGGAACGACGAGGACCTCGGTCAAAGCATGCTGACTGAGGCCCATGGAGACTACGTTGGAGGTCAAAGTAGCCCCTGGGACCCTGGATAGGGAAACGGAGGTGGATTTTGATGCATGAATAGCGCTAAACACAGCCGAAATGGAGGAAGCCCGAGCATTCGGTTGCGTTGGGAACCAGAGGACCATGGGCAGAAAAGAAAAAAGCACTAAACGTACAAGGCGGGACTCGCACTCTAGAAAACCGGCGGTATTGATTCGGGCATCCATGAATGGTAAGAGGTTTTGGACGAGAGAGGAGCAATTCCATACATCGATCGACGCGTGGCAAGCGGAGGTGAGGGAAAACTGTCGTTGATCATGCGTTATCGGTTGAGCAAGTCAACCACGCGAAATGTGCGTATGGCATCGGATCTGGAGGGCCTAGATCAGATGGCTCAGATCACGCCCGACAGAGGAAGCAGAATCAACAAGGGTATACGACGCATTTTAGAATGGATTTGGAATCTGTTTTGACTGCCACGGTGGAGGAAAGATTCATCCATGACGTAACTGAAGAAATGAATCGACGAAGTATGCTAGCGCCATTTAGAGGAGGACAAGTGGCCACTCCCTGAGCGTTCATGATGACGCCAAACAGGGAACTCCACGCACAGCTACAGAAGGTGAATCAACAGAGGCGGAAGAGGAACCGAACAAGCATAGAGTTCGAATGGCTAAAGCCATGAACTGATACAATCAAATCAGCGAAGTAAAACAGCAAGAGTCGAGAGATGAAGAATTGGAACAATGAACCTAGATAGAAGGACTGAACACAGACAACGTAAAGCAAAGCAGAAGAGGATAGAGGGCGGAGCTGACCAGAGGCAGCATCAAGCACCAGAGGCTTGAGAGATCCGAGCCGTCCCAGAGAGGATCTGTCCCAGCTGAGCACCACATTGGGCTCTCCCCTGTAGACCAGAAGGTCACAGAGCTGGTAGGAAGAAGAAGTCTCTGTACTCAAGTGGCTTGGGGAATCCAAGAACCACCCTGCCAAGCAAAAACTGCTTCAGGAGAACTCACATTGAGTCCCTGTATTGTAATTTATATGCTTAAAGGCACAATAAAACAAGGCCATCACTGAAAGCTGGACCAAAGATTTAACCCTAGAGAATAGGGTGAACTCCTTATTAAAATTGCTTATGTATTTATGTTAGCTTACTGTATTTCTCTGCTGTCTTTCCATTTTATTGTTTGTGTATTGGTAATTTGATCGATCTGTTTCTTTAATAACACAGAACACACACACCAGCACATGAATCTGTAATACCTTAGTTTAATAAATCCTTCACTAATGTCACTCATAGGGTGAATATTAGATCACACACTCTGCACTTCTAGCAGAGTCTGCATCTTGAATTTCCAATTCGCATAATTGGAGCCATCGAGCTTGTTATGCTCATTCAAGCATGCTTCAAACATCTGATTATTCATCTTGGCGATTAAAACAAATTTTATAGGTAAAAGAAAATGTTATATTTACCCCAGATCTGTGACAAAGACAGATCACTGATCTTCAATGTTGTTTGATCTCGCAGCACACCCACAGATCACCGCAACTTCCTTCACAGCCTCCAGACAACCTTTTGTTGTCAGCCTCTGCAGCCTTCTCCAGGATGTAGCCTTCTCTCGGCCTCCACGGAGCCTTTTTGTTGTTTACACGATCGACACAGATGTACACCACTTAACTGAGACGTCGTTGTAGATGTACGGCACTTATCTACGATGTTGTCGCAGCTATACACCTAATATCAGAGATGGTGTACACCACTTATCTGCGACGTCGTCGCAGAGATACACCTAATATCAAAGATGGTGATGTTAAGGGTGATTGAGTAATCGTCGTGTTTATTCTCCTAAAACCTGCGACAATTTCAGCTTAGTCAAACCCTCCTCTCAGCGTACAGGATCCTCAGCCCTGACGCTCTGATACCATGATAAAAATGGCAATGTTGTATTAAAAGAAATAAAACCCACTGGTCAACTCTACGAAAGAGAGTCTGAACCAGGAGAGTCTGGCTCTGCAGAATGCTCTACATTGTTCATGTACATCACACATTATATAGTAATCATGGTTTTAGGGAAGTTAGAACAATAATCTAAGAAATAGAAACTAATTCCTATCCTGAGGTCACGTGAACCAACTTACACTATTCTAGGATATTTTCCATTATCTTCAACACAACCCATCGAGATTTTAATTCAGATATCTTTCGTTCTTTTAGGGAATCATTAGCTAATGATGAGTTAGAGATCCAAGAACCTAGTGTACATGCTTCTATGTCACGGAATGTATAGCTATGCCCATCAAATTAGCCTAAAGTTCAGAACCTTCCTGCATGTGACTTGTGGTCCATCGTTTCCAACCTCACAGTACCATCCGTAAGTAGATGAGCCTTGAGTATATATATTTGCAAGATACCTTGATGTGTATAACGGTCCGTGTTATTGGATTATTTTTTTGGCATTTGATATGATGTGGGCATTAAGAATTTAATGCGAAGGTTTTTTTAATATCCTATGATATCATTGCATATAGTTCACACTGTTGAATATATGGAGGTTTGTATTCTTTTCTGTAGCTCAATTATTTTTCTCTTCTCTCAGTGTTCATTCATATAAACCAGAAACATAAATCATTGAAATTGGAATTTTTTTTTTAAGGAATTTGTTTTAAGAAAGATAGGTTTTCTTTAAATTTAAATTTATAAGATAATATTTTAGATTTATAATATAATGTTTTTAGGTGTATCATATAATATACATATATTTCTTTAGATTTAACGTTTTCGGTTTTAAGTTTATAGTATAACATTTTAGATTTATAATAAAGTATAATATAACATAAAGTTTAAAGTTCTAGGTTTTAAATTTTTACGTCTACGTTATTAATATATTATAAATGTTTATGAAATGTTATAAACTTTTTAGGTTTATAAGGTTTCTGGGTTTTAGGAAATAATATAACACTTTTTATTATGTAATTATTTTTTTAGGTTTATAATATAAGGTTATATTAGTTTATAATATGGTTTTTTAGGTTTTGATAATAATGATAGGTTTTTGAAATATTATGTTATAATATTAGGTTTAATTTATTTTTAGGTTTATTAATATTAAGTTAAAAAATATTTAATAATATTAGGTTTAAATTTAATAATGATAATATAAGTTTCACGTTTAAATATTAAATTTTAGTAATAAGTTTAATTTTTGGATATTAGGTTTAATTTTAATAATATTAGGTTTAGATTTAAGATAATAATATTACATTAAGTTAATTAAGGTAGTACAGTGATAATGTTATTATTAATAATTAATAATTATATTTTATCATTAAATCTTATTCATATTAATATAATTCAATCATATTAATACTAATATTGGCAATTATAGAACATTGATAACACTTATATAACACTACTATTAATATTTTAAAAAATATCTATAATAATAATAATAATAATAATAATATTGTAGTAATCATAATAATGATGCATTAATAATATTAGGTTTAGGTTTAGGTTTAAAAATACTATGTTTAATATTACATCTAGGTTTACAATATTAAAGTTAGGTTTCATAATTATATATTAATATTACTTTAGGTTTATAATAATATTAAGTTAGTATAATAATGATTACTATTAATAATATTTTGACATTAAATCTTATTAATGTCAATATTAACATTAATAATAATTATATAACACTAATATTAATTATTAGTCAAATTTTATTTATAAAAAACATCGATAAGATTAATATTAAAGTTAATAACATTAATAATAATATTATTAGTAATTTATTAACAATAATATTATTAGTAATTAAAATAGGGTTAAATTAATATTTTATTACATTGATTATAACACAAATATATTATTAATGCAATAGTAATATTCATTTCACCATTTATTTTTATATTAATATTAATTATATTAATAATATTATTAGTAAAATTTAATAATAATAACAACAACAACATTTATAGTAATTTTAAGAATACCTGATAATAATTTGTTTCCAATATAGTTTTTAATTGTTTCAAATATAATTTTTAATGGTCTTTAATCTATCTCAATCAACACAATTTTTTGATTTCAAAATTTATTGACAAGTGTTGACATTGGAGGTCTATCTTAGATGGCTAGGGTTAACCATAGTCAAATTGTATTCACACCATGATTAGGTATAGTAAATTATATTGAAATATAGTTGAACAAAGTCAAACTACAATCAAACAATGGTCAATCATAGTCAAACCACGTTCAAGTATAGTGAATCATGATCAATCATAGTCAAACCATTGTCAAGTATAGTCATACAATTGTTAAGGAGTCATTCATAGTCATGGAAAACTATAGTCAACCATGGTTAAACAATTGTTATTCAAACAATTGTTAAACATAGGCATGTTTGCCCATTATTAAACAAACCATGTTATAAACCAAAGTAATTATCATTAATTTGTAAACCTAATTAATTTTAACTAGATATAACATAGCTTAGAACTATAGGTAATTATCATTATAAACATTTGAAAATTAGTGAATAAACCTAATTGTAATGGTAATTGTGAATGTGGATCTGTTATCCATACGACCATTGATAAATCATTGATTGCATATTATGGACTATATATAATATTAGGGTTTATATTATTTTTGTTTATTAATATTAACATTAATTTAAATGATATTAAAATTTATAGTATTAATATTAACAATATTAAGAGTAATATTGACATTAACTTAAATTTAAAAATATTAACATAACATAAGTAACATAATACAAACATAAATATAAATAATAATACATAATTTTGATGTTTAAAATAGTGTGGTTTAATATTACAATTTAATGTTAGGGTTTGAACACTGAGCTTATGATATTAGATTTAGAATATTAGGTTTATAACATTAGAGTTATTAATATTTGAATTTATAATATTTGGTTAATAATATTAAGGTTTATAATATTGGGGATTTCAATATTGTTTATAATATTAGGTTTAATATTAATATCTAAATAATAGTTATCTTTATTTACTAATAATAATCTTTACTCAACCTAATATTAAGATTTATAATATTTGAGTTTTTAATGTTGGGGTTTATAATATTAGGATTTAAAATGTTGGGTTTATAATACATGATTGGATATAATATTTTATAATATTGCCTTTAATGCAAGGAGTTATAATGTATTAGGTTTATTTATATCATTAGTTTTATTTATAACATTCTATTTATCAATATTAGATTTATAATATTAATATTGATATTAACAATATTAAGTTTATATGATTAGGTTTATAACATTATGTCTATTAATATTAATAATATTGGGTTTATAACCTTAGAGTTATAACATAATAGTTTTTTGAAAATAAATTTATTTTATAATCATTTCTTTTAATTATTATTTAGTTTTTATTTTTTATTAATTTGATAATTGTGTTATTATTTCTTTTAGTGGGTTTATATCTCTTTTAGGGCACAAAAATGGTTTAGTGGTTGTTATAATCTTATAAAACATGTATATGTACATGGTTAAACAAGCATATAATGAATGAGGGGAATTATCATTAATACATAAACCTAATTGTAAACAAAAATTATTTTTAATTAGATAGAACATCAATTATAATTATGGGTAATTATCATTTTAAATATTTGAAAAATACCCAATTACTAAACTTAATTATATTTGGTCATCCTAATTGTAATGTTATAGAACTAATTGTAATGATAATTGTAATTGGTAGTTGTAAATGTAGTCATGCTAGACATACAACCATTAGTAAATTATTAGTAATCATATATTAGGGGATTTATAATACTAGCACAACCACAATAATAAATTTGGTTGATAAACACCGATAGGCGCATCTAAAGCACATATATGAATTATCAATAATATTAAGAATTAATGTTATTATCAATAACATTAATATAGCAAATATAAGAACCACATTAATAATAATTAATATTATGTTATCACTATTATAATAATTGATATTATATTATTATATTAAATATAATAATAATAATTAAAATAATTTATCATAATAATAATAACAATAATAATAAATAAAGATAATAATAACAACAATTATATTAATAATTATTTAATAAATAATGATGAAGTAGTTATGAAATAAACATTAAAAAATATGAAACAACAATTTATAGTCATAGCTGTGTTTATACACTACAATTATGATCCCTTACATTAATAAAACTAAGGTATTAATACAAAAAAAGAAGGGGAAATTTTTAACACTCCAACATAACACAATTATTAAACACTAGCCTCATGCAAAACATAGATAGAACGATGACAAAAGTAGCACCAATTCAAGTCAATAGGATAATGATCACGATGCTTGACACTTTCCAACCTGTCCCTTCTCGCTTTCCTTCCATATTCTCTTTGGTGCAAATGGTACAAGTATTGCACATCTGATTTCATTCAAGAAGGACATGAATATGTTCACTGAAAAAATAGGATGGAACCCATGTTTTCTATAAAGCCTATTCTGAACATACGGAACATAAATTATTACTTCTCTAATATATTTTAACGCTTTAATGTAATAGATTCCATCATTGTTCTCCATACCTGAATATGAATGACAAAAAGATACAATTAAAATTAGTGTGCGCTCACACACACAATACAAAAGAATCTATAACAAAAATTAATAGATACATATGAAATTAAAAATTTGAAACAATTCAAAAGAACATATGTGCATACAAATACTTGCAAGCAAGAAAAATAATCACAAAAAATTATTCACTTCACCTACCACATGCTAAAGGTTTCAAGATTCATGGAAGGCCTGTAAGTAGCTCCATGGTGATATGCACATACTTTCGGGGCCAAGCTAACTACACCTTGATGCAAGTAGAAGATATCCAGGCCGCTTATAATGCATGGTTCGGAAAGCCTACCTGCATGGGTTTTGTCTATTCTTACCTTTAAAGGGAGGATAACCCTTCCAACATTGACTCAATGCCTTTTGCATAGGTTCAAGGGCTTATAACCTAGTGAAGGTACATCCATGTATATGTATAGACCCTACCAAGAGGGCAATCTCTTATGTACTTATTTTATGTTAATAAAAATGGTCTTTATGCCCAATGTTCCAATTTTTTATTCCAGATCCTTATGGATCCTTCTAGTTCCTGTGGCATTTCATGACATGTTTGTATTACTTTCATATGCATCGTTAATCAGTAGTATGAATGAGAATTTACCCCAAGACAGGATTTTGGTTCGGGAACATGACTCAAGTTCGTTTATTGTATGAAACATTACACATTATGTTGCAGAGTATATGATATGAAAGTCAATGTTATGTAAGAAAGTCAATGTTATGTGCACTGATCCTAGAGAAATAGATTTATTTAATGTAGTAATTCACATGTTTCCATCAAATGATTTGGTCTCCTTACATAACATGCATATGTTAAAATCATTAAATTCTCCAATTGCACATTGGGTTGTTGAGCATTCAAGGCGTATAGAAATCATTGGTGTAGATGATGGTCAATTGGACTATGAAGTTTTGTTATGTCCTGGTCAATGTGTCATGTTGACATGTAAATTGTGGGTTGAAGGCAGCTTAGTCAATGTTGCACTTGGTTATGTGAAGGATATATTCTATAGGCCTACCTCTTGGTCATCTCAACTTTCAATGTTCACAAATTTTCTTTTTGTTAAGTATGTCAGTGTTCTGTTTAACGTAAGCAATCCAAACATTATACCTATCACACCAATGATACGATGGAATCGAAAAAAAATTCCTTTGAAGATGGCATGGGCTCTTACAATCCAGAAGTCATAAGGGTTGACTTTAGAATGGGAAACAATGATATTGGAAATAAATAACAGCAAGGCCTAATCTTCACAGCCATATCAAGAGTGAAATCAATAGATGGTTTGCACATTTCACCACCTTTCTCTTCTCAACATTATGTCAAGATGAAAAAAAGTGCATATGTTACAATTAGGAAGAATGAAGAGGAGCAACTGATGTCCATATCACCGTAACATCCATTTGATAATATTGTCAACTCTATATAAAATATTTGTCCAAATTCTTGTATTCTCGTCTTTATTTACTTTTAATATAATAAGTACTTTCATACATTCATTACATGAATACATTCATCATATTCGTAGTAATATTTGAGAAGGTTATTTACATAATTTTTCATGTTCTTCAATTTATTTTTTTTCAAGTGCCTATTGTTCTCTCATTTAGAACAAACCATTGAGATACAATACTCAATCTATTAGTAACATAGAGCATGTCATAATTATTACATGTTGAATGTTGTTTGTAAGATATGTATGTTCAGTTTCATTTAAAATTCTACCAACCAATCATATTCATATAACATTTGCATAGTTTTATATATGAAAAATATTGATTGTATTAAATGAATTTAGAAATGGGATTTACCTTCCTTTTTTTCTTTTTGCTTTTCTCTCTTTGTGAAGTTGTATTATTCGATTTGGCCTTTGCTTTCTCCAGCTCGGGCATCCAAGAATCCAAAGAATTATTTAGAAGCACATGATCAATCAAATGAAATATAATAATTGTATTAAATATTTGTTATTAAATACTAATATTAATATTGGCTAATATTAAATGTTGAATCTAAGAGGCTGGAAATTCCAGCATAATCATTTTTGAATGCCAAAGTTTAGTCTATATCCGGAAATGTTATTAAACGTTTAATATTGA
This sequence comes from Pinus tabuliformis, assembly GCA_031772625.1. Lineage (NCBI taxonomy): Eukaryota > Viridiplantae > Streptophyta > Pinopsida > Pinales > Pinaceae > Pinus > Pinus tabuliformis. The sequence continues at coordinate 904,171,595 of CM062810.1, read as the reverse complement.
ATATTAGTAAAACTAATAATTGAGGATTTGATTGTAGTTGTCTACAATTTCAATAATTTCATGAGTTACGTAGCTTGAACTATGTTGGGCTTATAATATAGGTTTTAATATTATTTTTGATAATATTGAGTTTAATAAGAAGGTTTATAATATTGGGTTTAATATTTATTAAACCCTATATTACTTTTATTAATATTTCTTGTTATAGCTTTCAATAATTCCGATAGATTTTCATAAATTAGTCATTGTATTTCTCAGTAATTTCAATAGATATGTATCAAACTCATAACATTTTCAAATAGTTATTTTAATATTTTGCATGTGATTATATATTTCGTCTTTATTTTGGAAATTGAATTTTATGATGTAAAGACGTAATTAAGGTTCTATTTTATTTTAATCTTTCAAATATAAATTGTATCACTTTCATAAGGATATGTTAAAATCCAAATATGGATGCTCTTGGTATTTATATGGTTGTGTTTTTATTAACCTCTAGTCCCATCAATTGAATTCTGTTTATTATTCTTTCTTACATTGTTATGTTTCAATTAGATTAAATTTAATGGTTTTATATATATCTCTATAATTTTTTATTTTCTATGTTATTTGTCTCAACCAACCTAAATCCATCTTAACTCCAAATATATCAAGTGTCAATGAGGATTGTATCTCTGAAGATTTTAAATTTTCCTTCATATGCATCCTCTAATAGTTATAAAGAAAAATCCCACTAAGTTATATATATATATATATATATAAAACTTTGTGTGTTTGACAATGAAGATGTTGGAGCTTTCATGTCAAAAATTCATGATATTACTAAAATTAATTTTCTTTTACCTACATATAAAATTAAATCGATAGAAAGATTGGATATGAAACTCATTTTTTTGATTATCACGTGCAGATTCTAGTTGAAATCAAGTCAAACATCAAATATTTATTTCATGTTTTTCAAGGAGGTGGAAAAAAATTAAGAAGAGATTGGTTGGAAAGTAAAATAGGCTATGATCATTACAAAATTGATGTAAATTAGTGTTGTTTTTCCATCAACCTAGTTGCATTTTGAAATAGGTTGTTCAATGTTCAACATGTAATTAAGAATTTAAACCTTTTTTTAAATTTTCTTTTATGATGTGAGGAAATAAATATTTTTTGAAATAAACTTCTCATTTTGTTTTTAACTTTTCTACTATTAATTATTTCCCCTTCATATGATTATGTTAAAATTCAAATATTAATGCCATTCATATTTATATGGTTGTGTTTTTATTAACTTCTAATGCTATTGATTGCATTATATTTATTCTTCCATGTTACAACTGTTGGAAACAATGTTAACATTGAGAGGGGGGGTGAATCAATATTAAGGCTATCTTTAATTTGTTATGCCAATTTTATATTTTCTCATTCAAAAATGGAAATTATTCATGTGAGAAATCAACAATGTATCACACACAACAACATGAATCATCACATGAACACAAGCACCATGAGAAACACACACACATTGGACACAGATTTAATGTGGAAATCCTTCCGAGAGAAAAAACACAAAATCTAGTTTGTTATTTGATGTAATAATAGCTCCTACTCTATTACATCAAAAAATTTATGAGGCCCTACTCACAGGAAGCAGCAACTCCCCTTTGATTGTTTGTTAGCACCCACTAGTAGGAAGCACCAAATCCCTCCTTTTGTAGACACATGATCAACTTACCATAAGCACCATCTAAAGCAAAAACTTCATGGATTTGTTGCAAGCACCAACTTGTAGCTCCTTGGATTTATGAAAGAACAAAATTGCAAGAGGTACCAACCCACAAGCTATCTTCAAACACCCACTAAGAAGGAAGAAATAACTCTCTAGTTTGTAGGCTCCAATCAACACTCAATAAGAAACTAATACTCATTGTTTATGGCAACCTCTCTTCCTGTTTTCAACTTTGTGTTCTCCTTTTCCCTTGGCCCATGCAACATTCTCTATCCTCTACTCACTCTACAAAAACCCACTATTATGCTCAAAAACATTCACAAATACACAACCCTCTTTACACTCTTCCCACTCTGCAGCAACCTACACTCTCATACAGAGTTGTCTTCTTTCATCCCTCTTCTTTTTCACAAGAACTCTTGACCTCTTCTTTGCAGCCCAGACACACTTGGTCTCCTTCTCCGCAATGATCTCACACACACAACTCTCTCAACTATGTTGCACCCCCTACTTGCTCAATTGCAATCCTGGGTTTTGCTCCTCCACTGTGCAAGGAACGATGATGTCTTTTTTTCCATCCATTCTCCGTGAGAGTGTACTTTAAGCATGGCTTCCCATTCTCTTATTGTGGCTAAATTCATGGACACTCCAACTTAATTAATGATGATAATGTGTTTCGTTCACTTAACCATTGCAGTTGCATTAAATCATAGAATGGGAACTTGATCGTCTCTCCATATTAAGCATTAATTCTTAATAAAAATAGACATTGAAAAAAGGCTCTCCATTCTTATTAATTTGATCACATAACTCATATTGTACTTCAGGTATGGCTCTTCTAGTTTGTGGTCAGAGCTTCTACACTAAGCATTGTTTTTAATTGAATTCCTTGTGTCATGCAAGGAAGCTCAGGCCACATGGTCCTCACTCAATGAACCTCTGACATATCACATGCGTTCGTGGAATATTAAACAATACCCTTAATTTGTCTATATATTGGAAAATACCTCTAAAATGACATTATTTAACCCCCTACCAATATGAACCCAATACACCTTCCTAATTTAAAAACGCCTAATTTCACTAGATATTGTAGGTATCCATCTTTTCATTAACATTTTTTATACCCCTTTATATTTTTTCATTAACTTTGGGCTCCATTTTTTATACCTGCCAATACAAAAACCCTCTACCCCTTATATATCCCCCAATATATTATGTCATTTTTTCCTCAATAAATATCCCCCAATATGAACCCACGTGGTATGGTATTGCTCCGCCAGTGAAGCCCCCATGGCTCAGGGATGGTTTGTTCTATATAAATCAATCTCACAAATTATTCCTACAAACCATGGTCCTCTATTGTATTATTCAATTCCATTGAAACCAATTTGAAAATATAGCTACTTACTCATTTATTTCCAATAAACCTATGCATGTGGTTCTTCAAGATCAACCTTAATTTTTTAAAAATCGTTGTCAATTCATCCACAAGTATGACACACTACCAAATATGGTACATATTCCAAATGTAGCGCATGGTGCTAAAGAGTTGCTGACTCATCCATGCTGACTTTTATGTTTCGCTAAGGCCTTTTAACATAACTTCAACCAGTCATGGCCCAAGAACTTTATTTATAAGTGACACTGCATAATTCCTTTCATGTGTGATTTTCCCTTTAAGCCTCAAGGTCGTAATCTCCATGCATTAACCCTTGAGTGCCCTCTATCACATGTTGCCTAGAGTACCAAGTTTTGGGCCAGCTTTAGCCTCTAACCTACTCGTCTCAACTCCTTTTTCTTTATATTTGGCCTAAAGGCCCTTGGTGAGCATAACACATTAAAACCATCATATAAATAAGACTCGGGGGCATGTGACGTTATTTGACAGAACTGTCAAATGTCAACAAAATCTCTGTCTCCTTGCTCTGTTACCGCAACCAAGCACTTTTCCCACCTGCTTATTTACATCGGGGTGAGACTTGTGGACTTCCGTGTCTAGTGGGACCCCCTCACTACGTTCACTGGCCAATCAAAGGCCCCACCAGGATTAGATGTCTAACTAACGTGTACCAACACTTATTTCTTTGCCCCTTCTTTTTGTGTCCATTAGAAAATGTTGGGGTCTTCCTTTTGGGATGACATCTCCCACTAGGACCACCTTTGTACTCACACACCAATTAAAAACCTACAAGAATAAGTTATCAATCCACATGTGCCCAATGCCTAGTCAGCTTAGGGACTTTGCATGTGTTCCTCTCTAATCCTTCCGAGGTAGCCCTTCCTAGATGATCTCATGCTTACATCATGAACCCCGCATGGCACCTCCTGAGTTGTGACATGTGTCACCCAGATTTGGCCCATTAGGCCACCTAAAAATATTGAATCTTCCTACCACGTTTCCCCCATACAATTATGTAAAGCTAGCATCATTCACCTACATCATCTCGTGAGAGCCAATAATATGTTTCCACTTGTCCCTATTAGAGAGGAGAGAGAAAGGGTCCCTGAGGCCTTATTTTTCTACCAATTTCCTTTACAAATTTTTCTTCATTTTTCCACTGGGTCAGCTCTTCATTGTATTTTGCTTTGTAATACCTTCAGGCTAGCCCTCAATGAGCTAAGATGTTGGAGCGGGGACCTCCTGCTCAACTCTCATTAGTTTGTGCTTTCCTCTATAGCCTAACTTGCTTATATCCTAGTGCTTAACGTTGTGTGCCCCTTTTAATCGTGCCAAGCTTAGAGTGGACTCCATTGGGATAAATCTGATGGGAAGACGTCACTTATTGGCATCATGCCACTCATTCTGATTGAGCACTTTATCAAATCCACCAGGGTATTTCTGTCGGCCTTCCCCTGTCAAGCCAAGATGTCAAGTGGGTTCTTCCTGCAACCAATGAAGTTCTTCTTCTTTTTTGTCCATGCCACATAGACCCAATCCGCCTTTTGTCTCCTTCGTGAACTTTGCCACTGGATTTGGCTACTTTTCCAAACTTGGCTATGTGTAAAAATTGTTTCCAACCTTTTCTAACTTTGCTAGTTTTACTTGGGGGTATTCAAATTATATTGGCTCTATCTCATAAACCAAGAGGTCATTTTTGAACTTCCGCATAACATTGGAAAGATTTTCCAGCGCTTAATCCAACTATGCCATCTGTAAGAGAATCTAAGCTAAAATATTAAGGAAAAAATGCCTTCAAATCATGGGACCAAGAAAACATCATAATTATAGGACTTTATAGCTTATTTTCATAACCTACTACTATGATTGTTATCTACCTAAGACTGCAACAACCATGAAAGTCTCCCTAAGCTTGACAAACCATGCACATCAATGATAGTCCCAATTTCTATCATAGATAGCCTAGTGGACATCAATGCCAACGTATTTGTTGCCACTAATATGAATGCTCATCTGGTTGACATCAATTCCAACACATATTCTGCCACTAATATCAATGCTCGTCTAGTTGACATCAATTCCAACACAATTGTTGCCACTGGCCATCCAAACAATGCCAACTGTCCAACAATCCCCCTTTGGCATTGATGGAAATAGTGCATCACTTCTCCACATTAATGGCCAATCCTTATCTTTCTTCCACACTTCTCCTAGTATGAGCCACCAATGGATTTCTCTCCTCTACATTAGCCATCACAGCTTCTCGAATAGGCTTCTCTCCCATTTTGAAATCAATGGAATAGGGTTACAAGGTGCTTCTTCTCCCACTTTCAATCACTAACTATCAATGACAGAGGGTATGACTATTGATGTGCATTCTACTCTACATAATTCTCTTCAAGGTCTGATATCTTCTTTATGGGGCTCATGAAGTCTATCATGTACTTGTTTCTTCTCTAGAAAATGGACATATGTGATATCCTCCCCTGAACATATAATGCCTCCTTTTTATTAAACCTCAAGTTCTAAACTCCTTAGGCTCCTAGTTGAATATTCATTCTACCAATGCATATTTTGTATCACTTAAACAAAAACTAATACAAATTGAAATTGCTCATGGTATTTTCGTAGTGATGCATTGAGATCGCTCTTCAATGTTGTTCCTGCTTCATCCTCTATGCTTACTTCTCCTCAATGTCTTAATCACTTCTCCCCTTGAGATCATACCTCTTCCAAATATGAGTTGTTTCTTAAATAACACCAATTGCACCAAGAGATTGATACAATTTTGATAATGTACCAGGCAAACTCTTATAGTTCTTTCTAAAAAATAATTCCCACTTACATGAAAAGGTTCCTCCACATGAACTAAAGACCTCCAATTGACATATCGTTATCAATTGAAAGTTAAGGAACATGCAAAGCTTATAATAATTATGTTTTACGAACACAAGACTGCTAGGCTTAGTCAAATTCACAACTTAAAAGAAATAAGGGTATTTCACCCAAGGTGCAAACCTTTCATTTACGCAACAATATTTCTTTATGAGGCTGAAAATTGTTTCATGCTATTGTTTACTAAAGAAACTCTCCCTGAGGCAATGCTCTTTGATCTCATGCAACTGCTTCCATGCTTCTGTGTGGGGAGTGGTCCTTTAGACTTGAATTACCTGTGGGCCTATTTGTTAGAAAATATATATTATGGAGCAATGGAACACATAAAATATTGCAGAAATATAAACACAGAAAACACATAAAATAAGAGAGACATAGATATACGTGGTTCACCCAGTTTGGGCTACATCCATGGAGAAACAACCATTCCTTCTTTTATTATATTATCCAGCAAACTAAAGAGATACAACCTACAGTAGATCTGTTGTAACACCCTCTTCGCTCTCAATCTCCTCTCTCTTCCTCACTCAGAATACGGATATATATAGACGCAATAAAATTCCCTCATATATAGTGAGGGGTTTCCTTCTAGGGAAAAAAAACCTAAATTAAACATAACTTCTACCGTCAAATCATCCCCTAATGAACGGCCCAGATTGACTAGAAATTACTAGACTTTTACAAGGCAATTTTACATCTATTTTTAGCTTCAGGAGCGCTGCCCCCGAACCCTCGCTGAGGGACCGCTGTCCCCTGGACCCCCAGAGGGGGGACAAGTTCCCCCCGCACCCCCCCCCCCGCGTGGAGAGGTGTACAGTCTTCCTGGGGTATACATCCAGCTAAAACCTTTGAATACAGAAGATAATCAAGCTCCACACCCAACACTATTTTCATTCCACACTTCTAATGCAACTCATCCTCTTCTTCCACAACATAGAGTATTGTTGTTTACTCCTCATAAAACCATGTTTGTTGCACTCTCCTCTTTCTTACAATGTTGACATATTTTAAAAAAACCAATTTATTATTTTAATAAGCAAGCGAAACTTAACAATACCATCAACATTCAAATGCACTTTTGATTATTCTTTTCTAATTTCTTGCATATGAGTTATTTGGACTCTCTAGAGACCATTCTATTCTTTTAATGAAGATAATAGAGGATCCACTCCCCATGATAAAATAATCCTCCTTCTTCTTCCAAACCTTTAATGGTCGAGTCCTAATAGGAGCATTACCTTCCATCTTCTTGCTTTCCCTTTTCAGGATCTATCTTGACTGCAAAAGGCTAGAGGAAACTTCTCCTTCAACTCCTCTTTCTTCACCCATGTCTTCTTTTCACTGCCTCTCTTCTTTCTCTCCAAGGCAAAATTGATTGGGATGCTACTCCCATTCATCACTCGAGACTTGCTCTCATTATAGTTGGGAATTATAGAGAGATTCATCACTGAAATATCAAGATTATCTTTTTTAATTTTTCCTTGTTTTTCCTTTAGAGAAACATCTTCTCCTTGACTATTTCTTCCTATTTTTAGCATGTCCCTTTGGAACAAATTATTGATGACAAATTTGACTTCCAGATTTCTTCTATAGTTTCCTTTTGTCTTCAAACCCTGAGATGCTCCATTTTGCTTCATTATCTAAGATGCAGAATATGTTCTACTATATTTGCGAGCATTCTTATAAATCCTTCTCTCATTACCATAATGATTTTTGCTAGGCCCTTTCTGCATTCTTAGGCTACCACTACCCAACACATCTTGTTTTCTCACATGCGATCTACAATCTATGGCTTTATTTCCAAAATTATTGCAAGAGAAGAAATATCCATAAAAGGACTTTTGCGAACTGAAGAGACCATTTCTTTGGGGGAATTTTCCTTGAGGGGGAAATGACCTCTATTGGTTCTTCATGTTCCTTCCATGGCTATCTAAATTTTTGCTTTGCATTCTTCCTTATAGCTACCTGATTCTCTTTTGCTACTCTCCTTGTTGTTGTTGCTTAACATTCTACTACTCTCTTGTCTTCTCTTGTTGTTGTTGCTTTCCTCTCTATTACTATGGTCCAACAACTTATTTTCCTTTGTTCTCATTGGAACCTCCAACTTCCTTTATCTGGGAAGTTGAACCTTCATCCTTTACCTTCTTGGAGATTGAATCTTGTTTAAAACCTAACCCAACTTTGACATGAGGGGATCTTTGTTTAACAAGCATGTCATTCAAAGGCTTCCAACCCTCCTCCATCTTCTTATATTGAGACAGATCTTTGCTTACCCTTTCAAGGTCATGCCTCCATGAGAAAACCTTGGCTTGTAGTCTCTCACAAAGGGCTTCCCTTTAATTCAAATAATTACTTAAAATCTCATTAAATCTGCTAGCCTCTTCTTATTGAGCATTTAAATCAAGAATTTTTTTTAATTTCTCATTTTTAAGATCATATTCTTGTAAATGTTTCTTCTCCTTGAGATTTTCTTCTGATAACTTCTTGATATCTTTTAGTGTAGAGAACGATTTATTTCTAAAGTATATCATTTCATCTAGATCCTTTTCTCAACTATCAGAGATTCTAGCTGAGCCACCACAGAGATCTAAATTCCTCTTTGTGTCCATGGAACCTTCCACAGGTTTGAGGAGTAGTCCACGTTCATCACTCCTAGGGATACTCCTATTCTCTTCTTGCGATATACTCTTTTCCTCTTCATAGGATCCCTCATTTTCTATTCCTACTAAATTAGGTCTATCTTCCTTACTACTACTAGATGAATGTCTATCTCTATCTTCATATGATTCATATGAACATCTAGATAATGATTAACCTATTTCTTTACTTTTATTACAGAGAAATAACATACCTCCTAAGAAGCATGGCCTCTCTTATGAGTCTTCACCATCCTCTTGAGAGTGATGAGAACCAACTTTCTCACTGGAAGAAGGATCTTTAATCCTTTGATCATATCTCCTCTGTGATGCATCTTCTTCTTCTTCCTTCTCCTCTTCTCATTATCAACAACCTTCACATATTCAGGTTCATTCCTTGCATAGCAAGGTTCTTCAGCCTCCTTTGGAGCTATGTAGCTCTCTCTTCCATGTATATATTGCAATATGTTCAAAATTTCCTTATATGTGTCACAATGCCTTACTTGTTTAGCATATGGCTTTAATAGCCCTTTCATGATCACCTCCTTGGCTTCTATATTGAATTCATTCTTCTCTCCATACTCTAAAGACAACCAAACATTTTCATTGTTGACCATCAAATAGGCTCCCATTGCAATCCTCTAGATCTCATAGAATGATACATTTAGAAAACCAAACTCCTTCTGATGTAAGCCAAGTTTGATTAGCCATTGTTTCCCTTTGATCTACCTTCAAGTAGTTACACTATTCCTGAAGGAACCATGCTCTAATACCAATTGTTGGAAACACTCTTAATACTAAGAGGGAGGGTGAATTAGTTTTAAGGCCAAATTTAATTTTTTATGCCAATTTTATATTTTCTCATTCAAACATGGCAACTATTGATGTGAGCAATCAACAATATATCACGTGCAACATCATAAATCATCACATGAACACAAGAACCATGAGTAGCATACACATTGGACATAGAGGTTTAATGTGGAAACACTTTTGCGAGGAAAACAACCAAATATTTTTTGTTATTTGATGTAATAATAGGACCTACCCTATTACATAAAATTATTTATGAACCATCACTAACATGAAGCACCAACTCCCCTTTAATTGTTTTCTAGCACCCACTAACAGGAAGCGCCAACTCCCTCCTTTTGTAGACGCCTCATCATCTTACCAGAAGGACCATCTGAAGAACCAACTTCATAGAATTTTTCGCAGGAACCAACTTGCATCTCCCTAGCTTTATGCAGGCACACAGTTATAGGAGGCACCAACCCCCAAGTTGCCTTCAGACATGCACTAAGATATAAGCACCAACTCCCTGTTTTGCACACACCAACCCACACTCAATAAGGAAATAATACTCACTATATATGGCGACCTCTCTATCTATTTTAAGCTATTTTTCTCCTTCTCCCTTGGCCTACACAACATTCTCTATCCTCTTCTCACTCTATAGAATCCCAATGTTATGCTCAATAACATTCATTAATACACAACCCTCTTTACACTCTGACGTCTCTACAATAGCATACACTCTCTCATAGATCTCTCTTCTCTCGTCCCTATTCTTTTGAACATGCACTCTCAACCTCTCCTTTGTAGCCCAGACACAATTAGCCTTCTTCTCAAGAGTGCTCTCACACACACAGAACTCTCCTCACAACTCTCTCAACTCTGTTGCATCCCTCGCTTGGTCAATTACAATCTTGGGTTTTGTTCCTCTACTAGGTAAGGTACGGTGCTGTCTTTGCTGCCATCCACATTTCCTGAGAGTGTACTATCAACATTACTTCCCACTCTACTATTGTGTTTGAATTCATGGGAAGTACAACTCAATTAATGATGAGAATGGATTCGTTCACTCAACCATTATAACTTCATTAAATCACAAAATGGGGAGCTGAGTGTTTATCTATATTAAGCATTAATTATCAGTCAAACTGCACACGACAACAAGGCTCTCCATTCTTATTAATTTGATCACATAACTCAAATTGTAGTTTAGGTATAGATCATCTAATCGGTGGTCCAATCTTCTGCACTAACCATTATTTTCAATTGAATTCTTTGTTTCATGCAAGGAAACTCAGGCATGGCTAGCTCTATATAAATTTTGCTCATAAATTATTCCTATAAACCATGGTCCTTTGATGTATTATTCAATGCCATTGAAACCAATTTTTATATCTAGCTACCGACTCATTTGTTTCCAATAAACCTATTCATGTGGTTGTTCAAGCTCAGCCTTATTTTTTCAAAAATAGCTTCCGAATCATCCAAAAGTAGGGTGCACTGTCAAATATGGAACATAGGCAAAATCTAGCGCACAATTCCAAACATCTACTGAATCATCCATGCTCCATTAATACTTTCTAAAACATATGCCAAAGCACTTTTATGTAGGCATAAATCCTTTTAACATAAATTCAACCTTTCTTTGCATGAGCACTTTATTTATAAGAGAAAATGCATAATTCCTCCTAGAGGCCCTTTGCACTTTAAGCCCTGAGGGCTTAATCTCCATGCATCAACCCTTGAGTGCCCTCTATGACATGATTCCAAAGGACCAAGTTTTGGGCCATCTTTAGCCTCCAACCTACTCCTCCCGGTGCATTTTTTCTTTGTATTTGGCTTGAATTCCCTTGGTCACCATAACAAATGAAAACCATTGAAAAAACAATACTTGGGTGTGCCTAACATTATTTGACAGAACCGTTAAATGTTGGCTAAACATCCATCTCTCGGCTATGTTACGCAAACCAAACACTTTTTGTGTCTACTTATTTCCACCGAGGTGAGCCTTACATTGGGATAGTGTCACCTACTAGTGTCATCCCGCTCATTCTTATTGAGCTCTTTATCAAATCCGTCGGGGTATTTCCATCGGCCTTCCCCCGCTAGGCCAAGCTATCAAGTGTGCCTCGCCTGCAACCAATGAAGTTCTTCTCCATTACTTTTCCATCCATGCCACATATGCTTGGTCCACCTTTTCGCTACTCCACTAACTTTATCATTGGGTTTGACTGCTTTGCCAAACTTGGCTATGCGCAAAAATGGTTTCTTACCTTTTCTAACTCTGCTAGTTTGACTTTGACTTTTACTTTGGAGATATTCAACTTTGACTGGATCTATCTCACAAACTAAGAGACCATCTTTTAAATTCCACATACCATTGGAAATATTTTCGAGCACTCAATTCAAGAACATCTAAGCTAAATTCCTAAGCATGGGACCAAAACACCATCATAGATATAAGACTTTATAGCTTCTTTTCATTTCTTTTTACTATGACGGTTCTCTACCTAAGACTGCAACAACCATGAAACTCCCCCTGTGTTTGACACACCATGCACATCAATGCTAACCTCAATTTCCATTACAGGTAGCCTAGTGGACATCAATGCCAACACATATTTTACCACTAACATCAATGTTCATCTAGCTGACATCAACTCCTACACATCTGCTACCACTAACATCAATTCTCATTTGTTTGACATCAATTCCAACACACTTGCTACCACTAGCCGTCTATACAATGCTAATTGCACAACAACAACCTTATGCTTCAATTACATTAAATTTATGCTTTAATTCGATATGTTGTTATGTTATATTTGTATTATGAATACAAAAATGGAAAGAGACCATATTTTAATATCTTAATAGACACAAAGGATGCATTTATATTATTTAATAATTGTATTGAATCTATAATCGCATAATTTTACGTTGAAGTTATCACAGTATTGACATATATCCATTTGATAGAAATAAATCATCTTGCATGGTGACAATGGCAATTTAAAAATGTTTATTAAAAAGAATATAATATTAATAAACTTGAATAATAATAATAATATTGTGGCATCCAAATGGTATATGAATCTATGAAACGTTGCAATATCTCATTTTTTTTCAAAATGCTATATTAGTTTAAAATTTATCTAGTTTAATCCCTTGGTTTTATAATGTTAATCCCAAGGGTTTATAATATTAATACCATTTTTTTATAATACTAATCCATTGGGCTTATAATATTAATAATCCCTTAGGTTTATAATATTAATCCATTGGGCTTTTAATATTGATAATCATTGGGTTTATTAATACCTTGGGTTTATAATATTAGTCTCAAGGGTTTATAATACTAATCTTAGGGTTTATAATCCTAGGGTTTAATATATTTAAGTCAGGGTTTAATATATTTATGTTAAGGTTTATATCCTTGGGATTTATAATATTGGGTTTTATGATTTTAGGGTTTATAATATTTAATTTAATATTAGGGTTTAATATTGTGATGTTCGAATGGTATATAAATGTGTCTAACATCACATTCTAACAAACATTTGTTAGGGAAAATACTGAATGGGGGCAGGTGAAACAATAATTTTAATTCACTTCAACTTTTCATTTCATATTCTAAATTTTGTATGCTATTGTTCTTTCTGCAATAACCTTTTTTTCCTTCATAACAAACAGGGTGCCTTTTGAGACTTTCAGCCCTCCATTATGACTTGTAAACTTGTAACCATCCGAGTCCAACACTCCCAAAGAAATCAATATTTTTCTTAATTCAGGTACATGTCTAACATCAATTAATGTTATAACTATATTATCATAAATTTTAATTTTCATATTTCCCATCCTAAGAGTTTGGCAGGATACATTATTACCCATAAACACAAAACTACCATTCACAACTTCAGATGACAAGAACCAATTTTTGTGTGGACTCATGTGATGAGAAACACCAAAATCTAACAACCAATTATCATATCTGAAAGACATTAAGAACAGGTAAAGCTTCATCTACCATACCCAATTCAGCTGATAAAACTTCATCAATCATACGTGGCTCAACTTTATTTGCTTCCTTCTTTGGGTTTTCAGACTCCTTTCATTTCCAAGAGTCTTTCTTGAGGTGTCCAATTTTGTTGCAGTATGATCATTTGGCTTTACACTTCTTGCCCTTTGATTTTGATCTGGAAGAATTCCTTGCTTTCTCCCCTCTTTCCTTTGACCTGCCTCTGGCTACCAGGGCTTCAAATGCAAAGGTTTCAATACTGAAATTTTTCCTTCTTCAGCTAACAGAGCTCCCATAACTGAATCAAATTCCAAAGTCTTAGTTGTGCTCAAATTGGTAGAGCTTTCAAATTCGTCCCATGAATCGAGCAAAGAACACAACAAAGTGATAGCTTTATCTTCTTCTTGAAATTTAACTTCCATATCTGACAATTGACAAATAAGTGTATTAAAAACATTTAAATGTTCTACAATTTTTCTACCCTTCTTCATCCAATGTTTCTAGTTTTCCCCACAAACCTATTGTTGAAGTTTATATTAAAGAGAACTTCATCTGCTAGGCATACCCTGGTGGTATGAGAGCTCAGGAATCCAAGTCCTCCTAGTCCAAATATGTCATGCTATCAAGTTTCTTTTTATGTCGTCTAATGTTTTGTGCGACCCTTGTTGCAACACCAAATCCCTAACTTTCAGTTTCCATAAATCAAAATTATTCTTGCCGATGAACTTCTCCACTTTGAACTTTCCATTCACAATTTTGGCCATTTCTTCCCACAAATTTTTCTACTATGGTTTCCTTGTTTCCCTTCTTTCTTAAATTTCTAGCTAGGGTTTTAAAAAAAAGTCCTATTTCCTTTCTTCAACTAGGGTTTCTTTAAAAAAAAAAAATCTTCTACTTTCAATTTCTAGAATTTGCCTCTAAACCCTATTCAATTTCCAGAATTTTCACCCGACAATTTTGCACAGAAAAAACCCTCTTCAATGAATTTGTCTTTAAACCCTATTCAATTTCCATAATTTTCACTCGACAATTTCATAGAGAAAACCCTTTCTAATAAAGTAATTATGTTTTCTTAGAAAAAAACTCGAATATCAGTAATGTCTACCTTTTCAAAAAAATATTCTCAAAAAAATTTACCCAATTTTGATTCAATTGATTGTGCCTTCTCTTTCTAGCACTGCAGCAGACACAACAACTTTCTTCCTCCCTCCAAACGGTGAATAGGGTAATACGCCAACAAGTTTGACTTTGAAAAATGACGGATACTCCAGCTCAAGCTCTTCCCTCCAACGACAGGCTCAACTTAAAAGATTCATCCTTTCTCAGTGGACACGACATCCAATCAAATTGCACGTCTCCTTTCTCAGCGGTAGATACTACTTTTAATATGGATTCTCTCCATTTTTAATACAAATTCTCTCCAACGTAGCTTCCCTCCAAACGTGGAGGTGATATTTGGAAACCGCAACAATTTATCGAGTGAGCTCCGATGTGTAGGGTTTTCCAAACAGTGACCATTTCTCTCCGCCGGTGGTGGTGCCTCCCCTTTGTCTTTTGGAGACATGCTCACGAGCTCTTCAAAATGGTATCACAATGTGATCCCGACTTCACCTTAGCACTGATACCACTTGTTGGTCTCAGGAGTTCATTAAACAGGAAAGAAATATAGAGAAAATGACTAGGAAACTGAAATAAACATACACAAGTAAACACAATGAATTTACGTGGTAAAACCTTTACTATGTGCCAAGAAAACCTCCACAAGGCAAGGGATTGGAAATCTTTATTAATCAAAGATAATTCTCCGTGATACAAGCCTCTTGGGCAATCCCAATTAATATGGGCTTACTTTGTTAAATAACTCATTTTCATTATACAATTGATTGACTGATAATAAACCAAATTTACCTATAATTACATTATTTACATTACTTTGTTGTCACATTTCAACATATGAGGCTTTTTGTTTGTGGGATAAGGGACTCACGACCATGCAATGATTTAAATTATAATTTCTACACAGGTGTGCATACTCTATATATTCTCTATGCCCATTTGGATCTGAACTTGTGACCTCTTAGAATGAAAAACATGTTTTTGACTATTAAGTTACTATGCCATACCAGTATAAACCAATATTTGTAAAATATATAAAGCAAAAAAAAGAAAATTATGTGAAAAGCCTCATATCTTAAGTAACGTATGACTTCTTAAGTTTAAGGCTATAATGAATTTTGTAATTTAAAAAATATAAATAACCTTATAATATTTGAAAACATAGCCATGCGTCAGGATAATGATGAGTCCTCTGCAATAACACAATTTGTTAAAGAAAATTTCATCATTTAGTTCCTGAATAGATGCTACATTCATTACCTTTTATAGGGAGAACTAACACTGAGTTAAGAGGAGGTTCTCTAGAGGCCAATATGGGGAGATTGTAATATTTAACATTTTGACCAGGTAAAAATAAAACAAAATAAAATTGAAATTAAACAATTAAAACAAATTAAAATAAAATAGAAAACATAAATTTCTTGATACATGAATTTTTTCCCTATAGTATTTTTCATTGATGTTTTTTGTAGGGTATTATTCTCTAATGTGGTATATTTAAAGATTAATAAGAAAATGAGTCTAGATCCATCTTAACTAGGGATCTACCAAAGGGCAAGAAAGGTCAAATCTCTTTTGAATACAAAAGAGGTGTGCACTTCAAAATAGATTTTATCCGCTAAGCTTTGATAGATCAAGAATTAACAGCTAAATCTATATTGATGTATTTCAAAACTCACTCAATTCTCACTTACTTTTTTTATATTTCATAATTTTACAATTCAATTCATTTCATTGTGAAAGTATATAAAGTTATTTAATTATTTCATTGTGAAAGTATATTAAGTTATTTAATTATGAGACATCATTATCCACTTGCTGTATTAATTTTTTTATTATAACTTTCGAAATTAAAAAATTGTTTTGAAACATAAAGTACATTATGTAGTGTTGTGATACGTTCTTGCTATATAGACCAAGAGTCCTGAATTTGTTTGAGTTGTGCCATGAACAGTGGACATAATAAATTGAAACTAAGAAATCTTGGTTGATCTCCATTTTCAAAGCATCTTAGATTGTAAAACTAAGGTTGGGAAGATTTGTGGTTGAGTATAAATGGGAACACATTTTTCTAACGAAGTACATAGGAATTTTTTGGTTGAGCGTCTACCTTGGGAAAAAAGATTAGACAAAGCTAAATGATGAATGATCTACTCATGGAAATAGAATAAATGGCATTAAGTACGATTTCGAAGTCATTGTTTAAGACTGTTCAGCCCGTTTTCCATTGTCATGGTTATTGCTTGGAAAAGGCAATCGAATCTACTCAGTAAAAGGAGATTGAATGGCGTTGAGTAGGACTCCAAGAGCATGATATATTAATTTAGAAAGGAGATGGACTTATTAGTCCCTGCCATCTAGCATCCGGCAGGGACTATAGTAATCGTTCTGGACGGAGATAGCATTAGTTCTATGTGTTATTCGGTTGTTATCTGAAAGTTTCGAAATGCTCTGTGCGGGGATATGCCTAAGTTTCATTCGCACCTCAGCTTGGCCATCTTATTTGGCCTCTTCCCGAGGCAGAAGAGGCTCGACCATAGCTTAAAAGCAATAAGCCCGGTGCATTTTCGCCGCTAACTGTCACCGGTCTGGTTTTAATGTTAACATTACTTCGATTCCTATTATCTGCCGGGGTATGCGAAGGTTTCGTAAGGTTATAACAAGGTTGTGCATTGGCAGCTGGTGCATGCGGTGGTTCAACAGCTGTTAGTATAAGGTGGTTCGGGGTAAGGCGGTGGAACTGCTCGATCTCAATCTATATCAATGCCTCTGACCAATGTGCATATGGAGCAGCAAAACCCATTGGAGCAGTGAACTCATGGTGAACATATAACAGCGCTACGGTTGCAGTCAATTCGCCTTACTTCATCGCCTGAAAGATTACGTTTCAGGTATTGCAGGCTTCTTATATCTCGTGCCCCCATGTTTTTTATGAACTTTCTAGACTCTGCACCGCACAAACAGTTTCAGAAAATGAGATAAACAATGGAATCGCGCTGACAAATTCAGAAAACGGTGGCAGTGAGGAAAACAGACAAGTCCTTTGTAATAGAGTTATGCACTAATTAGTTTTTTTTAACATATTGGGCCTACTTTTGTTTTATACTCTCACTGGCTATTGTTTTTCCTTAACAGGGTCTATGAACAGGATTTTTCTCGGCGTTTTCTTTTCTTTTTGTTTTTGAAACCCCATCCTACCAGGTGATTAGGAATTTTAAGATTTTTAATTTCATCCTTTTTCCATGAATTAGAATTTGTTAATACTCATAGTAATTATTTTACCTTTCCACTATGGTTGTGCAAGAATAGGAACGCATTTCCCTCTTCTGGCATTGTGAATTGGGAACCCAACTGGGTAAGTTATTCTAAAATTTTATTTTCCCTGAAGGGTATCCTTTCGATAGGCTCATAATTTCCTTTAGCATTTAGATTTACTCTTTTTTGCTTTCTATTCATACCGAGACTAACAATCCCATGTCCTTTTCTTTGTTGCAATCGAGTAATGAAATGGCCACGTTATTTTCTAGATAATTTTCTGTCTTTTAAAACGCTTCCTTAAAATTTTTCTTTTATCAATTAATTCAGTTTACTATGCAACCCTACACGGATATTTTTTGTTATTCCTCACGTTTACAGGTATGTCTTCAAGGATAGACTACATCGATAGTTTTTGTAATTACACAACGATGGTTTTCACACCTGATTCTAGCATCTTGGTTTATAGGTGAGGTTCCCTACCCTTCTCTCATACTTCACATGGTGACCCCAAAGTACGTTACTTACAAATTTAACTTAAGCGTGTCATAACCCAGAACAGGGTGTCTTTTCAATTTTTCTTGTTGGGTTAATTCCACCCTAGCAAGGTCTGGCATATGTTTTTATGGTCTTATGGGGATTAGCGGGATTTCTTGAGCTCATAGGTATATATCGCTGTGTGAATCGTGAAAACGTTCAGCGAAAAAGTGAACGTACCTTAACGCTGCAAGGAGACGGCGCAGACTCCACCATTATACAATGGTCCGACACGGCTGAGACTCCCGGACCCGACGGCAAACCGTTGGGTACATATAACAGCGCTACTGTTGCAGTCAATTCGCCTTACTTCATCGCCTGAAACATTACGTTTCAGGTATTGCAGGCTTCTTATATCTCGTGCCCCCATGTTTTTTATGAACTTTCTAGACTCTGCATCGCACAAACAGTTTCAGAAAATGAGATAAACAATGGAATCGCGCTGACAAATTCAGAAAACGGTGGCAGTGAGGAAAACAGACACAGTTTTTTCATTTTCAAGCCACTCAAGGTAAAGCTCAATGAACATTCATTGCAGAATTAAACGCTGGCTCTCTGAACTGAGTTACATATGTTAGCTTGATGCAACATTTAAGTGGCGCTGTTACGGATTGCATGCTATGTAATGGTGATAGAGGATAGAGTGGCAAGGCATGTGGCTCTCATGCGAAGGCCCACATAGTCCACTAACTTTTTTTCTTTTTTTTTTATTCCATGCGCCTTTACATGCCAATGATAATACAATTACATGATTCTGCCTTTATTTTCTCGTTCTCACATGGCTTATGTTTAAAATATTTAAGGCTGAAAGGCGTTACCATTCTCATTCCTTCCCTTCACCCTTTTTCACCGCCTTTCTCCATAAGAGAAGCCTTTTCGTTATTCCCATTGTCTATTTTTGACCACTTTCACACCAGATACAGGCCAGAATCTGTCTCTCCTTTTCTTTGGTATGTCCAACGTTTTTGCCTGTTCAGAAAACGGTGGCAGTGAGGAAAACAGACACAGTTTTTTCATTTTCAAGCCACTCAAGGTAAAGCTCAATGAACATTCATTGTAGAATTAAACGCTGGCTTTCTGAACTGAGTTACATATGTTAGCTTGACGCAACATTTAAGTGGCGCTGTTACGGATTGCATGCTATGTAATGGTGATAGAGGATAGAGTGGCAAGGCATGTGGCTCTCATGCGAAGGCCCACATAGTCCACTAACTTTTTTTCTTCTTTTTTTATTCCATGCGCCTTTACATGCCAATGATAATACAATTACATGATTCTGCCTTTATTTTCTCGTTCTCACATGGCTTATGTTTAAAATATTTAAGCCTGAAAGGCGTTACCATTCTCATTCCTTCCCTTCACCCTTTTTCACCGCCTTTCTCCATAAGAGAAGCCTTTTCGGTATTCCCATTGTCTATTTTTGACCACTTTCGCACCAGATACAGGCCAGAATCTGTCTCTCCTTTTCTTTGGTATCTCCAACGTTTTTGCCTGCTTAAACAATTTCTTCCTTTTTCCGTTTGCATTTTCATTTTTCCCATTGTTAAGAATGCCGCGTTTTAAATGAGATTGATGAACATAAGGGATTTACAGAGATTGAAATTTTCCAAGAATAGGCATATTCTTGCGTTTAGAAGTCTTGAAGTCCTCAATTCTTATTCAAGCTTCATGTCTTCATTGATTTTCCAATTTCCTTTGTTAATCTGAATTTCGCAGTGGTTTTAAGAGTAGCATTTAATTCTTTTACAAGAACACAGCAGTCCCTGTATTAAGATCTTTTGTGGTCGATCATTCTATAATGTAAAACTCAAACTAAAAATAAAAATACGGAGAATAAGAAAATCCGAGCATCTTAAGCTATTGTCATTAATATCGATGTTCCAATCTTTAAATTTGGGATTTCTCGGTATTTCCAAGCATTTTGTTTGATCGTCAATAACCAGATATGTCAATCGTTAAATTCTTTTTGGTCTTACTTTGCAACAATGCATTTCATACAAGGTACCCGTTATGCGCATCTCTGCGAAGAATGGATACTAATATGCAAATCTTTATCTCCAGGTCGTTCGAATTGCTAAAATGGCTGAATGAATGATTATATCTTGCAGTCTGAAATCATTCTATGACAATGATTTTGATTTTGAGCTGGCAAAGTTGAGGAATCAAATCTAAGGTCTGCAATCTATGGGAGAGTGGAAATTTTAATTCGACTGTCCATTTTCTATTTCATCGCACCATTTGCTTGTGGAAATTTTAATTCGACTGTCCATTTTCTATTTGATCGCACCATTTGCTTGTGATCTACTTTTGACAGGAAGTTTTCCAGTAGTTTGTTGCATTTTTGGCATACCTTAGAACGTAAAGTTTTGGATGTTTCTGTTGTAGAATGGCTGACAGCTTTAGAGTAAGCAGGTCTATACGAGTGTAGAAATGACAGCTTTTGTGTAGGCCTTACAATTTGAAACGCTGTTTTCTTATGATCTAGTCGGGTTCCAAAAGCATTCCTGAATTTTCTAACTTAAGTAATCTTGTAGCCTCTCTCAGTGCTTATGTGTACCGTATTTTGAAATTTCTCTGTCAATTTTAAGCATTGTGCACTGTCAAAGGGCTTGGTCGAGGACTGTAGATTTGATTCTCTTTCAGTTAGTATACACTTGAAATTTTAGTTTCCTCTTGTCATGTGCCTTGTCTTTGCGTACTTGACTTCTCGCCTAGACTCATCTTGCCAAATTTATTTGAGATAATTTCTGCATTTTTTTTGCCGCTGCATGAAAGCTTAGTTACCGATGACCATTTGAACACCAATTAAATAGGGTATTTTTTGTTTGTTTTTAGCCCGTCAAGTTCCTCATGTCTTGACTAGTGCACATACTACTACAGGAGTAGTTTCCAAAGCTTCATCTAACATAGAAAGCAAGTTGCCTACCTACCGAACCCTTGCACGGCTATGGCTTTTTCAGCGTTGCATTAGGTAATGCTCTCTACAACTTAGCAGCCAAGGGATCTTCTATGTATATTCTTTCTTTCTTTGCGTTTTAGACCACTTCAACTAAGGTTATGAGTTGTATTTGTATGCTAACTCTGCCCAGGTTATAATAGGTTTAACATTCCAAAATGTCTCGTTTCTCTGGCTCACCCTGTACCGGAATATGATAGGAGATTTACAGTAAGATCCCCACTCGACTCTTGTGCTAGGAGTTACGAATTGTTTGAATAAATTGTTCTACTACCTCGACAACTATCTGGCTTGTGCCCAACTAACAATCATGAGCGTGAATATTTGGCTTGACTCTTTAGTGTGGGAAGTTATTAAATTCAATTACCCTAATGTTTCTTGGGTTTTCTTCTTTTCTTTTGTTGAGATTACACGCTTTGTTTATTTTGTGGATAAGGGTCTGACCCAAAATTTCTTTGTGGTTGCAAAATTCCTCAAAATGTTTAATTCCTTCAACTTCTTGTGAAGATGCTCAAGGACTACCTCATCTGACTGGCATGCATGGGTTACAGGTACTTCCTTGTCTTTTTATTTCTCAAGCCACCGAGTGCTAAGAAATCAACAACCTTTGTTATTTTATAAATAGGATTCTTTTTAAACCGAATTCCCTCTCAGGGTTTCTTCGTGGTATACTTAAATTTGAAATTCTAAGGGTAGAGGATTTACCCTATCTGTTTTTCACTGGGTATATGTAATGTTTATGAAACTTGAATGGCATTTTCTAGAATTTTTAGCCACCAAAGGATAGGTTCGTGGATGAAGTTTAGATTTTACTTGTGTTTTTGATAGAATGTTTTTGGCTTTTCACTGAATACATCAATGGATATTCTTTTGTCTTTTCATCCATTATGCTTCACAAAATTGTACTATAAATTCATTATTCATATACATATATGCTTGGAAAGAAATGTTTTATGATTGGGCTTCTCCTGGGCGTGTGATGATTATGTCTTGACACTGTTAAATTCTTTAAGTTTTGGGTTTGCAGCATACATTATTTCAAATATGTTATATAGGTCTTTTCTAGGTTTTATTCATGTGTAAATGTTAGCAACATTGATACCACTCAATCTTATTTCCCTTGTTGTTGTTATTTATGAGATAATTTGGTCACAGTTTCGAGCCTTGCATGGCAGATTTGTCTTATTAAATTAGAAACAGAGTACCTTCATTTCTTACAACATGTTGGCCAAATTCTTTGGCTTGATTAAACTACTAAACTTGGTTGCGTTATTTGTATTCCAGTTTATGTTGCTAGATATAAATATGTTTCAGATAACTTGCAATAGGAATTTACTGTCTTCTCTAGAATTATGTGCTTTATTTTAAGTCTTCAATGATTAGATTTTTGTAAATAATTATTCCATTATTCAACAAGCACTTATACCCTGTCAGAACAGGTCTTGGTACCTCTGAGATAAATATGTTTCAGATAACTTGCAATAGGAATTTACTGTCTTCTCTAGAATTATGTGATTTATTTTAAGTCTTCAATGATTAGATTTTTGTAAATAATTATTCCATTATTCAACAAGCACTTATACCCTGTCAGAACAGGTCTTGGTACCTCTGAGACTATCAAGGTATGCCATGAAAGCATTGGCCAATTAATTCTTGTCTTCTTGATACAAACAGCTCACATATTGTTGTAGTTCCTTTGCTCTATGTATTTTTTGGTACACTGTGTCAATAATTGTAACACTGTAGTGAGCAGAATGAATAATCCAATTCAATATACAGCAATTCATACAATCCAATCTTCAAAACCTGAGCTTGACAGAACAATGTATGTATAGATTAACCAAAATTCAAGAGTGTAAGCTTGTTCAGAGTTAACTTCAGGGCAGATTTTAATCATAAAATGAATTCTACATAACTGAAATCAATCCAGAAGCCCTAACCAGAAGTTTGTAACCAAAGTTGTTACAGAAATTACTACAGATCTGGAACTATCCTTTAGCTCGTTCTTTGCTCAGGATCTACTGACATATGAGCCACAATTCCCTTCCTTTTCATCACTGTTCTGCCTCACGTCAGCTACAGAGGCCCGAACCTGTGAGGGCTTTTACAAGGTATCACCGGAGGGTTAATATGCTGATAACGCCTGCACTCTATGAAGCACATAATGTTTTTAAGGGATCAAAGGTTTTCAACTTATGGACCTTAGTACATGCTTAACCATTTACTATTAGTCAAGCAGTACGATACTTTTCAAAGATCTTTGTTTGTTGAATATAATAAATTAACCCAAATATGAGTTGCCTAGAACAAGACTTATTTAGACTTTAAACAGGAAGTCTTTGCATTTGTTCTCAAATCTTTCTCATTCTAGTATACTGCAGCATATAAATAATGACATAAGACATTCCGGAAATCAAGATTGGCATGTAGTAGGGTAAGGACATATTGGTCAAAGACCAAAGCAGATCCATTGATTAATCAAGGTGAATAGGTGGTCAGTGGATTGATGGATGCTCCTTTCTGAAGTAGTTGGAAGACCTCTTTTGCATAGAAACTTTAAAACCTTGCTTTGATCATACCCAGCTATGATTACATTCATTGCAATCGTTGTTCCAACTGCCAGTCCTGCCGATTCTCCTATCTGTTCCATTGGAAACTCGCGGTTACTGTAATAAGAAATTTAATGGCATGTGCAGGCATATCTCATCCTTATTAAATGAATACAAATAGTTCA
The DNA here is from genome assembly GCA_031772625.1 of Pinus tabuliformis. Taxonomy (NCBI): domain Eukaryota; kingdom Viridiplantae; phylum Streptophyta; class Pinopsida; order Pinales; family Pinaceae; genus Pinus; species Pinus tabuliformis. The sequence goes on along the minus strand of CM062810.1, from coordinate 904,147,534 downwards.
AGAAAAATCGAGGGTAGTCAGAAATAGATACCGCTTTGGTATCAGTAGAGACAACAAAACATATTCTGAGCATCTTAATCTGACCATTAAAAAAAGAGTTGATTAATTAATCTCCCTTTATCTCTCAAATTCTCAAATATTCCCCCATCTATAATCAACAAATTCTCAAATATTCCAGAATTTACAATCAACATAAGTTTAGCAATCTCCGTCCATATATTAATTTGCCTAAAACAATTCTATACATACTTGAGCCCAAGGAAATCTTCGCAGAAGTGCAGAGGCCAGAGTCACTGCAGGGTTGAGATGAGCTCCAGAAATATGACCTATGGCATAAATTATGATCATTACTGCCATTCCCCAAACAAGCGATACACCCAGATGAGTGATGGAATGATCGCTTTTCTGATCAATAACGACTGATCCACATCCTGAAAATATCAGGAAAAATGTCCCAATAATTTCTGCTAACACCTGCACTAAATATGTTCAAGTTCAAATATCATGAAAGTTAACAGAGTAGTGTTTATTGCGACAGTACCCACACCTCAGAAAATGCAATTTCCCTCTTCTTGTGTCTAAGAGAACAAGAATTCACCAACCCTACAAGAATTCGCGGTACAATACTGCAAACAACTTAACTGAAAAGGAAAGTCTGAATCAGGGTTATAATGTTTTTAAGGGATCAAAGGTTTTCAACTTATGGACCTTAGTACATGCTTAACCATTTACTATTAGTCAAGCCGTACGATACTTGTCAAAGATCTTTGTTTGTTGAATATAATAACTTAACCCAAATATGAGTTGCCTAGAACAAGACTTATTTAGACTTTAAACAATTCCGCAAATCAAGATTGGCATGTAGTAGGGTAAGGACATATTGGTCAAAGAACAAAGCAGATCCATTGATTAATCAAGGTGAATAGGTGGTCAGTGGATTGATGGATGCTCCTTTCTGAAGTAGTTGGAAGACCAAGAAAATAGTGACCTGCAATCTAACACTAAGATTCCATTTGAAATCTGCCCCTGATGTCAGATACATCACCTAATTTCCCATTTATTGCCGTCACATACATCATCTCATATGCCATCTGCTTCCGATGTCAGATAGATCGCTTAATTGCAAATTGTTTATTAGAATATCTTGGCCGCAATCTAACCCTAAGATTTCATTTGAGATCTGCCCCTGATGTCAGATACATCACCTAATCTCCCATTTACTTTTGCCGTCAAATACATCATTTCATATGCCAATCGATTGCTCACTTAACGTAAGTTCTCCGTTTTATAGCGATCATTTAATACTGGCCTCCTCCAATCTGATCTTCAAGTATTTCAGATCCATTCCAAATCAATCCGTATACGTACTTACTTCTGCACGTGTCAGCAGTTTACCCCGCATTCAAGTCTTGTGATCTTGCATGGCTTTCCTTATTTGGTTGTACAGTAAAATATTCTCAAAAACCCAGTTCCATTCACACTTAAAACCAGTTTGCAAACACATTGAACTCTTTTATAAATTGGCAAAAGCAATGCCTAATTTCTCGCTTACAAAAGAAAACCACCTTCTCCACCTAGATATTGACATACATCTCTCTGCTTCACATTACATGGAATCCATTAGCATAAGCCAACTTACTCAACTAGCGGCATTGTTTCTCTTAGCACTTGTTCTCATGACTCTTCTGATTATCGACATCGTAAAAGTAGAAACACGAAGAAAAAAGAGACCAAGAAAACAATAACATCTTGAACGAAGAGCATATGATTATGGAGTATGTTTCAGTTGTATAGTCAAAATTCTGAATCTCACGCCTATTTTTGCATTACTTTACGCGTTGTCTTAATTCCCCGCTTCCTTGTCTGTTACAGGTCTACGACAGATGCTTCAAATATGCATTTGGATCTGCCATGGTGCTGAAACTCTCATTTTTATGCTTTTATCGTCTCTGCTGGCATGCCGATGATTACAAAACTAGCATATCAAGCTGACAAAGGAGAAGCACTGCAAACTGCCCTGATTGCAAATAACAACGTTCCTTGAATCTAAAGAATCTAACCAGTATTCCAGTTTCAGTCTGCTTCATAGGCATAATGTCGTGCTTGTCTTGTATTCTTCACATGTTACAGTCTGTCATAAGAAATGCTTATTTTAACTTGATGCTATGCATTTGTATCTGCCATGGTGCTGAAACTCTCATTTTTATGCTTTTATCGTCTTTGCTGGGATTATCAAGCTGAAAAAGGAGAGGCACTACAGACTGCCCTGATTAGAAATAACAGCGCTCCTTGAATCTAAAGAATCAGTGTATCATTGATGCCAGTATTCTAGTTTCGTTTTTTCTATATATATGAAAACTGTCTGAAAAAAGTATCAATTTGCTTTATAGGCATAATCTGCTTCATAGGCATAATGTCGTGCTTGTCTTGTACTCTTCACATGTTACAATTTGTCATAAGAAATGATTATTTTAACTTGATGCTATGCATTTGGATCTGCCATGGTGCTAAAACTCTCATTTTTATGCTTTTATCGTCTCTGCTGAGATGCCGATGATTACGAAACTAGCATAGTATGGCGCATGACTGTGTACTTGACGATCTGGGATAGTCCGATGATATCCATTGCCCAAGCTCGAAATGGCCAAGGCTTGATAATCGGGTCCAAGTCGGAAGCCGGCTTGTGCTGCATTGGTCCATACCTCTGGCAGGCTGCTAAAACTCTCATTTTTATGCTTTTATCGTCTCTGCTGGGATGCCGATGATTACGAAACTAGCATATCAAGCTCACAAAGGAGAGGCAGTGTATCATTGATGCCACATCAAATAGGACCTACTTGGCTATGCCCTTAAGGCTACTCCTGGCTGTGATTGACTTGCTATGCAAAGACTAGAGGTTCTATGTCTAGAAGTGATTCTATGACTAGAGCTCCTAGACTAAGCAGAGGTCCTAGTAAAGACTGTGAGTATGGCGCATGACTGTGTACTTGACGATCTGGGATAGTCCGATGATATCCATTGCCCAAGCTCGAAATGGCCAAGGCTTGATAATCGGGTCTAAGTCGGAAGCCGGCTTGTACTGCACCTTAGTTTGCCCGGGAGTCAGTCTTTTCGATGAGCTAACTAGAAGCTTAGACGAGAATTCTATGACTAGAGCTTCTAGACTAAGCAGTTGACTGTGTACTTGACGATCTGGGATAGTCCAATGATATCCATTGCCCAAGCTCGAAATGGCCAAGGCTTGATAATCGGGTCTAAGTCGGAAGCCGACTTGTACTGCACCTTAGTTTAATCGGGAGTCAGTCTTTTCGATGAGCTAACTAGAAGCTTAAAGGAGAATTCTATGACTAGAGCTTCTAGACTAAGCAGAGGTCCTAGTAAAGACTGTGAGTATGGCGCATGACTGTGTACTTGACGATCTGAGATAGTCCAATGATATCCATTGCCCAAGCTCGAAATGGCCAAGGCTTGATAATCGGGTCTAAGTATACCTCTGGCAGGCATCACAGCTTTTAGCATGTGCTATGCAATCTGACAGGACCTTAGTTTACCCGGGAGTCAGTCTTTTCGATGAGCTAACTAGAAGCTTAGAGGAGAACGCTAGTGTGCACACTTCCGGCCGGACAAAGGTTAACTTGATGCAGGGACTCGCTGCCTCGCAGCTTCCCTTGTTAATTTAGCAGCATGTATATTGACTCACTTTTGAATTGAAACCTTTGATTTTGGTGGCATCCAATGCATCTTCCAATTTCTTGTTATTCTGCGACCACTGATAATGGTAAATATCTAATTCATTTCCAATTTGACATTGATATTTTAACAATTTTACATTTTTACTGTTGATTTATGGCGTTTGGCTTTTTCGTCACAAAATTTACATGTAATAAACTATTTGAAATAATATTTCATTTATTTATTATTTCATAAAATTTAATTATTTTAAATAAAGTATATATATTTTATATTTATATAAGAAATGAATTAATGTTTTTATATTTTTATTTTTTACTCTAATATTTTATGTCATTTATTTTATATAATACTTAAATTAATTTAAAAATATAATTTTTAAAAATATTAATATTATTTTTATTAGATCGATATGTCTGTTTACATTCAGAGAAATCAAATATATTATTATAGTTATATTTAAAAAATAATAATTCATTTTATATTTAGTAGAATAATTTTTTTTTATATTTTTTTTCCTTATTATTAAATAGATGATAAAGTTTGAAGAAAATTTTTAATGATATATATATAAATCAAATATTATTGTTTCTCCTCAAAATAGATATAATCTTTTCAATTTTCTATTTAAATTTATTAATTCAAAATTAATGTCATGAATTATAGTTTTTTAAATTATTTAATTTATATATATGAAATAAGTATTTGAACTATATCTCAAAGGTCCATTTTTAACACATTATTTTAACTTAGAAAAAGATTTAAATATATATAATAACTACGTGTATTTAATAAAGACTTGAGAGTAAACTAACTCTATGTATAAACAAATAATTTATAATATATAATTATATATGCAAACAACAGAAGGTGGCAAAACCTATCAAACTCAGGTGTCAAACCAACAGTGAGGACGGTTTGACTCATCACCGTTATCAAGGAAAACCACGCCACCTGTAATAACCCGCTGGTGGTCCGTAAGGGAGCAGGCGATCACTCCTGCCAGATGCCTCTGGGTCTTGGGCCGTTAACCTGTTTCCTTACGTCCGAGGAAGACGAGCTCTTAGCCAAACAGAAGCAGTTTTACGGCATACTCCAGGCCCATATGCAAACAACTTATATAATATATAGAATTTATTTAATTTTTTCGAAGGATTTTTTTACTTTTAAATTTAATATTCATACCCAGTAAATGAAATTTTGTCTCTGAAGTCTCTTACCACTAAGATACGGACATCGGTTCACCATTTTGTTATGGCTCGCTAAGCCATAACAATGTCTTTTGTGCAAAGATGTAATTGAAGTTTATGTCGAAACTCGCAAAAAGAAGAGAGTAAAGACATCCATGCTGACTTTTCAAGGCTTTGGAGTTGACAGTAAAATTTAATAAATAAGATTTAGGTATTTTATACTTTGAATTCTTAGATAAACTAACTAATAGCTTCCACTGGTATAATCTGCTGTTTAACACCATATGGAAATGCGTACCTAAATACCGAATAATTTGAGATCAGGTCGTTGTAAATATAAGCATCATTTGTATATACATTCAAAGTTTTTAATGAAAATTGAAAAAGAGAGAGTTCAATATAAAACGATAGCAGACAATCTGTAGATTTTCTAATTCAAAACACGTACTATACCATGGGCTACTTCATTAAACTTTGGGGTTATATCATCATAAGCCCCCAGGGAGACAGTAAAAAGCATAACAGATATCATAAGCCCTAAGGGAGACAGTAAAAAGCATAACAGATATCTAATGGCGGTTGTAGAAATAGAGATGATATCCGCAGAGAAAATTCATATCTTCCCATTTCTCTCTCAAATCACCACCTTATTCAATTCCCTTTACTATTCAAAGCATGCAGTCTACCGAGTTCAGTGGCAATACATCAATGAACATTTTCATATGCCCTCAGGGAGACAATAAAAAGCATAAGCATAAATAGAGATGATATCCACATAGAAAATTCACCTCTTCGCATTTGTCTCTCAAATGACCACCTTATTCAATTCCCTTTACTATTTTCATGAAATCGGTCTGAAGTCTTTATCACTAGAATCTTATTGTAGTAATAACCATTGATAATGAAGACTTCACACTTGCTCTCTCATGAACTTCCACTGGAAATAATTATGTATTTGCTTCTGCCATGGAACATCTCCGTCTTGTTGGCTATGGCAGCTTCAAAAAGACACTGGCTACTCCAGGGAAGGCAGAGCCTCGGGCTCTCCCTGGGAGCTGCTTGCCTACTGACATTCACTCATAAATAGAGATGGACTGATAGTGTATAGCAGGGAAAAAATAATTGTCAATGAAAGCATGGGTGAGTCTGCCCGTTTCTAGAAGGTTTCGTTTGATGAGGCAGTTAACTTAAAAACTCAGTACACGGCAGCAAATTAAAGTTCAATTCAGTAGGTCTCAATTAGATGCATTAGATGCTGCCAAAGTCACGGGTTCCAATTTAAAAGTGACTCAATATACATGCTGCTAAATTAATAAGTCACTCTCTCATCATGTAAAATAGAAAACAAATGATACTTGCATGTACAACCTATAGATTTGCATATCAAATATTCCCAAGCATTTATCGATTTAAAAATTAACGGTGGCTAGATCTGTGGATTTAAGCATCGAATAAATTTATAAATTAATATTATAAAACTAAAAAAATTTAGTTCTTAGACCCAGACTATTTTTAGTTTTGATGGCTAAGGAAACGATGTTGAATTTGTAAAACAATATAGTAAAATAGAAGCGAATGTAATGTGATTAGTATATTATTAATAATAAATAAATTGCTCAAAATTACTCAAGAGATTCATTCCCTAAAATCTCCTAAAATTCCAACTAGAAATAATTGGAAAATAATAGATTTAATCATGATGGGTAAAAACGATCATAATAAACCACTTAGTAGAGGACAATATTAAGCTAGGGGTGAATTAAAGCGCTATGGGAGAAAAATACATCCTTTAAAAGAAAATGGAAGGTACCTTTTTCGAAAAAACAATATACAAAGGCCTAGGCAGTTGGGTTGGCAAATCCAAGAAGGCAAGACATTCCCAAAAAACTGTGCTCAAAAGGTAACCTATAAAACATACCATTTGGAATCAATTGGGGGGGGGGGGGGGGGGGTTGATTTCGATGGTAAGTGAATCTTACCTTGGGGGAGAACTGATGGATTAAGATTATGGTCTGGGAGGAGCATGCTCAACTCCAGAGTAACTTCCCAATAACAGATTCTAGTTAGGACGATGGTTATTTGAGTTATATGCTATTTGATGTTGCAAATTTATTTGACAATTAGAATGGTAGAGAAGTTTTTTCACTAATTGGTACACATCTATAATGGGAAAGGAAATAAAAGAGAGAAACTAATTAGTCCTTCTAGAAAAGTTGTTAAATGTTGCATGCATAGCATACAATTATGTTATGTTGTGGTCCTCGCTATGTTGGTATATAAATAGGCCTCTTATGGTAGCTACTTTAATAAAGAAAATGCACGGGAGAGTAAATGTTGTGAATAATGTTACTGTTATAGGAATAAGTGATAAAGAAAGTATAGTTAATTTTTTTGATATAAAAAGGAGAATAGATACCTAAGTTAATCACCATAAGCTATATGCAAAATAAACAAATTCGTTTTACTATAAGGGAAAAATCAAAATTGTTAGAAAATTTTCTCAATATCATCAATAAGAGGTGTATAGAAAATAAAGATATTGTAGAAGAGGGGTAAAAGGCATCAATGTGGAATTTCATTCATCCTATTTTTTTGGTGTACTAACTAGAACAAAAAAATAAGGGAAAACGAAAAGAAAAAAAGTTCACCTGAGTAGGTAGTGAGGTTATTGGAAAATATGTCAACATGTAAATGCAAAGCATAATCATCCATGTGGTTTACTACAGCTGATTCCAATTCCAAACTGGAAATGGAAAGCCATTTTAATGGACTTCATTACAGGTTTGTCGAGGACATCTAGAAAACATGATTCCATCATGGTTGTTGCTGACAGGTTGACTAAGGTAGCTCACTTCATAGCAGTTAAGTCTACTTATTCAACGAGTGAGATAGCATAGGTCTTCATCAGGGAGATGGTGAGGTTACATGGTATTCGTATGAAGATTGTGTTAGACAAAGATGCTAAGTTTACTTCCAAGTTTTGGAAGGCGTTATTTGGAGGTTTGGGTACAGACTTTGCCTTTAGTACATATTATCATCCGTAGATAGATTAGCAAACAAAGAGGGTCAATAGGATTTTGGAGGACATTTTGAGAATGTATGTTATGCAACAATAGAGGAGATGGGATGAATATCTTCCACTAGTAGAATTTTCTTACAACAATGGGTATCAAGAGTTTGTGTGGATGAGTCTATTTGAGGAAATATATGGGAAAAGTTGTAATAATCCCATCAACCGGAGTGATCTACTGAACAGGGTGGTTATAGGATCAGACATGTTGGCAGAGATGGAAGAGAAAATGCAGGTTATCAAGAAGAATCTAAAGGAAGCGCGAGATATGCAAAAGATCTATGTAGGTCAGCATATCATGTTTAAGGATTTTCAGGTTGGGGAAAATGTGTACCTATGCATCAAGCCAAAGAAGAGCTATTTGAGGATTGGATCATGTGCTAAGTTGACACCTTGATATTGTGGGCCTTTCATGATCCTTGACATGATTGGACGAGTGGCTTACAGATTTTCACTGCCTCCGACAGTGAAAGTCCATTATGTTTTCCATGTTCCATTAAATAAAAGATATGTGAAATATGTTATTCATGTGATCGATTGGTCTGTATTGTAGGTGGAGCTAGCAGGAGAATTTCAGATGGAGCCTCGGTACATTTTGTAGCAAAAACAACTCATGCTCCAGAACCAAGAAATCAAGCAAGTTATAGTGCAGTGGAAGCACTTGGAGCCCAATGAAGCTACATGGGAGATGGTTGATCATATGCGGGCTACATATCCTTCGTTGTTTTTCAATTGAGGAAAAAGAGTTTTGGTATTTGTACATATTTATGTATGGCTATAATTGTAAATATCACAATGAGATATGTTATAAAGCTCCAATAAGAAACATCGTTGTTATGTTGTCATGTTTTTCATGTTGGTTTTTCTTTTCAACATGATGTTCATTATAAGTACAATGTCGAGCTAAGTTATAAAGTTCCATGGAAAGTATTTTTAGTTTTTAGTGGTTTTGTTGGTCATAGGTGTCATAAAATATCAAGGATGATGTTCCCCTAAGGGAGAGGGGTATGTAATAGCCCTAGGTTAAAATTTCATGTAATAAAGTTAATAAAGTAAAAATAAGACCAAGGTCATGGGACACGTATTCCAAGTTGAATGTCAAGAAAAACATCCTATTGGGTATTCATTTGGATTATTATAGCTAAGGAAATTGGAAATGGCAATGGAAAAGGATTTGAAAAGGCAAAGAGGCATTAATTGGCATTTTATTTATAAAAATAATGGAAAATAGGAGAAAATGGAGGTGAAAGGTCACAAGTTGCATTTGATGAGGAAATTGAACGAAGATAGAGGAAATTGAAGAAAATAGAGGCCTCAATGATAGACATGCTTCTGAGGATCAGTTCATAGACTTTTTACGGTTTTGGGTTAGAGCTCTCTCTCTCATACTCTTGCTCACTTAGATCATCCTTGGAGCATTCTAGCATTGGAGGACGGAAGGAAAATAAAGGACAACAAAGCAAAGGAAGAAAAGATCAAGCAAGGAAGAGTTGGATCAAGCGACTAAAACAAGATTACTTGCAGGTATCGTGTTGCATGTATGATTCCTTTACTAGTTTTGGCATGCACGTGTGTATTTGATTCTCTTGCTTTCATTCGCATGGGTTTTTTCGTGTGAAAATGGTTTCAACATTTTATTTCCATTTACGAATATCCATGCTGTGAGAGGGTTCCTTCATTTGGTTGAGCTTTGGATTATCGATTGGTTTTGGAATTGGTTGAGGTGGTGTCAGGAAATTCCCAAGGGCCTAAGAATCCCTTACCCAGTAATGGTGGGATTGCGGTAATGCCTAAGGGTGGAGACAGGAAAACTCCTCAAGGTATTAACAAAGAAATATGGAGCTATCCAAGCTTGTCTAGGGCCTAGTGATCCCTTGACAGGTTTTGGTAGGATCACAGTAAAGCCTGGCGGTGTATGTTTTCTGTTTTGGCGTAGGAATACCTTGACTAGTAATGGCAATAGTGTGGTAAATCTTGGTTGTGTAGGTGCTTATTTATGGCCTAGAAATCCCTTGTTCGATTTTGGCAGGATTGCGCTAAAGTCTGAGGAAGCCTGGTTATTTTGTTGTGAGACCCACATTCATTCCTAGAATATGAGACAAGGGTGATTGGCTAAAATAAATACCTTGTTTAGCCCAATCTATCATCAAGTGGTACGTGGAAGTCCTTGACTTCGTTGGATTTTTCATATGTTAATAAGAGCTCTTTTTCTATTGTATTTTATGAGTAAATTTACTTATTATGATGTGGATTTTATGGTTATTATTATTTTTATATGTTGGTTATAAGCATGGGTTTATGATAGATTCTATTTATTTCTCCCATCATATTTTGATTATTAAATGAATGGTTTTTTAATGCATTACCTAATAGATGTCATTGTAGCTATTGTTAGAGGGCATTAGACCTTCCTGGTGATTTTCAGACAAGTATGAGCCCCCTATGTTCATATATGCATTTATACCCTGTAGATTACATGTTCATAATGTGTTTGACAAATTGTCTATCATGGTTAGGCTTCTTTAGGTCAAGTCCTTGACTAAGTTTTTCATTAATGGCTTTTTCATTGTGTCATTCATCATTTTGAAAGGTTCTATCAAGTTTTGGTCAGAGGTGTCGATACTAGTCCTGAAAAAGTGGTTGGGATTCTGGGGTTGCATGCTTATAACAAATAAATCTAGAGTGCAGTCGCTAGGAGAGAGGGTTATCCATGTGAATATAGGGTTACATTTTTTGGCTTTCCTTGTTATGCAAGTGACTAGGAGTCAAGATCACTAAAAATGCAAGTGAACTGAGGGTTTGGGCACGTGGAGTGGTTGTTTAGCTCTTGTGGGTCCTGTAGCTCCCAAGGAAGGTCAGTAAGGTTTCATATTGTTGACTCCATTTCCTTAATGTGATCTATTACATCGAGTCATGTCATAGTAACCCTCAACTCATGTTTACCCTAGCAGGCCGTTAAAATTAGGTATATATGGGGAGTGGTTACATCAATCTAGATCATCTCCTTTTTGTGAGAAAAGCTTGTCATGCTAACCTTGCTTTGCATAACCTCTTTATTGTATATAATGCTACCTTCATTCATAATTTTCTTAGCTAAATATAAAATCAACTATACTTTCCTAGTTCTCCTCTGAGATTTTAATATCTCAGTTCTCCTAGTTCTGCCATTCAGTGGTATTATTCTATGTATGTGCATCTCAGCAATTAGATGGAATTCTCCCTACTTTCCTGCACTATCAAAGTTTCTCTTGCCTCTGATATCTCTGACTGTCTTCAACATATCTTCTTCCCTTGTATCCTCTCCCTCTACCTTTGGGCCTTGCTTCTCAACCCTATATTTAACAAAATATCCAAACTGTCAAGTAATCTTTAAATAAACAGAGAAATTATTACCTCTCTATTCTAGTGCCTTATCCTCTTCACTAACTACAAGATTCTCTACCTGTTCTTCTTCCCACAAAACCTTCACTGAAATCACCTTACCCTATAGTCTTCCTCAATCTACTACTTTCGCCTATTTTGCAGCTTTCATTTGTATATATTTGATACCCCAATCATAGAAGGCCCCTTGGGTGTCCTACTTATTAATCCATGATTCTGCTTTTTGTGAGATGGTGGCCTTTCCTTTATTTTGTAATATTCCTAATTAGCTATGGCTAATTGGAATATTCGATTTTGTTCGATTTTTTCCTTCTATAGTTATTTGTAAATAAAAAGTGAGGAAGGGGGAACATAACTCACTTTAGAATAAAAAGTCACTTCCTAGGTAGAACAACGTTGGGACTTAAGGGGGAACCAAGGGGGACGCAGAAATGGGGCCCACGCAGACACATGGAGGGATTGCGCAAGACGGAAGGAACACATGGCAAGAAGGGGATCACGCAGGAGAAAGTGAGCCTAGGGATTGTGAGAGGCAGAGGCTATAAAATAGAGAGGAACCCCCTCATTTGGGAGCATTCTGGTTATGAGCATTTGTGATAGTCATTTCGACTTAGAGCATGCTGGTTGTTTAGCTAGTCTGCAGCACTATTTAATGCATTGAGTGTCTCTGTTCGGCGATCTCACCCTTAGCCCCAGGGGACTTCGAGTGCCTGCTCAGGCAAGGTATTTCCATTGGAATTCTAGCAGTAGATTCATCAGCATTTCAGCAGCAGTTTCATCAGCATTTCAGCAACAGTTTCATCAGCGTCTTTGAGGAACTGCACAGAACCCCAAGGGGGTGATTTTCGGTGGTTGGCCATTTCAAAAAAGCTTTCTGGGTTTTTCTGGGTTTTTTGAGTAGAGTCTAATTGCTGAGTTTTAGCCTTTTCTGAGGAGGGTAGTAGCCCCAAATCCTCATTTGATTTCCAGCAGTAGCAGCGGCAGTTTCCCAACAGCTGGGACATAGATCAGTTTGAGGCCATTCCAGGAAAGCTTTTTGGGTTTTTCTGGGTTTCTTGAGTAGAGCCTGAATCCAGACTCTCAGCTTTTTCTGATGAGGGGAGCAGCCCCAAATCATCATTTTTTTTCTAGCAGCAGTAGGAGCACAACAGCAGCATCCACGCAGAGAGGCCATTCTTGTCATTCTGAGACTATTTCTTCACTTGCCTTGTGCAAGTCGAGGTGCCATCTGTCTAATCACCTCTTGTACTCATTTATTACCCAGTATAATAAAATGGCTTAGCATTTCTCGTTGCATTTCTGGTGTATCTGCTTATATTTCCGGTTTACATTAGTATATGTTGTTCCATTGTTATTTTATCACTTCTAGGTTATTATATCATTGCACATATTTGGTTGGAGTTTTTGTTGGGGTTTGAGGAATATTCTGGGTTAGGAATATTACAGTGGTATCAGAGCATAGATCTGGCTCAGCCTGTGGAGCTAGCAATCTATGACACCACGGGAAAAACCCTATATCTGTTACAGAGGTCAGAGATACAGAGACACTGGGCGTAGGTTGGAGAATACCTACGGAGAGGGAGATTTTGTTCCTGTGGCAGACGCAGAACAAGAGGAACCTGTAGTGGACGTCGAGCAGATGGCAGACGAGGACGGGAAGAGATTTGCAGACATGCTCCTCAAATCAGTGCAGGATCTGTCGAGGCAGATTGAGGTGATGGGGTAGAGATTCACGGCAGTAGAGGCCAAATAGCGGGAGAGCCCATGAGTTTTTCAGATCAGTGAGGGATCAAGTGCATCCCGTCACTTGCCAGAACAGTGTGATACTGCGCAGCAGGGGGCCTCACATGCCCCTACACGCTCTACCATGCCCACCTTCTTAGGAGCAGACACGGGGGCTGCAACCCAGCAAGAGGCAGAGCCCGGGCATCTGGGAGATTATTTTGCAGAGTACCAGGCCTACGGGTAGGAGTTCAGGGAAGCCCTCTCATTCAGAGATTTTGTTCAGCTCCAGCGGGATAGTAGACCCCGCGATCATCACAGAGGGTACTGGCATTACCATGATGGCGACACCCACCGTGCAGCGAGTAGATTTCACTTGCCTATGTTTGATGGCTCATCAAACAGTTCGGCAAAGTCTTGGGTGGAGAAGCTGGACATTTACTTCCAACTTAAACAGATGTCGGAGGCAGAGGCCATCAAGGTGGCAACATTGCATTTGTATGGCGAGGCCCAGGATTGGTGGTTTCACGGAATGGTTACATTGGGGCACTCCAGAGTGACATCATATGCCGAGTTTACCAAGAGACTGATGGAGTGATTTGATCGGAGGGATCCAGAGCAGCATTTCGTTGAGCTGACGAGGCTCAAACAGACAGGGAGCCCAAAGACCTACATTGCAGATTTCTCGAGGGTCTCCGTGATGGTGCCAGACCTCTCCATGGCACAGAGGGTCTATATGTATGTTGAGGGGTTAGCAGAGCCACTTCGGGGTCTAGTCCGATCCACTAGACTAGCTACGCTCCAAGACGCTATCAGCAGGACCCAGGACTTACAGGATGTCTTACCCAGGACCCGGACACCTTACCAAGGACCCAGAAACCTTACCCCCAGAGACAAACTTTCTAGTTTAAGGGGAAGGATGTGAGGATTCCACCTCCAAAGGGGAATCCAAGATGAGTACAGCTTGACGATGATGCCAGGACATAGATGTGGTTGTGCTACACTTGTTAGGAGCCATGGGCACCAGAACATAGATGTGCTGCTGGTAAAGCACATATTATTGAGGTCTTCTCCGAGAGTAGTGGAGAAGAGGATGACGAGGAGGATGTGGAGGCAGGAGATAACCATGCCATACAGGGACCTTTGCCACCTCCACCACCAGTAGTAGGTGGTGCATCTTTTGCACCCATCAGAGGGGCCCTTGCAGCGTTGTGGGGAGTTCCCAAGTATCTGACGTTACGCGTATGAGGGACAATACGTGGCCAACGCATGTCAGTTTTGGTTGACAGTGGGGCAAACCACAACTTCATCGATGCCCTGATGGTTGAGAGGAGAGGTATACAGAGAGAGAACTTCGATGGGTTTTCAGTCTTGGTCCCAGGAGATCAAACCATGACGTGTGCTCGTTATGTTCCAGAGCTTTCAGTGACGATGGGCACCTACACATTGACTGACCACTTTTTCATGGTCGATATTCTGGACACGAACATGACACTGGGTGTTTAGTTGCTTATCACTCTAGGGAAGGCCACGAAAGATTGGAAGACCCTGGAGATGGAGTGGGATGATGAGAAGACAGGGAGGCATGAGAAGATATGGGGACAACACACATATCCACCTCAGACTGTCTTGGCTCATCAAATGTAGGCAGTCTTCCGAAAGGGAGACATAGAGTGGGCAGTGGAGCTGTGTGCATCAGAGCTAGGAACTACAAGGCAGACGGTACACCCAGAGATACAGTCTATCCTTGATCGGTATGCCATAGTTTTTGGGGAGATTCCACCAGGACAGGCACCAAATCAGGGGTTTGAGCACACCATCGAGCTTGAGCAAGGCATACAGGCCGTGATTACCACCCCCTATAGGCACCCCAAGGCCTATCGGGATGAGATTGAGTGGGCTATCCAGGAGTTGCTTGCATTGCCAGATTTCACACAGCCATTTGTTTTGGAGTGTGATGCGTTGGGAGAGGGGATCGGCACAGTGTTGATGCAGGGAGGTCACCCTATAGCATTTGGGAGCTAGAACCTCCTTCCGCACGAGAGGTTGTATTCCATATACGACAAGGAGATGCTGGCCATCATGCATTCATTGGCTAAGTACCGACAGTATTTGGTAGGCAACAGTTTCAGGGTGAGGATTGATCACAACAACCACAAGTTCCTTTTGGAGCAGAAGCAGCTACAGGAGAGGCAGCAGAAGTGGATCAGTAAGATCCAAGCATATGACTTTGACATTGAGTATGTCAAAGGTAAGAACAACATGGTAGTAAATTCCCTTTCACGTAGACCAACCACGTTGTCTCTTATGTGCTTGGATACAGATTGGAGGGCTCGACTCTTAGTAGAGTACTCCAAGGACATATTTTCCTGTGAGGTTCTAGATGGGCAGGTGGTAGATGACAGGTACAGGGTGGTCGATGAAATCATCTACTACAGGGATCAGATCTTCTTGACTGAGGGGTCTCAACTCAAGAAGAAGATACTCCAGGCATCACATGATTCCTCATTTGCAGGACATCAGGGTTTTACCAAAACCTATAGGGCCATTAGGGAGAGGTTCTCATGGAAGGGCCTTAAGGAGAACATACTCCAACACATCCGAGAGTGCGATGTTTGCCAGAGGAACAAGGGAGAGATGAGCCATCCCGCAAGATTATTGCAGCCTCTTCCCATTCCGGAGGGGAAATGGGAGAGTATTTCGATGGACTTGATCACAGGGTTGCCCATGGTACAGGGCAAGGATTGTATCTTTGTCGTCGTTGATCGACTGATGAAGTACACACATTTCTTTTCCATATCCGCACACTATACAGTAGCACAGGTGGCCGAGCTATTCTTTAGGGAGATATTCAGGCTACATGGTCTTCTTAAGACCATCATCAGTGACAGGGACAACCGTTTCATGGGCGGGTTTTGGCAGGAGCTTTTCCAATTGGTGGGGACAGAGTTGACACCGAGTACCAGCTATCACCCACAGACGGATGGACAGACGGAGATAGTTAACAAGTGGCTGGAGGGCTACTTATGTAACTATGTCAGTGGGCAGTAGCGAGCATGGCTGAAGTGGCTGCATCTGGGGGAGTACTGCTACAATACTTCACATCACATGTCCATTGGTATGTCACCATTCTATGCCTTATATGGGTATCATCCTTTATCTTTTGTCGACGTGATGTTTGGTGATAGCAGGGCTCCTAGAGCCAAGATTTGGATCCAAGAGAGTTAGGATATCCTCCGAGCTCTCAAGGATAACATGGCTACAGCGCAGAACCAGCAGAAGCATTATGTCGACAGGGGTCAGGTGGAGAGGTAGTTCGAGGTAGGGGACATGGTCTACCTACGATTACAGCCATACCGACAGTTGTCGCTAAAGCAGAAGGGGGTTGAGAAGCTCAAGCCCCACTTTTATGGTTCATACAGGGTGATACGCAGGATTGGAGAGGTTGCATATGAGTTAGAGCTGCCCCAAGGCAGCAAGATTCATAGCATTTTTCATGTATCATGCCCGAAGAAGGCATTGGAGCAGTAGGTGATCGTGACGGATGAGCTACCACCCATGGATGATGAGGGGCATTTGGTATTGTAGCTGGAGGCTATAATTGACTCTAGGGAGAGACGGTTGCGAAGCAGGACAGTCCGGGAATTCTTGGTGAGGTGGAAGAATTTGCCAGATGAGGATGCCACTTGGGAGAGTGAGGAGATCTTACAACATCCATCACTTCAGTTGCTTGAGGACAAGCAACATTTGTCGGGGGAGACTGTAATATTCCTAATTAGCTATGGCTAATTGGAATATTTGATTTTGTTATATTTTTGCCTTCTATAATTATTTGTAAATAAAAAGTGAGGAAGGGGGAACATAACTCACTTTAGAATAAAAAGTCACTTCCTAGGTAGGACAACATTGTGACTTAAGGGGGAACCAAGGGGGCCAAAGGGGGACGCAGAAATGGGGCCCACATAGACACATGGAGGGACTGCGCAAGAGGGAAGGAACACATGGCAAGAAGGGGATCACGCGGGAGAAAGTGAGCCTAGGGATTGTGAGAGGCAGAGGTTATAAAATAGAGAGGAACCCCCTCATTTGGGAGCATTCTAGTTATGATCATTTGTGATAGTCATTTCGACTTAGAGCACATTGGTTGTTTAGCTAGTCTACAGCACTGTTTAGTGCATCGAGTGTCTATGTTCGGAGATCTCACCCTTCGCCCCAGGGGACTTCGAGTGCCTGCTCGGGCAAGGTAGTTCCATTGGCATTCCAACAGTAGATTCATCAGCATTTTAGGAGTAGTTTCATCAGCATTTCCGCAACAGTTTCATTAGCGTCTTTGAGGAACTGCGCAGAACCCCAAGGGGGTGATTTTCGATGGTCGGCCATTTACGAAAAGCTTTCGGGGTTTTTTTGGGTTTTTTGAGTAGAGTCCGATTCCAGAGTTTCAATCTTTTTTGAGGAGGGGAGTAGCCCCAAATCCTCATTCGATTTCCAACAGCGGCAGTGGCACGGTAGTTTCCCAGCAACTGGGACGTAGATCAGTGTGAGGCCATTCTAGGAAAGCTTTCTTTGTTTTTCTGGGTTTCTTGAGTAGAGCGTGAATCCAAAGTTTCAACTTTTTCTAAGGAGGGGTGCAGCCCCAAATCATCATTTGTTTTCTAGCAGCAGCAGCAGCACAGCAGCAACATCCACGCAGAGAGGCCATTCTTGTCATTCTGAGAGTATTTCTTCACTTGCCTTGTGCAAGTCGAGGTGCCATCTGTCTAATCACCTCTTGTACTCATTTATTGCCCAGTATAATAAAATGTCTTAGCATTTCTCACTGCATTTCTTGTGTATCTGCTTATATTTCTAGTTTACATTATTATATGCTGTTTCACTACTATTTTATCACTTCTGGGTTATTATATCATTGCACATATTTGGTTGGAGTTTTTGCTGGGGTTTGAGGAATATTTTGGGTTAGGAATATTACATATTTACACCATTTGTTTTTATTTTTCAAGGTTGTGTGTAAGACGAAATCTACAAGCTTAAAATCTCTTGGTGAAAATATTTCCTCATTTACACTAAATCCCAAATCGCACATGCACATAAGCGAAAGTCGATAATACTCTATTATTAATTAGTTGCCTCCATGAGATAAATGAAATTCAAGGGATCCATACCACGAGTAACGAGTCGGGCCTCTCCCTATTATTCCCTTCATTCA
Source organism: Pinus tabuliformis (assembly GCA_031772625.1). Lineage (NCBI taxonomy): Eukaryota > Viridiplantae > Streptophyta > Pinopsida > Pinales > Pinaceae > Pinus > Pinus tabuliformis. Next base: position 904,129,275 of record CM062810.1, on the reverse strand, counting down.
AACTCCTACCGAATTTTGGCCTACTACGAACCCACAAACATCCATCTTCAATGAATCCATCCCAAGTCGAGGTTGAGAGCTATAGAGACGTCGGGGGTGGGCCTCATCTTGGGCTATGAATTTAAACTTAGGTCAAGGTTTGACTTCCTCCTTTGTGGAGCTCTTCATTAATTTATGATCATGAAATATATTGAAAATAAAAGACTTACCTCTTTGACTCCTCTCTCGTCTCTCTTTCATAAGGATCATAGAGAAATTTATGGAATCTTTATAACCCTTATCGACTTCTCTTCAATTCAATATGTGACTATATTTGAGCCCCTTTTTAGAGTCAAACTTAAATCATATAACAATTGCATCCTCGTCGAAATCCTATCACCTGAATTCTGTTTTCTTTACGAAATGACTTTGCATTCTCGTGTGACGATTGTGGGCTAACAATTTCCTTAAATGTAGTCATTTGGGCATTCATCGAACATTTACCTCTAAGCCATGAAATCTGGTTTTTCATGGATTAATTAATAACAATTATCATAACTTACGCCTCTCATTTTAGCGCTCTAACCAACCAAAGCAAATTGAACAGACTAACATTATTATAACTTATGGTCCTTCACTCTTGGGAACATATGGCCAAGTCCTTAATTGATCTTGCAAATTGCCACAACTAGACCCAATGAAATTTTCAATCAGTAGAGTTCAACATATAGGGCGGTTATGTGGAGAACTTGTGTACATAACAAGAAAATAAAAAAATCATTTCTTAAAAAAAATATATACAATGGATCTTATAAACCTCCTTTCTGAATCCCTTCCTTCTTTAGAACTATTCTAGGAGATATGCCCATTTCCTACACAAAATCCCTATGTACACTAACAATGCTCAGAAAAATATCTTTAGAGAAAAAGATGATTTTCTAAAATTGTCTAGCACTCTAAAACTACCAGATACTTAAACAAACACCTATTATTTTTACATAATCCCATATGGGAAAAATATCCTAACAACTAAATGTTCTAAAACAAAAACACCTAACCATATAACACATTCTTCTAATTTCTAATTTATACAAAATAACAAAACAAAATTTCTTCTTCTATAATTTAGGTGTCTCTATCGAGTCTTAAACAAATGGTTCGCCAGGGTGATGCTCCTACATCACTCCACCTCCCTGTTTGTTGGGGAGACTATTTATTTCAGTCAGAGAACATGCAGCATGCATAATTCAAATGGTTTGGGTTTAGTCATTTCACAAGCAACTCCTCCTCCTGAGTCTCCAAATATATATTGACTCCTCCAAAATTCATATTTTTTCATTATTTACATGAATTAATATACAAAGTGACATTTACAAGAGTTAATATCAAAAATGACCTTTACATGAGGGATATCAATACGGGTTGTCACAAATTTGGGATTCCTCCCAAAACTATGTTGGGGCCTCTAATTAATAGCTAAGGTTGAAATATTCTTGATTTCATTGATATCCCCACTAATAGATGAATAATATCATTCATAGGTCATGTCTAGGGTTTGAGGTGTTGTTTTTGGCACTTGATACATAAAATATTCCCTTATGGACTAAGGTGAAGTTTCATTCCCTAGTAATGTAAAGGAGCCCATTAGCCATACCTAATGCTAAAACCCTTATAATGTCCATTCCCCACTTGGGTTTAAAGATACTATTAATGAAACCTTAAACCACTACCATTGATATAATTATGGTTTTAGATTGGCCTCTTACTAGGAATATGGTCACCACAAGTATATTTTCCACAATAAGGATGGTTATCATACACCTTACCGTTGGAAAGGGAGAAAAACAATGAAATTACATATCAAACAAATATTTTCATTCTTAATGGCCATGGAAAAGGCCTTGAATCATAATTTTACATCTTAGTGCAGTATGAGTTTCATTCATGAGTTTTAATCACAAAATTTAGGTCTCAAAGATTTCAACGTCTTATTTGAATCTTCTTAAGATTAGGATTTATATACTATACTTGGAACAATCACACTAGACCTTTGCTGGGGATCATTGGCATTTTGGGGGATCTATAGAACCATATATAAACTTGACATAATAAAAATTGGTCTCAAAGTGTATAACATGGCCTGCGGGGAGAATAAGGAGTTTAGATCCAAAATTACTCTTCTCAAGCTTAATAGCTATGAACTAGAACTCAGACAATTATAGTAATCATTTTGAAGTAATATTTTTTTTTTAATTTTTTTTTTTCGAAATAATATTTCACCATGAAGTGGCATATGGGTCCCATAATAATTTTTCCTACGATACATATGTGATATGATATTTGGTGCATATAATGTGGTTGTTGGAGGAAAACAAGGGACTTAGGTTGTATTTACAAATTTCCTATGGTCATATGCTATCAATAATGGTTATCGCTATGAATATGAGAACTATTTATGTGATTTTCATAATAAAAATAAGTATCATAATCTTCACCATTTCCAACGCATGAAAAAAGGGGCTCTTGACACTAAACTAATGTTTTTGGGTTTAATGGACATGAATGAGGTTGTTGTAGGATTGGGGACATGTGCTATCTTCTACAATGTTGTAATATGAATTATCAATTTAGTTATGTGAATGCATTTTAGAATGTGCACTAATTTCATTTTGTGTTATTTAAGAATTCCACTCTATTTGTTTTTTGACTTCATTTTACTTTTTTTTTTCCAAAGAAAAAATCGAACTTTTTATAACCAAATAAAAAGTTACATAGTATATGCCGAGGCATTCAGTTTGCTATATGGTTTGAAAAACATAGAGCTCCACAGGATGAGACTACCAGTCTTGTCCAAAACCATGAGGAAAAAACCACTAATCTAAAAACATGGACCTCCTCACATCGAGGAAAACAGCCCCAGTCTCCGGCTCAAGATAAGCAGTATATAACAGTTTTAAAACTAAGTCGGAATGACTCCATGAGAGGATAAAAAACAATGCAACCACTTCCCGGGTCTCCTCATCGAGGAAAACAACCCAAATAGGAAGTGGAGCATAAGTCAACCAACTTCTGAAAACAGTTTATAAAAACAGTGACAAAAAAAGATAAACATCATAATAGTAGCTGAAAACAAAATCAGGTTGTGCAAAAGCCTGAAGAGTCCATGGAGTAAATAGGCTATGAATATGGTGGCTGATCCGACACATGGATCTCTCCCTGGTTCTCCTCCTCTATTCTCCAACTGTCCATATCTTGTTGTAGACCCTCTTTAAAAATCCTGCCTGTTGTAACATTGCGATCCCTGTAGATGTGGAAAAGAGAAAAAACATTAAAGGGGTGCTTTAACTATTTTGTCTCTTCTAATAAAGGTAATAAGATATAGTTTTGACATCTTCTTTGCCCATTGAACCATTTTATAACATTCAGAGAATCCCCGAAGATCTGAACTATGAAGATGTTCCTGTGAATAAGCTAGCATAAAAGCAGTTTTAGAGCAGACAACTCTGCGAAATTATTTGCACCAGTTCCTATGCCCACAGAGGCCTTAAGACACCAGTTTTTATTTAAGTGAATTACCAGCCCTACTCCTGCTCTGTTGTTCTGGGATGCCCCTTCGAAATATTCCCACGGAATGCCTTCCTTAATTTGTTCATCAATAACTTGTCTGGGCATATTCTCTATATCAGGCTCAAGGATATTTGTATATATCGAAGTACATTGAATTGCAATAGCCTCAACAGGTGTGTCCTTATCTAAAAAAATGCTCCTATTTCTGGCTATCCAAATGCCCCATGCTATGATGATGGGTAAATTCCGGAAGTTGCCATCGGAATAAAGGTCCCACCATATTTGCCAAATTTCTGAAAAAGATTCCCCTTCCCAGACTACATTCTTTTCGATGAGCTTCCCAACCTCCAACCACACTCTTTTAACAACCGGACACTCTATAAATAGATGCCTTATTGTTTCGAAATCCTTTTTGCATAGCTAGCATCTCCCCGGTCCTGACTTAAATCTGGCTTGAAGGATATCCCATGTTGGAATCTTTCGCTTAAGAATGCACCAAAAGAAAAGTCTTGCTTTAGCAGGGCATTTAAGCTTCCACAGGTGTTTGGCCCACCATTCCGGATTCCCCCATCCTTTCTTTGACATAAGGAATTTATATCCAAATTTTGGGGAGTAGGACCTGAATTTAGCATGGGCCCATACTAGCTGATCCGGTCTGTCTTTCAATCTCACATTAGACCTGGAGAGCTCTTGGGTAGAAGTCTTACAGTCATCCCACCATTGGGACAACGGATCCAATTCCTCCCCTGATAGGCATGCTTGTCCCCAAATAGTTGAGTGACCTTGCTTCTCGATCTGATTGAGGTAATAAACTCCTTTAGAGTCGAGATGCCTGATAAGGTCTGGGGATAATGAAAAATTTTCATTACAGCCTACCTGTGGGTCTTTCCCTATTCGAAGGTTCTCCCCGTTTCCAACCTGCCAAGACAATCCTTGCTCAATGATCTTGAAAGCATCTAATGTAGCCTTCCATACAATAGAGACATTCTCTTTTTTCTTAATTGGGCTTCTTATCCAGTCTTCTAGAGGGACAGGGTCAATGTATTTCCTTTTCACCACCTTCGTCCATAGGTTCCCCATCTTAATTATTCTCCAACCTAATTTAGCTGCTAATGAAGGTCCAAAAGCTGTGAGATCTTTTAAACCCCATCCTCCCCATTCCTTTGGCCTTGCCACCTTCTCCCATGCTACCCAAGGTAGGACTGATTCCTCCTTTGATCCTGTCCAGAGAAATCTGCTACAAATCCTTCTTATCTTCTCCAAAATGCCTTTAGGAACCCATGTTAAGGCTGCCCAATAGACCGGTATTGCTAGGAGGATAGATTTGATAAGGGTCAACCTTTCGGCCCTTGAAAGCCACTTGAAACTCCAATGAGTAACTCTGGCTTCTATTTTTGCTATTAGCCAGTTCCAGTCCTATTTCCGATAAGCATTTGGTTTCAACCAGAACCCCAGATATTTGAATGGATCATCGAGTTTATGAACATCGAAGGGTAAGACTGTTGAAATTTGGGTTGTCTCCTGCCTGTTAAAACCTTCCAAGATCAGCTGTGATTTCCTTTGGTTCACTTGCATTCCTGTGGCTTTCATGAAAAGATCTAAAATCCTCTTGAGTTCCTTTATTTCATTTATGTTCCCATTGCTGAAGAGTAAAATGTCATCTACAAAAAGTAGATGAGAAATAAACATATTGATCACCACTTCCAACCCTCTTATAGCTCCATCCCTTTTTTCCTTCTGTACTAATTGGCTTAGACCTTCAGCAACCAGAAGAAAGAGCAGGGGCGAAAGAGGGCATCCCTGTCTCAAGCCTCTTTGCCCTGTGAAAAAAGAGGAAGCTGCTCCATTAATCAATACCGCAAAGCTAACACTTGTGATGCATCCCATAATCCAGTTAATAAATTCGACTTTGAAACCCAGATGTGTTAATAACATCCGGATGTAGGTCCAACTTATTCTATCATAAGCTTTTGATAGATCTATTTTAACGACCGCCCCTTTCCTTTTCATCTGTTTGATGCTATGGATTGTTTCCTGTGCAACCCCGATGGCCTCATGGATCTGTCTGCCATCCAAAAACCCAAACTGTTCATTTGATATACATCTCGACAAAATGGGCTTCACTCAGACCGCTATCACTTTTGCAATGATTTTGTAAATGCAATTACAAAGTGAGATTGGTCTGAAGTCTTCAAAGGAACTCAGATCTTCTTTTTTTGGGATTAGTGCTATAAAAGTTGAGTTGAAAGGGGGGTAAATAGCACCTTTCCTCCTGGATTCTTCGACTACCTCCATCAATTCCTGTCCAATTTGGTCGAAAAAGTGTTGGAATAGTTCAATTGTCCACCCATCCGGGCCTGGACTCTTGTCCTTTGCCATTGATTTAATGATACTCTCAACCTCCTCCTTAGTGACTTCTCCCATCAGCTCCTCCGCTTCTTCCTCCTCCACATAGCGAGGAAAACATTGGGTTGTTCTGATAACCTCTGCCAGCGTGACTTCACCTTGATCTGTGAATAGCTTTTGAAAATGGCTTCTCCCCATGTGAGATAGAGTTTCAAATGAGTTTTCTTCTCTACCTTCTTCATCCTTTAGCTTCCAGATGGTGTTCGAGTTCTTCCTTCCTCTGGCATAATTGTGGAAAAATTTTGTATTTTCATCTCCTGCCTTCAGCCAAACAGCTCTACTTTTCAACCTCCATTCCTCCTCTCTTGCTAGCAATATTTTACTTCGTTGACCTTCCAACAATAGGATTCTGTCCTTTTTCTCCTGGGTTTCGTAGCCATCTGATTCAGGACTTTCCAGTTCTTGGAGTTCAAGACCAATTTTATGTAGATCTTCATTCTGCTTTTGTTTCCTAGCCTTTGACCACTCCATTGTTGCCTTCTTTAGTCTCTTAAGATTTTGCATGAACAGAAAACCCTTTTCTTCAGTGGAGTTTATGCTTGGGGATCTCCAGGTTTCTCTGAAAAGCTTATTGAAAGAGTCCTCCTGCAACCATGAGGAGTTGAATTTAAAAGGGGCTGCTGGATTTTTTGGAGGCTTGGAAAGCTCGAGAAGAATTGGAAGATGATCCAAATTTCCTCCCTCTCCTACCCATTGACAAAAGGCAAGGATCCTTGATGCTACATCTTCACAAAGGCGGAACTGATCCCATCTTTTTGCAATTCTGGCTTCCTCGGTTCATCAATTCCTCCATGTGGGTCTTAGTTTCAACAAGTTGATATCCATCAAATTATGGCTATTAAACAGATTTAGGAAAAAATCTGAAAGTGAGTCTTCTCTGGCTGATGGACCCCAAGTTTCAGCGATTCCAATAGAGAAATCTCATTTTACTTATTTAAGCTTTAAATTATAAATCTTATAAATTTTTGTAGAAAAAGGGACTCCAAATTGGTGTATGAGACCTCCTTGTTTGTGCAATAATGGATTCACCTCCATGCAATGTTTTGAATTGTAATGTCTACAAAGGTGTATATACTCTATACATACTGCATGCCCCTTTGAATTTGAACCGATGACCTCTTAGGACGAGAAACATGTTCTCAACTAGTAGGCCACTATGTTAGAGTAGTATAAACCAATATTTGTAAACTATATGAATAAAAAAAGGAAAAACACAAATTTATAAAGAAATTTCATCATTTAGTTATTGAATAATGGCATAAACATCAACACTCATTAAATTTTATAGGGAGAAAAAATATTCCGTCCAAAGTTCTCTCTATGGTAATATTTAACAATTTAACTCAAGTAAAAATAAAACTTAAAATAAAATTGAAATTAGAAAAATAATAATAATAGAATATAAAATATAAATTTATCTAATCCATAATTTCTTCCCATGGTATTTTTAACTCATGTTTTTTTCCTAAGATATATTTTTTCTAATGTAGTAAATTCATATTAGATAGGTATCTACCAAAAATAGAGAAAAGTCAAATTTCTTTTAAATAAAGAAGAAACTTACACTTCAAAAGAGATTTCATCCCCTTAAAAGTACATCATGAATTAAAAAATAAATCTATATTGATATATTTCAAAACTCGCTCAACTATTTACATTTCGCAATATTTCATAATTTTACATCTGTGAAAGTATATTAAATTATTTTTTAAGTATAAGACATCATTATTAACTAGCAATTAAGTAGCATTCATTTGTACATCATGTAGTGCTGTGATACGTTCTTACTATATGGACCAAGGGTGCTGAATTTTTTTGAGTTGTGCCATGAACGGTGGACATAATAAATTGAAAATAAGAAATCTTGGGTGATCTCCTTTTCAAAGAATTTTAGATTGTAAAACTAAGGTTGGACATTGAGTATAAATGGGACACATTTTTTTAACGAAGTACATAGGAAATTTTTATTTGAGCGTACCTGGTAAAAAAGACTAGCAAAATCTAAATGATGAATGATCTAGTCAGGGAGGTAATAAATTGCATTGAGTACGATTTCCAGTTAAGACTGTTCTGCTGTTTTTTAATTTCAGTAGTTTAATTAGATTTTTTTTGCTTTGAAAATTATAGAAGTTTTAGCAATATTTTAATAAAATGGTAGGGATTTTTATAAATTTATATTACAATTGTTAAACTTCAAAATTTTGAATATTCTCAAAGTTTTTGATAGTGCTGAATTTATTTTTATTATCAAAATATTATTCAAACACTGTTACTGCAATATTTTTAATTTTTTTTTTACATAAATCATTTATCACTTATTTATCACTTTTAACCATAGTTACCAAATTCAAGCAAATCAGCCCAAAAAAATCTGAATATTTGTAGGTTCGGTTCGATTTGTCTGCTAATTCATGAAATTCAATACGGTACGGGTTTAGTTTCCTCTTGCTATCGCTCTGAACCCAGTTTTGTCAATCTTGGAAACCATGATTTAGTGGCCTAACTGTTCCTCTTGGTCCACCAATTAAGGATTGTAACAAAAGAACCTTGAAAGATTGGATTTACTGCTTTAAACCGACTACCAACCAGGGGTCAAGGATAGGGTGGGAAGGAGATATCTTTCCCTATGAACGGTATTGCTCCTCTCTTTTCTTTTATGAATGTCCCAACCAAAAAGAAAGCCATCTATCTGGTAAAAAACAGAAATTTTTATATTACAGTAACCAAAGTAAATTTTATATTTAAAAATATAAAAAACACATTGAAAAAATAAAAAATTCTATATTACAATAACGTAAATAAATTCTATATTTAAAAATATCCAAAACACATGGAAAAAATGAAATTTTTATATTACGAGATTTGAAATAAGGTAAATTTTATATTTATAAAATATAACTCAACAATCACTGTAATGGAATTTAAATAATTTTTTTTCTATAATTTATAATTAAAAATTGTTTTGTTAATATCTTTTTTCATTATTGTTGAATAAATTTAGTTTGGATAGAAATTAGTTAAACGAAGTTGAAGTTTTAAATTTGTTTAGAGAATTGGATAACTCTAGTATTAGATTTTTATAAAATTATCTAAACTTTGAATTTAATATTATGATATTTCATTGTATTTAGAACTTGATTTATTAAGTGATAATTTAGCTTTAATCTATTAAAGTTAGGGCCATTTGAAATTTTGAACTAATGCATGCATTCTCTTTCCAGATATGAGGATGTTTTTTACATTTTCAACGTTTATATGGATTTGTTGAAGGATAGAGACATAAATTTATTAGTATGTGGAGATCACTTAAGTCTATTTTTAATATCTAGTGTTCCATTTTTTATATAAGATTTAGTTTTTAGTTTTCATTCCTAAATTTTACTTTACATGTTTTAGTTTATCCCTCATTTGTTTTTTATCATCTTAAATAGGAGGGGTTGTGACATTTTAGACAAGAAAGGTTGTTGCTAGAGATAAGTAAACATCACTATTTTGGTGAGAAAAGATTTTATTTTTTCTTTAAAAATTTAAATATAATTATGGTTCCTTTTAATTTTTTTTATTTTTTATTTAAATAAATATCTCTATGATGCATACTGTAAAAATTTTTCCATATTAAATTTCCAATAGTCAATTTTTTTTTGTGTATCAAATCGAATTCAAATTCAAACTCGAATTCAAATTTCGTAACTATGCTTTCAACCGTCGCAAATCCTACACCTCAGACAACTCTTTTCCATTGTCATGCTTATTGCTTGGAAAAGGCAATAAAATCTACTCGGTAAAAGGAGATTCAATGGCGTTGAGTAGGACTCCAACACCATAATCCCGGGCATGATTAGTGCCGAGTGATTAAGAAATTCATGAAACAATAAAGTATGGAGCATCCAATAAAGTATTGGAAAGTAATATTGACCTATGGGATTTATCATATGTTCGAAAGTAATATTGAAAATTCCTGATGTCAGCCGCCACTATTAATTTATAAATTGGTTTGATGTGGAAATCTATAGGTCCAACCACTATTAATTTATAGATGGATAGCCATTATTAATTTATAAATTGATAAATGATTGTACTCAAATCTATATGTTGTACCGACGACTTATCATCCTGTTTCATTGTTTGACATGATAATGAGAGAGTGACTTATTAATTTAGCAGCATTAATTTAGCAGCATGATTATTGAATCACTTTTGAATTGAAACCCGTTATTTTGGTGGCATCCAATGCATCTCGAATTTCTGGTGATTCTAATTCATTTCCAATGCATCCTCCTATTTGTTGTTATTCTAATTCATTTCCAATCTCTTGCGTCAAGTCCATGTAAATGATTTTGACATTGATATTTTAGTGTTTATTTATGGTGTTTGGTTTTTTCATCCTAAAGTTTATATGTACTGAATTATTCGAAATAATATATCATTTATTTATTATTTCAAATAAAAAATATAATGTTTTCATCGTATAATAAATTATTTGAAGTAATATTTTTATTTATTATTAATTTATAAAATTATAATTAATTTTCAATAAAATATTTTATATTAAAAATATTATAAGAAAAATATAAAATCATATATAAAAGTTTGAATGAAAAGCTATTAACATGTTAGTAAACAAATATGTTATGATTAAGTATCTTTGAAGGGTTAATCACAAATTAATATGAAATTTTTATATGTGTATGATTAATGAATTAATATATATATATATATATAATTTTTAAGGTATTTTAAAATATTACTTAAATTGATTTTAAAATATATTTTTAAAAATATTAATATTATTTTTTATTAGTTGGATATTTTTATTTAAGTAGAACATTGTAAATCAATTCCAAACACCAAAATCAAATATATTATTATAATTATATTTACTATAGTTAAACTCATTTTATATTTAGTTTATATATATATATATATATATATATATATATATATATATAGAGTAGATGATAGAGTTTTAAGAAAAGATTCAGTGGAATATATAAATCAAAAAATAAAATTTATCTTTAAAAAAATTATATATTTTATAATTTTATAATTAAAAAATAATTTTATATAAAATGTATTATGGTTTTTTAAATTATTTATTTATTGTTAGATCTGAGATTTTTGTGATTTATATTGTAGATAGATATCTTTCAGATTAATTACATCATTATATTTCAAAAGCTGTTTTTTTAATGTATTATTATAACTTAGACAATATTTAAATATATAATAACAATCTCTTTCTTTTTATATATATATTTTGACTTTTCGGTAAGATTTTTCTATATTAAAATTTAATTAACTTTATTTCTTACTGCTTACCTGCCTCAAATATAAACTTTCAGATTCAACTTCAATTTAATTTATTCACATGACGATGGAAATTTAATTAACTTCATTTCGTACTGCTTACCTTCCTCAGTTATAAACTTTCAGATTCAACTTCAATTTAATTCATATGATGCTTCTTAGACCCAGTATATGAAATTTTGACTACTAAGCCTCTACTACTACAGATATGGACATCGGTTATGAAATTTTGACTCCTAAGCCTCTACTACTACAGATATGGACATCGGTTTACAGTTTTAACATACATTAACAATGCATTTTGTGCAAGGATGTAATTGGAGTTTTTGTCATCTATGGCTGGAATGGAAACTTGCAAAATGATGAGAAGTAAAGACTTTCAAGATGACTTTTCAAAACTTTGGTGTTGACAGTAACATTTAATAAATAAGATTGAGGTATTTTATACTTTGAAGTTGGTCCTTTGAATTCTTAGATAAACTAACTGATAGCTTCCACTGGTATATCCTGCTGTTTAACACGATATGGAAGTGTGTGCGTAAATACCGAATAATTTGACATCAGGCCGTTGAAAATATTAGCATCATTTGTATATTCCAGAAATACATTCAAAGTTTCTAATGAAAATTGAAAAAGAGAGAGTAAAAATGCATAACAGATGGGATACTTTATTAAACTTTACGATGGATACTTTATCAGATTTTCTAATTCAAAGCACGTCCTGTACGATGGGATAGTTTATTAAACTTTGGGGTTATATCATCATAAGCCCTAATGGAGACAGTAAAAAGCATAACAGATATCTAATGGCGGTTGTAGAAATAGAGATGATATCCACAGAGAAAATTCATATCTTCCCATTTGTCTCTCAAATGACCACCTTATTCAATTCCCTTCAACATTTTCATGAAATGGGTCTGAAGTCTTTATCACTGGAATCTTAGTGTAGTAATATCCATTGACAATGAAGACTTCACGCTTCCTCTCTCACGAACTGCCGCTCGCAATAATTATGTATTTGCCTCTCCCACGGAATATGTCCGTTTTGTCGGCTATGGCAGCTTCAAAAAGATTAATTCTCTTTCAGTAACGGGAAGGGACTGCGCAGGAATGGAAGATGACACCGGCCACTCCAGGGAAAGCAGAGCCTCGGGCTCTCCCTGGGAGCTGCTTGGCTGTTGACATTCACTCATTAAATAGAGAGGAAGTAATAGTGTATGGCAGGAAAAAATAATTGTGAATGAGGTTTGAAGCATGGGTGTCTCTGCCCGGTTCTAGAAGGTTTCCTCTAATTAAAGTTCAATTCAATAGGTCTCAATTAGATGCCACCAAAATCACGGGTTCCAATTTAAAAATGACTCAACATAAGTTCAATTCAATACGTCTCAATTAGATGCCACCAAAATCACGGGTTCCAATTTAAAAATGACTCAATATACATGCTGTTAAATTATGCCACCAAAATCACGGGTTCCAATTTAAAAATGACTCAATATACATGCTGTTAAATTAATAAGTCAGTCTCTCCTAGGGCACTTGAATTTTACACATTAAAAATTAAAAACAGATGATACAACGCATGTACAACGATGAAAAACAGATGATACAGATGATACGACGCATGTACAACAATGAAAAAGAGATATTCACCAGCATTTATCAATTTATAAATTAACAGTGGCTAGACCTATATATTTGAACATCAAATCAATTTAAATTAATATGTTGAATTATATATATATATATATTAACGATGGTGAATCTGGATTAATTTAAGGATGTCCAGATCAATCTGAAAAGCTATCTTATAACACTAAAAATATATCAAACACCGTACAAACAAGATCTTGTCATTTAACCCAAAAAAAAACCTAAATTGACAAATAAAAAAAACCTATTCCTCTAACTAAAATCATAACTAACCATATTCACAATAAATTCTCTTTTTCTTTATATATATATATTTTATTATGTACGAAGTTCAAATCTCATTGAGTACAATGACCTGTTGTGGTGGCGGCTAGAGGGGCAGAACTTAGTATACTTGACTTGCATGTGGTTGGTTATGCTCTTGGTGTTATAGTGGCAGCTATGAGGTTTGATCCTGGGTCTCTCATAGATTAGGCCTGGCAGTTACCGATTCACCATGTGGTTAAAAAATAAAATAAAATTTTCAATATTACTTCCAACCTACAATAAAAACCATAGGTCATCATTACTTTGCAATAGAGGACGAATTCCACAGTGGTCTTAATGTGGAAGGACCCATATACATGGTTTTTTTTAATTAATTTTATTATTATTATTATTAGGAAGGAATTGAATATTTTTACTTTCAATTATTTGGTTTTTTTCATATTCAACAATTTTATTTTCTCTTGACATGTAGATATTTTATTTATAACTAAGAGCGAAAGTGAAATTTTTTTACCATATGTGTTTTGTACAAAGTTGTAATATCAACAACTAATTGAGTGAAAATAACGTTTCCATGTGTATTACAGGTTGCCATTGTGAGTTATGAGATGTTATTTTAGAAATCACTGTTTTCCTGTATATGTGAGTTGTATCTGATTCATGTCTGTGTCATAGATCCACCTTCTAGAAGCTGGTAATATATTCCTTTATATGTAATTTCTTATGTGATCAATAAAATATAGTGTGATTTGTGTTGTGAATAAATAAATGTTCACTCTCTCATTTCATTTTTATAAGTCAGTATGAGAGCCCATTTCAGTTTGTCTCCCTCATGAGAGGGCTCAAGAAGATAGAAGAGATATGACGACTGGTTCTCTGTACATATATTACTATAGACATATGAGAGTATATTTCTATTGTGAATTTTATTTCTCCACTTTGTAGATTTGTGAGCTTGGTTGTAGATCTGCATGCTGTGAGTAGCGACGTGTGATTATGGTGAGGATCTATGGGAAGTTGAGTGCCATTGATATCATTGTTCAGTATTGGAGAGATTTGTCTACATCCATCTACACTAAATGACTCTCCACAATAATCCAAGGTGCATAATCGTTTATGTTTGAAGAAATCACAATTTTCCACGATCCAAGGATAGTTAGGACTCTCGTGCAAGAGAAGCAATAACTTACGGTGGTAGATCCAATCCAGATAGTTAATACACATCATAAACGCTAAGACAATTTAAATAAGAGAATACTGTCTACAAGATTTGTTGAATTCGACTCCACTGATGTAGTTTCCCACGAATATTATCATTCTCTAGATTTTCATAGTCGAGTTTGGGAAATGGAGGAAAGGAACCCCAAATTTATGGATGATATGCAACTACCTTTAAAGAAAAGGAAGATTGCATATGTTTAGCTAGACCAGATCCAACATGGGATGATTCATTGGGCTACGGATGATGCCTAATTTATGAGGAAACAAAAAAAAAAAAAAACATGGAGCGCACACAAAAATGAATCATATCCATGGGGATGAGAACCAACATATCCATGATAAGTGATGGTTGCCAATGGAGGAAATATGGGAAGAAGATAAGGAGAAACAATCCATAACCAAGATTGTGTTACAAATGTGCTATAGCATCAAATTGTTGAGTCAAACATCAGGTTCAAAGATGTATCGAAGACTAATTGATCACAGTAAAATCTGGTGAAGGTGAATTCTCTCATTCTTTGAGTCCTCTATCTATGACCATTGAATATTGAGCTTCAACCATGTGAGGATATGGACAGACATAGAAAAGGGCATCTTAGTTTGGAACCTGGTCGACCACGTGAGGATATGGACATACATGGAAAAGGGCATCTTAGTTTGGAACCTAGAAACTTATTGTTTGATCGTATATGCAGTGTTATTGTGTGATGTGGATTTGATATTTATTCCATGGTGTACAAAGTTATTGTGATTTTATTTTTTATTTCTAATTAATTATGAAGGACCATTCGATGGAAAAAGAAACATAATTGAGTCAGTAGTTCTGGAAGCCCCATGAACACAATGTTGATTTAATTATTACTATAGTCTATTATAAGTGGGAAGCCATAGCTACAAGTTATTTTTACGTGTCTGAAAAAGGGATGGTGGTTCTTGATATAAGTTGGAAGCCCAGTTTTAGGAACATCAATTCTTAAATTTGTGTGTTTAAGGGGTCAAGTTGTATGATTGACTTCTGAATATATTCATATCTAGATTTCCTACCTAGAAACTAACAGATAATCAAAAGTTGAGTAACCTGTTGATGGAGTTATATCCATAGAATGATGCAGTTGCTTGACAAATTTTATTGTGGAAGCCCCGAAAAGTTAAGTATGCCAATATTGTCAATATTACAACTACGCCAATGATGATCAAAGGGATTTACATTTTAAATGGGTCAAGTGGTAGCTCAAATTTTATGGTGAAGAAAGATCGTTATCTATGAGATTCTAGAGTGGGTGTAAGTTCTAATGAAGACCATCCTGACACAGATCAATACCATTATACTTGGATATTTCGGTACTAATGTTGTCTTATCATGTGGATTACACTTGCAGGTACTAAATCTTAACATGACATGATCATGCTCTGAGAGGAAGAGAAGGAGTTCATATGAGAAGACACTTGGGAATCTGGAACCATGAAGAAGTTATCAAGTAAGAAGATGAAGGGACACTAGCTTACCATAGAAGATTAAAGGTATAGGTGACATGAAGGCTCCATATCGATTAAGCCCTTGGAGGATGAAGATGAAACACAGGCAATATCCATGATGGAGATGCAAATAAAGTGACACAAGGATAAGATGGGCGATTCCACATCATCATGAATTTCAATGTCATCATTGTCAAGAGTCATATCAAGAGTCACATGTTTCATAATGCCTTACCACATCATTTCTAGAATTTAATTGTATAATTTCACCAAAATGAGAAAATATTAAATATGTGGAAGACCAAGGGTCCCACATGGAATATGAAGAGTCACAATTGAGTTCTAAAGACATATATAATCTCAAAGGTCATGTAATAATTTGAAAAGTCATTGTAGAAGTTCAAGTGTCATGAGGGATGTCAGGAGTCACATGGGAGGTGGAGATTCACCTATAGTCTTATAAATAAAACCTCATAACTCAACCAAATATCACTTTTGGGACTTAAACTTCCCACCTTGGCTTCTCTAGCATTGGCATAGGAGAGAAGATATTTCTTTGGAGATCCAAGTGGTGACATAATGTTCCACTATTGGGGCTAGTGTGACAGCATTGTACTTGTATACCTTGACACTTCCACTTAATATATGAAGCTTGATGGGTCAACACATTTGCATGCATGTATCATGAATGTCGTAGGACTATTATTTATATTTTTGTGGTATATGTTCTATCATTAGTGTAATACCCTCCTCCCACATCTACCCGAGTAATAGGCCAATCAGAGTAAACATGTGACGAGATGATACTATGATTTGATTCATCTTCCTCAGTCACCTTAATGAAGTGGAACCAACAAAACACAACCAAATTGACCATCCACACATCCTAGATAACCTCTAGGAGTTACCCCACCTTTCTAGGTGACCAACCCTTGAGGAAACTCAATAGTTCAAGGACCTAAAGCCCCAATCACTCCCTTGCTCAACCCTCCAAGCAACTGAGGGTCACAATCACTCCCATGAGATTGCCTAAGTGCAACTGTAGCCTTTTTCTGCTAGTGCTATGCAAGCAACTGCAAGATTTAAGGCTAAATTACAGGGCTAGTACACAGTCACTGCCCAGAGCTTCATGGAATTTATAGAAATGAAAAGAAACATAGAGACAATGATGCCAATGAAAATTATTGAACAATGACTTGATTAGACCACTACTAGCCATCACAGACATTTCATCAAACATGTCACAAATATACATTATAAAGGTCATAATAACAAGTTTGAGCATATGGGTCTTGTAGTTAATTGAGAATCGCTAAGAAGAGTTGATGCCTTATCACATTAGGTGCATTATCATCTAATAGGTCATGGATTTATTCCTCAGTCATTTACAAATCAAGACATGATGAGAACTGTAGATTTTCACTATCATAAAACATATTCATAACTGGCATATAAACAACAGAAATAATGAGGATACACCATCCATAAATGCCACATATAATCCAATACTTTGATACATAAAATACCAAGGAAGGGAACTCTTATTAATGAATGCAAAAGCCAACTCGTTATGGGACTACCACGTTCCACCCGACCATAGATTGGCTGAGCCAAATCTCTCTTCATCCAATCACCCATGTGCCATACTCTAAGCATGACTGTGAGAATCATAACCAAAAATGAACCAGGGCTTCTCGAGGCTACACCACCTCACTATCATCCATAAAACGATGCTTTACAACAATACTCACTGAATCACTAGGGCATAACTAAGCATTTCCTATCTCCTAGTCCCTAGGATTTACTGCAATCTATAGTCTGATCTTGATCCAGGTGGATATTGGTGGCCACCTGCCAATTTCACTTGGACCCCCACCAGTGCTTCTTTCAGTTTTTCAGTTTCCTTAATTGTAGCACAATTTACTATTTTTAGCAGTTTTTTGGGCCCTAAACTTCCGTAGCCATTAAGAGGCCCTAATTTTTGAGGCCCTAAACGACGTTTTTTTAGAAATCTACCGCCAACAATTTTGTTTTTAAAATTGTATTTTTAGTCGTAGTCCTCGGAGAGATCTTTCCAACGGGTTATCATGCACTTTAAACGGAGATAACATGACAAAGTCGCGACCCCGAGAAGTTGGTTGCCCAACTCACCCCAATGGGGCCCATAAACGCTTGGTGTTACATCTCCTCAAGTTAGTGTTTTGGTTGTTTATGGTTTTCTCTTATTTTTCAATAATAAAAAGGCCCTTGAGCCTCATTATAAAGCAATTCAGAGGCATGTAGCCACCACATCTCTTCTCAGAGATAAGCTACCATCGCCCGAGCTAGTTTATTTCCATTTCCTTTTGTAAGCATATTTTGGTATTCTCCATTAATGAAATGAAGTATTATTTCTACTGTATCTCTGTATTTGTGTTTATTTATGTACTTTTTTGCATTCCTGTTTAAATCCGGATCAGTGGTATCAGAGTGGTCTACTCTTTCTCTGTTTTTATTTGCATGTCCTCAAGGAGTTAGGGCTTGAACTGGTCAAACCTTTGCAAGACCATCCTCACAAAACCCGATGGCCTCCCATGGTGGATGAAAAGAAAGATGAGGGGGCAGGACATCCTATCAAAATATTGCTCGAAGAGGCCCTCGAGTGACAAAGGAGCGTGATGATCGATAACTTTGCCTAGATCCTTCCGCGGCTACCCAGGGACAACACATCTACTTCCAGCAGCTACTCTGGAAGTGCCACACCCTTTAAGGTACAAGTTAACTTTGACATTCCCATATTTAATGGTCAGATAGATGCAGACACTGTAGATAAATGGTTAAATATGCTAGAAGGGTATTTTTCTGTTCATGATTTTTCCGGTCGAGAAAATATTACTTTCGCTCTTCTCAAAGCCACCCTACATGTTAAGGACTAATGGGAAAGCTACTGCGCATAAAAGGATGAAAGTACAACCTCACTTTTTCAGCCGCACACACTTGGAATTCATTCTGGGCTGCCATCAAGGAGAAGTACTACACTATCAAAGCTATGAGGATCAATACATAAAGTGGACCACACTGCAGCAGGGAAGTGACCGAGACATTTCGGAGTTTACTAATATTTTTCATACCCTTCGTAAAAAGTTGGGTATCAAGGATTCAGAGCAGCATTTGGTAGTTAAATACCACGGCTGCTTGCATAGGTACATCCAGGATGAAATAGAATTCCTGAACATCTCCTTGCTTGGCATGGCATACTAATATGCTGTCAAAATCGAGCAAAAGTTTAAACATAATAAGTGAGACTTTGGATCTACGAATCTGAAGCAGGAGAAAGGTGCCCCCAAACCACGGAACAAAGGACAAAGCCAAGGTGGGGCAGCTGAGGACAACCCGGTAAAACCACAAGCAAAGAATAGCATCGTGAAGCCGAAAAAAGACACGGGAAAGTGGTGTGAGTTCCATAAGAGCTCCACACACAACACAAGTTAGTGTCGGGCCAAGCAGTCAATGTTGGCCAAGCTAAGTGCTTCAGAATCAGATGCATGTTCTGACTCTGAGTTAGAACCCGGTAAGGAGAATGACAAAGGGAAGAAGATTATCAATGCGGAGCCCAACACCACCATTGCCACCACGAAGATCCAAAAAGAGGAACCCAAAGATCTAGAGGAGGAGGAGCGCCTCTTCCACTCCTAGATGTGGGTAAAGAGCTCCCTTTTATAGTTCATTATCAACAGTGAGAGACAAAAAAACCTCATTTCGGTAGAGTTCGTGAAGCGGCTGGGCTTACCGACCACAACACATCCACAACCGTACACTATTGGGTGGCCTCACCAAGGATGGGATCTTAGCATGAGCCAGCAATGTCGCCTTCCATACAACATCAAGCCCTTCACGGATGAGGTATTGTGTGACATTGCTCCCCTTGATGTTTGTGATGTAGTATTAGGCCAACCGTACCTATGGAAGCGACATGTTGTGTATGAATCAAGGACTCGTGTTGTTATTATTACTTTGGGAAATAAGTTGTACAGGGTACAGGAGGTAGCACCGCTTACCGCCATCTCTTTGGTTACTGCAAAACAATGCAGTAAGCTCATTTCCAAAACAAGGAAATTTGTTTTCCTGATGATACGCCCTCAAGGAAAGAAGAAGACGGTGGCCACAGCCTCCGGATAGGGTCCCTCCGCACGACAACTACAAATGGACAAGGTTGTGGAAGAGTGTGAGGACATCTTCACCTCCCCTGCAGGGGTTCCTCTGCACTGTCAGGTCAAGCACTACATCGACCTGAACCCAGGTGCGCCGCTACCCAATGGACCAATCTATCACCGCTCTCTTCTTGAGAGTGATGAAATCAAGAGGCAGATTCAGGAGCTCCTGCAGAAAGGTCACATCCAATTGAGTTGATCACCCTCTGAGAGCCCGATCATGTTGGTACCGAAGAAGGATGGGACTTGGAGACTTTGTATTGATTATCGGGTGCTAAAAAAGATCACTGTCTGGAATAGGTACCCGATCCCATGGATTGATGACCTTCTGGACCAACTGAAGGGGAAAAAATATTTCAGCAAGATCAATTTGAAGTCAAGATATCACCAAGTACCAATCGAACCATCCGATGTGTGGAAGACTGCCTTCAAAGCCAAGGAGGGCCTTTTCGAATGGTTGGTTATGCCTTTCGGGTTGATGGATGCTCCCGCAACCTTCATGAGGCTAATGGATGACATCTTGTGGCCATTCACCAACTCATTTATAGTGATATACTTGGATGACATCCTGATATTCAACCAGATTTGGGAAGAGCACCTCCACCACATCCGACAGGTTCTCCAAACACTGCAGTAACACAAGTTATGTGCCAATTTGGAGAAATGCACTTTTGGCATGACCCAAGTTCAGTATATGGGATAAATTATTGATGAATGGGGGGTGCATGTGGATCCAACCAAGATCTATGTTATTCAGGATTGGCCATCTCCAACCACTCTAACAGAGCTCCGTAGATTTCTGGGTCTAGCCAACTTCTACCACAGGTTCGTGTTGGGATTTTCTTATATCACATGGTCCTTGAGTCAAGTCGCCAAGGAGGAACAAAAGAAAAATTCTTTTGGTCTAAACCTCAACAGAAGGCATTCATAGAGTTGAAACATCGACTCTTCTCGGCACGAGTGCTCGCATTACTAGACTTTCAACAACCATTTGAGATTGAGATAGATGCCTCTGACTATGCTATTGGGGCAGTCCTTACTCAACACGGCCATCCAGTGGCATATCAAAGTGAGAAACTTTCAGACACAGTCCGGAAGTATCCCACTTGTGACAAAGAGATGTATTCCATTGTGTAGCCTTCCGACAATGGAAGCATTATATTTTGGGGAAGAAAACGGTCATCCACACAGACCACCGGCCCCTGTAGTTCATACAGACCCAAGGGAAGTTACAGAATGATCACCGTCAAAAGTGGTCAACATACGTGCAATAGTACCATTTGAATATGAAGTATAAGAAGGGCAACACCAATAATGTTGCAGATTGCTTCAATCGAACCGATCATGACATTAACCACTGTGCTCAACTCTTATGGGCATGAGACTTCTGGTTGGCCACTTCTCTGTAAAAGCGACCCAGAATTTGGCCACACATACCAGCCACTTTTGGAGGGTCAGCGTGTTCCATCTTTTCACCTCGAAGATGCCTTGTTATGCCACCTAGGTCACCTTTGTGTTCCTTCAAGCGAGCATGCCAAGATGATTTGGGAAGCACACTACAGTCCAGCTGCTGGGCATTTTGGGGTCAATAAAATGGTGGCAGTACTGCAGAAGTATTTCTACCGGCCGAATCTTCGACAGGATGTCGGGAAGTACATCAGATCCTTCACTGCCTGTACCATTGCCAAATCGACCATCAAGAAGCAAGGCCTATATACCCCGCTACCACTCGTTGTCAACCTTGGGAATCCATCTCCATGGATTACATGTCCGGCCTTCCTTCTACTAAGCATGGAAACAACTTTTTTTTTGTGGTCATCAACAGGTTCTCGAAGATGGCCATTATGGCGGCTTTCAAGAAGAATATCACAAGAGAAGCCACTGCTAAACTCTTCTTTGAATGAGTGTGGGTTTGGGATCCCAGAGTCCATCATCTCAAATCGGGACAGTAGGTTCCTCAGTACATTTTTGTCTAGTCTTTGGTCGATGCTGAACACCGAACTCACTAAATCCATAGCATTCCCTCCCCAAACTAATGGCCAAACAGAGATTGTTAATAGGATGATCGTACATATTTTGCACATGTAAAACTCAAAGCATCCACGCACATGGGATGAGAGACTCCCCTATGTTCAACACAACTACAACCGGGCTCTCCACAGCTTGACTGACCATAACCCTTTTTAGGTGGGCTTGGGATTCCAACCACTATGTCCCATTGATGTGGCCATGCCATTTGTAGCTACTCAGGCAGATTCGACTCATGTCCAGTCTAAAACAAATAAGGCAAATAACTTCATTGAGCACATCCAACATATCTGTCAGTAGGTCCACGGCATTCTAGAGAAATCAAAAGTCAAGTACAAGAAACGACATGATCAACATCGGGTGCCACACAAGTTTCAGGTGGAGGACAAAGTCTGGTTGCATTTGCAAAAGGAATGCCTTATCGGATCCTATCGGAAACTCATACCACTCCGATATTGTCCTTACACCATTACCAAGGCTATGGGGGACAATACGTTTAAGCTCAGCATTTCCCCATTTCTTGGGCTGCACCCAGTGTTCAATGTGGATCACCTTCGGCCATACTTTCCACCATTACTAAACACATCTGACATTGCAGAAAAACTCACACCAACAGAGTTAAATCCATATTGCATCGTATAAGCTGCAACTAGTCAGATCATGGACACACATGTCAAGCACACTCGCCGGTAAAAGATCCAACTGTATCGAGTTGTCAAAGTAGGCCAACTCCTTCACGAGGGCAAGTGGCTCACCAGGGACCAAGTTCAGCAGAAGTTTCCTCGTCTCATGGAGGAACTCAACGCAATGGGGACCATTGCTTCCTAAGGGGGGAGGAATGATCCAGGTGGATATTGGTGGCCACCCACCAATTCCACTTGGATCCCCACCAGCGCTTCTTTCAGTTTTTCAGTTTCCTTAATTGTAGCACAATTTACTATTTTTAGCAGTTTTTCGGGTCCTATACTTCCGGAGTTGTTTTGAGGACCTAAACGACTTTGACAAAATGATGGATACTCTAGCTTGGGCTCTTCCCTCTGACGAGAGGCTCAACTGATAAGATTCGTCCTTTCTCAGTGGACACGACAAACAATCAAACTTCACCACTCCTTTCTCGGTGGCAGCGACTGCTTTTAATATGGATTCTCTCCATTTTTAATACAACTTCTCTCCAACGTAGCTTCTCTCCAAATGTGGAGGTGATATTTGGAAACTGCAACAATTTATCGAGTGAGCTTCGATGTGTAGGGTTTTCTAAACAGTGACCATTTGTTTCCGTCGGTGGTGGTGCCTCAAATTTATCTTTTACAGGCATGCTCACGAGCTCTTCAAAATGGTATAACAATGTGATTCCAACTCCACCTTAGCTCTGATACCACTTGTTCGTCTTAGGAGTTCATTAAACAAGAAAGAAATATAGTGAAAATGAATAGGAAACTGAAATAAGCATACACAAGTAAATATAATGAATTTACGTGGTAAAACCTTGACAATGTGTCAAGAAAACCTCCACAAGGCAAGGGATTAGAAATCTTTATTAATCAAAGATGATTCTCCATGATACAAGCCTCTTGGACAATCCCAATTAATATGGGCTTACTTTGTTAAATAACTCCTTCTCGTTATACAATTGACTGACCGATAATAAACCAAATTTACCTATAATTACATTATTTACATTACTTTGTTGTCACATTTCAACATATGAGGCCTTTTGTTTGTGGGATAAGGGACTCACGACCATGTAATGATTTATATTATAATTTCTACGCATGTGTGCATACTCTATATATGCTCTATGCCCATTTGGATTTAAACTTGTGACCTCTTAAAACGAAAAACATGTTTTCAACTATTAGGCTACTATGTCATACTAATATAAACTAATATTTGTAAAATATATAAAGCAAAAAAAGAAAATTATGTGAAAAGCCTCATATCTTAAGTAATGTATGACTTCTTAAGTTTAAAGCTATAATGAATTTTGTAATTTAAAAAATATAAATAACCTTATAATTTTTGAAACATAGCCATTCGTAAGGATAGTGATGAGTCCTCTGCAATAACACAATTTGTTAAATAAAATTTTATCATTTAGTTCGTGAATAAATGCACAGACATGAACAACCATTACCTTTTATAGGGAGAACTAACACTGAATTAAGAGGAGGTTCTCTAGAGGCCAATACGAGGAGATTGTAATATTTAACATTTTGACTAAGTAAAAATAAAACAAAATAGAATTGAAATTAAACAATTAAAAAAATAAAAAATAAAATAGAAAACATAAATTTCTTGATACATGAATTTTTTTTCCCTATAGTATTTTTCCTTGATGTTTTTTCTAGGGTATTATTCTCTAATGTGGTATATTTAAAGATTAATAATAAATCAGTCTAGATCCATCTTAATCCCAGATCCACCAAAAGGCAAGAAGGGTCAAATCTCTTCTGAATAAAAAAAGGTGTGCACTTCAAAATAAATTTTAGCTCTAGGCTTTGGTAGATCAAAAATTAAGAAATAAATCTATGCTGATGTATTTCAAAACTCACTCAATTCTCGCTTGGAAAAGGCAATCGAATCTACTAAGTAAAAGGAGATTGAATGGCGTTGAGTAGGACTCGAACAGCATGATCCCGGATCCCGTGCATGACCAGTGCCCAGTGATTAATAAATTAAAGAAACAATAAATTATGGAGCATCCAATACGACCTATTGACATTCACTCATTAAATAGAGACGGACTGATAGTGTATAGCAGGAACAAAATAATTGTCAATGAGGTTTCAACCATAGGTGAGTCTGCCCCATTCTAGAAGGTTTCGTTTGATGAGGCAATTAACTTAAAAATTCAGTAGACGGCAGCAAATTAAAGGTCAATTCATAGGTGAGTCTGCCCCATTCTAGAAGGTTTCGTTTGATGAGGCAATTAACTTAAAAATTCAGTAGACGGCAGCAAATTAAAGGTCAATTCAGTAGGTCTCAATTAGATGCATTAGATGCTACCAAAGTCACGGGTTCCAATTTAAAAGTGACTCAATATACATGTTGCTAAATTAACAAGTCACTCTCTCCTTATCATGTCAAATAGAAAACAAATGATACTCGCATGTACAACCTATAGATTTTCATATCAAATATTCCCAAGCATTTATCAATTTATAAATTAATAGTGGCTAGATCTATAGATTTAAGCATCAAATCAATTTATAAATTAATATTCGCTGATTTTATATATATATATATATATATATATATTTAATTTTATTAAAGTTTATAATTTAGTAAAAGTTGAGATTTTCAGAAATAAGGAGTTTAATAAAAATTGGAGTAGTTCATATACTACTCAATGAGATTTGAACATGTTCGTGTTAGATTTACCCCCTAAAACTCACATCACTGTATAGAACTTTTCAATATCACTTCCAACATACCATATATCGACATCACTTTCAGATACATGACAAATGCCACAGTTGACTTAATGTGGAAGGGGGCGTATTGGTTGCTCCATGCTTTATCGTTTCCGGAATTTTTTAATCACTCAGCACTAATCATGACCGGGATCATGCAGCAGGAGTCCTACTCAATGTTCTCCTCTTACTTAGTAATTTCTATGGCCTTTTCCAAGCACTAAGCATGCCGACGGAAAATGGGCAGCACAGTCGTAATCAATGACGTGGAAATCGTACTAATTGCCATCTATTGCCTTTTCCATGATCATTTAGCTTTTTCTAGTGTTTTTTTTCCAAGGTAGGCACTGCTTAACCAAAAAATCCCTATGTTCTTTGTTAAAAAATGTGTTTTACAATCAACCACAAAACTTCCCAACCTCTTAGTTTTATTTTCATTTGATTATGTCCACCGTTCATAGCATAACTCAAATATATTTAGGACTCGTGGTCGATATAACAAGAACGCATCACAGAACTAGATAATCTACCGTATGTTTTACCACAAATTTTCAATTCTCAAAGTTATAAAAAAAAATTAATAATGAAAATAAAAGTAAGTTGATAATGTTGTCTCATCGTTATGAAATGTAAAATTAATATAAAAAACAAAAGGAAGTTAATAATGCTGTTTCATGAGTAAGAAATAGTTTGATATATTTTCATAATGAATTTCAAAATATCTAATATTATAAAACTAAAAAATTAGTGAGTTTTGAAATATACTAGTATAGATATAATATTTTTCTCTTTTTTATTTAAATGATTTGTTATTCCTAGACCCAAACTACTTTTAGTTTTGATGGCTAAGGAAAACATGTTGAATTTGTGAAACATTATAGTCAAATAAAAGTGAATGTAATGTGATTAGTATATTATTAATAATAAATAAATTGTTCAAAATTACTCAGGAGATTCTTTCTATAAAATCTCCTAAAATTTCAACTAGAAATAATTGGAAAATAATAGATTTAATTATGATGGGACAAAAAGATCATAATAAACCACTTAGTAGAGGAAGTTATTAAGTTAGGGGTGAATTAAAGTGTTGTGGGAGAAAAAGAAAGGATTTAAAAGAAAAAGGAAGGTACCTTTTTCGAAAAAGCAATACACAAAGGCCTAGGGAGTTGGGTTGGTAGATCCAAAGAGGAAAGTTATTCCCAAAAAACTCTGCTCGGAAGGTAGCCTATAAAACATACCATTTGGAATCAATGGGGGGGTTTATTTTGATGGTAAGTGAACCTTAGCTTGGGGGAGAACCAGTGGATTCAGAGTGTGGTTCGGGAGGAGCGTGCTCAACTCCAGAGTAATTTCCCAATAACAAATTCTGGTTAGGAGGATTGTTATTTGAGTTATATGGTATTTGATGTTGCAAATTTATTTGACAATTAGGACGCTGGAGAAGTTTTTTCACGAATTGGTATACATTGTAACTGGAAAGGAAATAAAAGAGAGAAACTAATTAGTCCTTCTAGAAAAGTTGTTAAATGTTGCATGCATAGCATACAATTACATTATGTTGTGGTCCTCGCTATGTTGGTATATAAATAGGCCTATTATTGTAGCTACTTTAATAAAGAAAATGCATGGGAAAGTAAATGTTGTGAATAATGTTATTGTTATAGGAATAAGTGATAAAGAAAGTATAGTTAATTTTTTTGGGATAAAAAGGAGCATAGACACCTAGGTTAATCACGATAATATATATGTAGAATAAACATATTCGTTTTGCTGTAAGGGAAAAATCAAAACTGTAAAAAAAATTCTCAGTATCTTCAATAAGAGGTGTCCAATAAATAAATATATTGTATAATAGGGGTAAAAGGCATCAATCTAGACTTTCATTCATCATATTTTTTTGGTGTACTAACTAGACCAAAAAAAATAAGGAAGGGAAAACGAAAAAAAAAAAGTTCACCAGAGTAGGTAGTGAGGTTATTGGAAGATATGTCAACAGGTAAATCCAGTGTAATCATCCACATGGTTTACTACAACTTATTCCAATTCCAAAGTGGAAATGGGAGGCCATTTTAATGGACTTCATTACAGGTTTTTCGAGGACATCTAGAAAACATGATTCCATCATGGTTGTTGTTGATAGGTTAACTAAGGTAGCTCACTTCATAGTGGTTAAGTCTACGTATTCAACTGGTGAGGTAGCACAGGTCTTCATCAGGGAGATGGTGAGGTTACATGGTATTCCTATGAAGATTGTGTCAGATAGAGATGCCAAGTTCACTTCCAGGTTTTAGAAGGTGTTATTTATAGGTTTGGGTACAAAGTTTGCCTTTAGTACATATTATCATCTATAGACAGATTAGCAAACAGAGAGGGTCATTAGATTTTGGAGGACATTTTGAGAATGTATGTTATGAAACAACAAAGAAGATGGGAGGAGTATCTTCCACTAGTAGAGTTTTCTTACAACAACGGTTATCAAGAGTTAGTGTGGATGAGTCTATTTGAGGAAATTTATAGGAAAAGTTGTAATAATGCCATCAACTGGAGTGATCTAGTGAACAGGGGTGTTGATAGGACCAAACATGTTGGCGTAGATGGAAGAGCAAATGCAGGTTATCAAGAAGAATCTAAAGGAAGTGCAGGATATGTAAAATATCTATGTAGGTCAGCATAGGGTGTTTAAGGATTTTCAGGTTGGGGAACATGTGAAACTACGCATCAAGCCAAAGAAGAGCTATTTGAGGATTGGGTCATGTGCTAAGTTGGCACCTTGATATTGCGAGCCTTCCATGATCCTTAACAGGATTGGACGAGTGGCTTACAGATTTGCACTGCCTCCGACAGTGAAAGTCCATTATGTTTTCCATGTTACATTGAATAAAAGATATGTGAAATATGTTATTCATGTGATTGGTTTGTCTATATTGCAAGTGGAGCCATAAGGACAATTTCCGCTGGAACCTCAGTACATTTTGTAGCAGAAAAACTCATGCTCCAGAACCTAGAAGTCAAGCAAGTGATAGTGCAGTGCAAGCACTTGGGGCCCAATAAAGCTACATGGGAGATGGTTGATCATATGTGGGCTATGTATCCTTCATTGTTTTCCAATTGAGGAAAAAGAGTTTTGGTATTTGTACATATTTGTGTATGGCTATAATTGTAAATATCACAATGAGATGTGTTATAAAGCTCCAATAAGAAAAATGGTTGTTACATTGTCATATTTTTCATGTTGGTTTTTCTTTCCAGCATGATGTTCATTTTAAATACTGCGCTAATATAAGTTATAAAGTTCCATGGGAAGTATGTTTGGTTTTTAGTGGTTTTGTTGGTCATAGGTGTCATAGAACATCAAGGATGGTGTTCCCCTAAGGGAGAGGGGTATGCAATAGCCCCATGTTAAAATTTAATGTAATAAAGTTAATAAAGGAAAAATAAGACCAAGGTCATGGGACACGTATTCCAAGTTGAATGTCAGGAAAAACATCCTAGTGGGTGTTCCTTTGGTTTAATATAGCTAAGGAAATTGGAAATGGCAATGGAGAATGATTTAAGAAAGCAAAGAGGCATCAATTAGCATTGTATTTACAAAAATAATGGAAAATAGGAGAAAAGGAAGGTGAAAGGTCACAAGTTTCATGTGATGAGGAAATTGAAGGAAGATAGAGGAAATTGAAGAAAATAGAGGTCTCAATGATAGAAAGGCTTCTAAGGATCAGTTCATATACTTTTCACGGTTTTGGGTTAGAGCTATCTCTCTTGTACTCTTGCACACTTAGATCATCCTTGGAGCATTCTAGCATTAGAGGAAGGAAGGAAGAGGAAGGACAAGAAAGCAAAGGAAGCAAAGATCAAGCAAGGAAGATTTGGATCAAGTGACTAAAACAAGATTACTTGGAGGTATCGAGTTGCACATATGGTTCCCTTGCTAGTTTTGGCATGCATGTGTGTATTTGGTTCTCTTACTTTCATTGCCATGGGTTTTTCCAAGTATGACAATGGTTTCAACTTTTCCTTTCCATTTCCCGATAGCCATGGTGTGACGTGGTTCCTTCATTTGGTTGAGCTTTGTATTATCAGATGGTTTTGGAATTGGTTGAGGTGGTCTCAGGAAAATTCCCAAGGGCATAAGAATCTCTTACTCGATAATGGTTGGATTGTTTAGGGCCTAGTAATCCCTTGATGGGTTTTGGCAGGATCACGATAAAGCCTGGTAGTGTATGTTTTTTGTTTGGGTGTAGGAATACCTTGACTGGTAATGGCAAGATTGTGGTAAAGCTTGGTCGTGTAGGTGCTTGTTTAGGTCTTAGAAATCCCTTGTCCAGTTTTGACACAATTGCGGTAAAGTCTGAGGAAGCCTAGTTATTTTGTTGTGAGTCCCACATTCATGCCTAGAATATGGGACAAGGGTGATTTGCTAAAAGAAAGACCTTGTTTAGCCCAATCTATGGTCAAGTGGTACATGGAAGTCCCTGACTTGGTTTGATTTTTCATATGTTAATAAGAGCTCTTTTCCTATTGTATTTTATGAGTAAATTTACTTGTTATGATGTGGCTTTTATGGTTGTTCTATTGTTGTTATTATTCTTGTTATATGTTGGTTATAAGAATGGGTTTATGATAGATTCTATTTATGGCTCCCATCATATTTTGATTAGTAAATGAATGGTTATTGAATGCATGACCTAATAGATGTAATTGTAGCTATTGTGAGAGGGCATTAGACCTTCCTGATGATTTTCAGATAAGTAGGAGCCCCCTATGTTCATATATGCATTTACAACTTGTAGATTACATGTTCAAAATGTGTTTGACAAAATTTCTCCCATGGTTAGGCCTGGTTAGGTCAAGTTATTGTCTAAGTTTTACATTAATGGATTTTTCCTTGTGTCATTCATCATTTTGGAAAGTTCTATCAATTTTTGGGCAGAGGTCTGGATACTATTCCTGAAAAAGTGGTTGGGATTCCGGGGTTGCATGGTTATAACGAAGAAATATAGAGTGCAGTCGCTAGGAGACAGGGTCATCCATGTGAATGGAGAGTTACATTTGTTGGCTTGCCTTGTTATGCAAACGACTGGGAGTCAAGATTGCTGAAAATATAAGTCAACTGAGGGTTTGGGCATGTGGAGTGGCTGTGTAGCTCTTGTTGGTCCTGTAGGTCCTAAGGAAGGTCAGTAAGGTTTCATATTGTCGACTCCATTTCCTTAATGTGATCTATGAGGTCAAGTCATGTCATAGTAACCCTCAGCTCATGTTTACCCTTACAGGCCGGTGAAATTAGATAGATATGGGGGGTGGTTATATCAATCTAGATCATCTCCTTTTTGTGAGAAAAGCTTGGCATGCTCACTTTGTTTTGCATAACCTCTTAATTGTATATACTGCTACCTTCATTCACAATTTTATTAGCTAGATATAAAATCAACTATACTTTCCTAGTTCTCCTTTGAGATTTTAATATCTCAATTCTCCTAGTTCTGTCATTGGATGGTATTATCCTACCTATGTCCATCTCAGCGATTAGATGGAATTCTCCCTGGTTTTCTGCACTATCAAAGTTTCTCTTGCCTCTGATATCTCTGCCCCTCTTCAACATATCTTCTTCCCTTGTATCCTCTCCCTCTGCCTTTGGGCCCTGCTTCTCAACCCTATATTTTACAAAATAACCAAACTATCAAGTAATCTTTAAATAAACAGAGAAATTATTACCTCTCTATTCTAGTGACTTCTCCCCTTCACTAACTACAAGATTCTCTATTTGTTCTTCTTCCCTCAAAACCTTCACTGAAATCATGTTACCCTATAGTCTTCCTCAATCTACTACTTTTGTCTATTTTGCAACTTTGATTTGTATATCTTTGATACCAATGATAGCAGGCCCGTTGGGTGTCCTACTTATTAATCCATGATTTTGCTTTTTGTGGGGTGGTGGCCTTTCCTTTATTTACACCATTTGTTTTTATTTTCAAAGGTTGTGTGCAAGACGAAATCTACAAGCTTAAAATCTCTAGGTGAAAATATTTCCTCATTTACACTAAATCCCAAATCTCATATAAATCTCATATAACGTTATGGGAACCATTTTTTATTTAAAAGTGACTTCATAATTTAAAAAATAAAAATAAAAAATGTTTTTATAAAATTCTTTACCCACGTTTATATAGCGCCCATCCTTTATATTATAAATTTGAGTCCATATGCACATAAGCGAAAGTTGATAATGCTCTATTATTAATGAGTTGCATCCATGAGATAGATGAAATTCGAGGGATCCACACCAAGAGTGATGAGTCGGGCCTCTCCCTATTATTCCATTCATTCAAACTCCTACCGAATTTTAGCCTACTACGAACCCACAAACATCCTTCTTCAATGAATCCAGCCCAAGTCAAGGTTGAGAACCATAGAAACGTCGGCGGTCGGCCTCATTTTGGGCTATGAATTTAAACTTAGGTCAAGGTCGGACTTCCTCCTTTGTGGAGCTCTTCGTTAATTTATGATCCCGAAAAATATCAAAAATAAAATACTTACCTCTTTGACTCCTCTCTCGTCTCTTTGTGATAAGGATCATAGAGAAATTTATGGAACCTTTATAACCCTTATTGGCTTCTCTTCAATTCAATACGTGACTATATTTGAGCCCCTTTTGAGAGTCAAGCTTAAATCATATAACAATTGGATCCTTGTCGAAATCCTATATCCTGAATTCTCTTTTCTTCACGAAATGACTTTGCATTCTTATGTGGTGATTGTGGGCTAACAATTTTCGTAAATGTAGTCATTTAGGCATTCATCTAACATTTACCTCTAAGCCATGAAATCTGGTGTTTCATGGATTAATTAATAACAATCACCATGACTTGGACCTCTCATTTTAGCCCTCTATCCAACCAAAGCAAATCGAACAGACCAACATTATTATAACTTATGGTATTTCACTCTTGGGAACATATGTCCAAGTCCTTAATTGATCTTGCAAATTGCCACAACTAGACCCAATGAAATTTTCGATCGGTAGTTCAACATATAGGACGGTTATTTGGAGAACTTGTGTACATAACAGGAAAATAAAAAATTCATTTCTTAAACAAATATATACAATTGATCTTATAAACCTCCTTTTTGAATCCCTTCTTGAGAGCTATTTTGGGAGATATGCCCATTTCCTACACAAAATACCTATGTACACTAACAATGCTTAGAAAAATATCTTCAGAGAAAAACATGATTTTTGAAAATTGTCCGGCACGCTAAAACTACAAGATAGCTAACCAAACACCTGTTATTTTTACATAATCCCATACGGGAAAAATATCGTAACAACTAAATGTTCTAGAACAAAAACACCTGACCATATAACACATTCTTCTAATTTCTAATTTATACAAAACAACAAAACAAAATTTCTTCTTCTATAATTTAGGTGTCTCTGTCGAGTCGTAAACAAATGGTTCACCAGGGTGATGCTCCTACATCACTCCACCTCCCTGTTTGTTGTGGAGAATATTTATTTCAGTCAGGGAACATGCAACATGCACAATTGAAATGGTTTGGTTTAGTCATTTCACAAGCAACTCCTCCTCGTGAGTCTCCAAATATATATTGATTCCTCCAAAATTTATATTTCTGCATTATTTACATGAATTAATATACACAATGACATTTACAAGAGTTAATATAACCAATGACCTTTACAAGAGGGATATCAATACGGGTTGTCACAGATTTGGGATTCCTACCAAAGCCATGTCGAGGCCTCTGATTAATAGCTAAGGTTGAAATATTCTTGATTTCATTGATATCCCCAGTAATAGCTGAAGAATATCATTCATAGGTCATGTCTAGGGTTTGAGGTGTTGTTTTTGGCACTTGATACACAAAATATTCCCTTATGGACTAAGGTGAAGTTTTATTCCCTAGTAATGTAAAGGAGCCCATTAGCCATACCCAATGCTAAAACCCTTATAATGTCATTGATTTCGCCCCCTGGGTTTAAAGATACTATTAATGAAACCTAAAACCACTACAGTTGATGTAATTAGGGTTTTAGATTGGCCTATTACTAGGAATATGGTCACCACAAGTATATTTTCCACAATAATGATGGTTATCATACACCTTACCATTGGAATGGGAGAAAAACAATGAAATTATGTATCAAACAAATATTTTCATTCTTAATGGCCATGGAAAAGGCCTTGAATCATAATTTTACATCTTAGTGCAATATGAGTTTTAATCACAAAATTTAGGTCTCAAAGACTTTAAGTTGGAAATTAGTGCCATTAGTAGGTTTTGTGCATCATGCAAATCAATCTAGGGCATTGAATATGGTAAGGGAAGGAAAATAAGATTTCAACATCTTATTTGAATCTTCTCAAGATTAGGATTCATATACTAGACTTGGAACAATCACACCAGACCTTTGCAAGGGATCATTGGCATTTTGGGGGGATCTATAGAACCATTTGTAAACTTGACATAACAAAAGTTGGTCCCAAAGTGTATAACATGGCCTGTGGGGAGAATAAGGAATTTAGACCCAAAATTACTCTTCTCAAGCTTAATAGCTATGAACTAGAACTCAAACAATTATAGTAATCATTTTGAAGTAATATTTTTATTTTTATTTTATTTTTTCAAGATAATATTTCATCATGAAGTGGTGTATGGGTCCCATAATAAAATAATTTTTCCTACGATACATATGTGAGATGAGATTTGGTGCATATAATGTGGTTGTTGGAGGAAAACAAGGGACTTAGGTTGTATTTACAAATTTCTTATAGTCATATGCTATCAATAATGGTTATCGCTATGAATATGGGAACTATTTAATTGATTTTCATATAAAAATAAGTATCATAATCCTCACCATTTCCAACCCATGAAAAAAGGGGCTTTTGACACTAAACAAATGTTTTGGGGCTTAATGTACATGAATGAGGCTGTTGTAGGATTGGGAACATGTGGTATCTTCTACAATGTTGTAATATGAATGATCAATTTAGTTATGTGAATGCATTTTAGAATGTGCACTAATTTCATTTTGTGTTATTTAGAATTCCACTCTACTTGTTTTTTGACTTCATTTTACATATTTAAGCTTTAAATTATAAATCTTATAAATTTTTGTAGGAAAAGTGACTTCAAATTGGTGTATGAGACCTCCTTGTTTGTGCGATAATGGATTCACCTCCATGCAATGATTTGAATTGTAATGTCTACAAAGATGTACATACTCTATACATACTTTATGCCCCTTTGAATTTGAACCGATGACCTTTGAATTTGAACCGATGACCTCTTAGGACGAGAAACATGTTCTCAACTATTAGGCCACTATGTTAGACTCGTATAAACCAATATTTGTAAACTATATAAAGAAAAAAAAAACACAAATTTGTAAAGAAATTTCATCATTTAATTATTGAATAAATGCACAAACATCAACACTCATTAAAATTATAGGGAGAACAAATATTGCGTCCAAAGTTCTCTCTATTGTAATATTTAAAATTTTAACTCATTAAAAACAAAACAATATAAAATTGAAATAAAATTGAAATTAGAAAAATAATAATAAGAAAATAAAAAATATAAATTTCTGTAATCCATTATTTCTTCCTATGGTACTTTTAACTCATGTTTTTTCTTAAGATATATTTTTTCTAATGTACCATATTTAAAGATTGATAACTAAAACAGCCTAAATTCATTTTAGATCCATATTTATCAAGGATAGAGAGATGAAATCTCTTTTGAATATAAAAGAGAATTGCACTTTAAAAAAGATTTGATCCCCTTACATTTTGGTAAATCATGAATTAAAAAATAAATCTACATTGATATATTTCCAAACTCGCTCAACTTTTTATATTTCATAATTTTACACCTGTGAAAGTATATTAAATTATTTTTTAATTATAAGACATCATTATTAACTAGCAATTAAGTAGCATTCATTTGTACATCATGTAGTGCTGTGATACGTTCTTGCTATATGGACCAAGGGTGCTGAATTTTTTTGAGTTGTGCCATGAACGGTGGACATAATAAATTGAAAATAAGAAATCTTGGGTGATATCCTTTTCGAAGAATTTTAGATGGTAAAACTAAGGTTGGGTAGATTTCTCGTTGAGTATAAATGGGAACACATTTTTTTAACGAAGTACATAGGAATTTTTTATTTGAGCGTACCTGGTAAAAAAGACTAGCAAAATCTAAATGACGAATGATCTAGTCATGGAAAGGTAATAAATGGCATTGAGCACGATTTCCAGTTAAGATTGTTCTGCTGAATTTTTTTTATTGCAGTAGTTTAATTATATTTTTTTTGCTTTGAAAATTATTTAAATTTTAACAATATTTTAATAAAATGTAATAAAATGGCAGGGGTTTTTATAAATCCATATTACCGTTGTCAAATTTTAAAATTTTAAGTATTCTCGAAATTTTGAATAATGCTGAATTTATTTTTACTACAAAAATATTATTCAAATACTGTTACTGCAAGATTTTTTGAAATATTTTAACATAAACTGAAATCACTTATCACTTTTTACCGTCCCAAATCCTACACCTCGACAGACAACTCTTTTCCATTGTCATGGTTATTGCTTGGAAAAGGCAACAAAATCTACTAGGTAAAAGGAGATTCAATGGCGTTGAGTAGGAATCCAACACCATAATCCCGGGCATGATTAGTGCCGAGTGATTAAGAAATTCATGAAACATTGACGGTCACAAATCCTACACCTCCGCAGACAACTCTTTTCCATTGTCATGCTTATTGCTTGGAAAAGGCAATAAAATCTACGCGGTAAAAGGAGATTCAATGGCGTTGAGTAGGACTCCAACACCATAATCGGGCATGATTAGTGCCGAGTGATTAAGAAATTCATGAAACGATAAAGTATGGAGCATCCAATACGGATGGGAGCGCCCTTAGACATTATGTCAACTATGGAATTCGTCGTGTCTTGGAAAGTAATGTTGACCTATGGGATTTATCATATGTTGGAAAGTAATATTGAAAATTTCTGATTTCAGCAGCGACTATTAATTTATAAATTGGTTTGATGTGGAAATCTATAGGTGCAACCACTATTAATTTATAAATTGATAGCCATTATTAATTTATAAATTGATAAATGATTGAATTATTCTTTTTTATTGTTTGACATGATAATGAGAGAGTAATTTATTAGTCTCTGGCAATGGCCAGGGACTATAGTAATCGGAAACGATGTACTTAATATTAGTTCCCTTGTTTGAACGCGCCTGTTTAGTATAAACAAAGTTTTTTAGATAATAGTGGTTTATGGTCTTATATGGCCAATTCCCAAGGCAGAGGCACTGAAATCATATATTATCTTGCATTTGTCTGGGTCTTTCTCATTCATTTTTTGGAACTGTTGATTAATGCTAACATTAATCTGGCAATATAAAATGCAATATAAAATGCTAGCTCTTACTGCATTTGACTTATCACTAAGCTGAACGGGTTGATATCAGGTATTCTTTATATATGTTATTTCTCCATAACACTTTTGATAGATATATACAACATTTCGAGCTCTTTATAGCCGTAAGAATTACTGAAATTGCCACTGTTACAATGTGTCACTCTACATGCTGCTGTGGTGTCTACAAAACTCATGCTCTGCACGCTACTGAACTGATACTGTGGTGTCTACAGAACAGATGTTGCTGAGGGTGACTTATATATAATGAGAGAATGACTTATTAATTTAGCAGCATTTTTATTGACTCACTTTTGAATTGAAACTCATCATTTTGGTGGCATCGAATGCATCTTCCTATTTATTGTTATTCTAATTCATTTCCAATCTCTTGCGTAAAGTCCATGTAAATGATTTTGACATTGATATTTTAGTGTTGATTTATGGTGTTTGGTTTCTTCATCATAAAGTTTACACGCACTGAATTATTCGAAATAATATCTCATTTATTTATTATTTCATAAAATTTTAATTATTTCAAATAAAAAATATGATTTTTTCATCGTATAATAAATTATTTGAAGTAATATTTTTATTTATTTATTAATTTATAAAATTATAATTAATTTTCAATAAAATATTTTATATTAAAAATATTATAGGAAAAATATAAAATCATATATAAAAGTTTGAATGAAAAGCTATTAATATGTTAGTAAACAAATAGGTTATAGTTAAGTATCTTTGACTGGTTAATCACAAATTAATATGAAGTTTTTATATTTGTATGATTAATGAATTAGTACTTTTATATTTATAGTTTTTTATATTTATATTTTTTTCTTTTTAGGTAATTTAATATATTATTTAAATTGATTTAAAAATATATTTTTATAAATATTAATATTATTTTTTATTAGCTGGATATTTCTATTTACTTAAAATACTGATGAGACTACTGCAATTCAATTCCAAACACCAAAATCAAATATATTATTATAATTATATTTAATATAATGAAATTCATTTTATATTTAGTTCATTAATATATATCTATATCTATATGTATATATATGAGATGATGATGATATTATAATTATATTTAATATAATTAAATTCATTTTATAGTTAGTTCATTAATCTATATATATATGTGAGATGATGATGATGGTGGTGGTTAACGTATTGGTTTATGGGACCTAAAGAAACGAATTATTTAGTTTGATTTAAGATTTTATTCCTATACTCAAAAAGGTTGGATATAAGTCACTGTAATTTTGGCAACGTAAAAGGATAGGAAGGTCAGTATTGCAACAAATATTTTGAAACTCACATCTAATGTCGTTGTAGGTAGGGCGCTCTAAGAGGAAGCGATTTTCATCCTCGATGTTCGTATTCTCACAGAGATGGTAGACCCTTTCCATCCATGGTGTTTTAGGAACTGCCCAACGACTGGTTTCACTATGGAGCTCATGAGAGTTCATTCTAATCTTGGCTCTATTAATTTTCTTCTTTCAGCTAGTTAAAACAGAGAGATACTTTTGATCTTCTAGGGTGGGGTTGATGACCTCCTTATAATATCTTAATTTTCTTTTAGATGCTAAATCTTTCTCACACCACATTTTTCCTTTGAACTTAGAAGTAACAATATTTTTAATGTTATTAATGTTTTGTAATGCAATAATCTCATAGATCTCCCGATGGTTTAACCAGGCCGATGTCTTTATACCAACCTTGTTTGAGCCTTAGGTGGTTTTGACTGGAATTTAAAGCTACCTTAGGAAGTCTATGGTCTCCTATGTTATTGAGTTTGTACTTGTACAATAGAAGCCTAGTCATAGCTAGGCTCTGGATAGGGGAAATACCCACTTCTATAAGGAGAATGAGGTTATACGTTATAAAACGATTATGGATTTGCTCAATCTTTCTCCAGGATTCTCTAGAGATGCTATAACCCGAAAGCTCATATCCATATAAGATAAACGGAGTGACTAAAGTTTCAAAGAGGAACTTCTTTCTATCCCACATTACGAGATTTGTCGTTTTACAATTATTTTCGAAACCAAAATAAGCTTTCCATCCCCCATTAATCCTTTTCTTAATGCTATAGTTCCCAGTTGAGCTTGTGATGAATATCATTTCCTAGGTACTTGTAGGAAGACACTTCCTCCAAGTTACTATTGTCATACATAAAATTAGTGTAAGTGTAGATAAAATTAGCGTAAGTGTCCTTTTTGGATTTGATAGTCATAACTTTTGTTTTGTCAGTGTTAACAATCATACCCATGGTAGAGCAAAAATCCTTAAGAAATATAAGTTCCTTATCAAGATAAGATGGGCACCTTGCGAGAAGAACAATATCGTAAGCCTAGAAGAAGGATGATTACTATCCCACCTAAGATTGTGCCAACACATCCTGCTTCCTCTAAACAACCTTCTAGCTTGTCGATGTAAATGCCAAATAGGGTAGGGGAGAGGTCGCAATGTTATTTAACTCCGATATTAAACAGTTTTAAGAAAAAAATTAGTGGAA
Source organism: Pinus tabuliformis (assembly GCA_031772625.1). Lineage (NCBI taxonomy): Eukaryota > Viridiplantae > Streptophyta > Pinopsida > Pinales > Pinaceae > Pinus > Pinus tabuliformis. The sequence goes on along the minus strand of CM062810.1, from coordinate 904,089,770 downwards.
TATATAAATCAAAAATTAAAATTTCTCTTTAAAAAAATTATATATTTTTTAATTTTATAATTAAAATTAATTTTATATAAATGAATTATGATTTTTTAAATTATTTATTTATTGCTAGATTTGAGGCTTTTGTGATTTATATTGTAGATAGATGTCTTCGGATTAATTATATCATTAAGATTTAATCGATTTTTCGAACAAACTAATAAGATTCATCTTTATAGACATTATTTTTATTTAAATTTTTTATATATCTGTGGTAAGTAATTAAATCATATTTCAAAGACTGTTTTTTTAATACATTATTTTAACTTACAAAATATTTAAATATATAATAACCATCTCTTTCTTTTCTTCTATATATATATAATATATATTTATTTAACTTCTGGGTAAGATTTTTCTACATTGAAATTTAATTAACTTTATTTCTTACTGCTGACCTGCCTCAAATATAAACTTTGAGATTCAACTTCAATTTAATTTATTGACATGATGATTGAAATTTAATTAACTTCATTTCGTACTGCTTACCTTCCTCAATTATAAACTTTCAGATTCAACTTCAATTTAATTCATATGATGCTTCTTAGACCCAGTATATGAAATTTTGTCTCCTAAGCCTCTACTACTACAGATACGGACATCGGTTTACAATTCTACCATATATTAACAATGCGTTTTGTGCAAGGATGCAATTGAAGTTTTTGTCATATATGGCTGGAATGGAAACTCGCAGAAAGATGAGAGTAAAGACATCGATGCTGACTTTTCAAAGCTTTGGAGTTGACAGTAACTTTTAATAAATAAGTCTTAGGTAATTTATACTTTGAAGTTGCTCCTTTGAACTCTTAGATAAATAACTAATAGCTTCCACTGGTATAATCTGCTGTTTAACACCATATGGAAATGCGTACCTAAATACCGAATAATTTGAGATTAGGTCGTTGCAAATATAAGCATCATTTGTATATTCCAGAAATACATTCAAAGTTTTCAATGAAAATTGAAAAAGAGAGAGTTCAATATAAAACGATAGCAGACGATCTATAGATTTTCTAATTCAAAGCACGTACTGTACGATGGGATACATTATTAAACTTTGGGGTTATATCATCATAAGCCCACTTTATTAAACTTTGGGGTTATATCATCATAAGCCCTAATGGAGACAGTAAAAAGCATAACAGATATCTAATGGTGGTTGTAGAAATAGAGATGATATCCACTGAGAAAATTCATATCTTCCCATTTGTCTCTCAAATGACCACCTTATTCAATTCCCTTCACCATTTTCATGAAATCGGTCTGAAGTCTTATCCATTGACAATGAAGACTTCACGATCTGCCGCTGGCAATAATTATGTATTTGCTTCTCCCACGGAATATCTCCGTTTTGTCGGCTATGGCAGCTTCAAAAAGATTAATTCTCTTTCAGTAACGGGAAGGGACTGCGCAGGAATGGAAGATGACACCGGCCACTCCAGGGAAGGCAGAGCCTCGGGCTCTCCCTGGGAGGTGCTTGTCTATTGACATTCACTCATTAAATAGAGAGGAAGTGATAGTGTATGGCAGGAAAAAATAATTGTGAATGAGGTTTGAAGCATGGGTGAGTCTGCCCGGTTCTAGAAGGTTTCCTCTGATGACGGCTGCAAATTAAAGTTCAATTCAATAGGTCTCAATTAGATGCTACCAAAATCACGGGCTCCAATTTAAAAATGACTCAATATACATGCTGCTAAATTGATAAGGAGAGATGTCAAACAATGGAAACAGATGATACGACGCCCGTACAACCTATAGATTTGCAGATCAGATATTCACAAGCATTTATCAATTTATAAATTAACAGTGCCAGGACCTATATATTTGAACATCAAATCAATTACGTCGAATGTACAACCTATAGATTTGCATATCAGATATTCACAAGCATTTATCAATTTATAAATTAACAGTGGCTGGACCTATATATTTGAACATCAAATCAATTTATATATTAATACGTTGAATTTTTAATATATATATCAACTATGGTGAATCTGTAATTTTTTGAATTAATTTAGAGATGTTTAGATTAATTTGAGTGGCTATCTTAAAAATATATCTAACAATCTACGAACCAGATTTGAACTAATTTAGAGATATCTAGATCAATCTAAAAAAACTATCTTATAACACTAAAAATATATCAAATAACCTATAAACAAAATCTTATGGTTTAACAAAAACCTAAACTCACACATAAAAAAATTTACTCCTAAACTAAAATCATAACTAACCATATTCACAATAAAATTTTCAATATTACTTCCAACCTACAATGAATACCATAGGTCATCATCACTTTCCAATACACGACGAATGCCACAGTTGTCTTAATGTGGAAGGACGCGTATTGGTTGCTCCATGCTTTATCCTTTCATGAATTTCTTAATCACACAGCACTAATCATGACCGGGATCATGCAGCAGGAGTCCTACTCAATGTTCTCATCTTACTTTGTAATTTCTATTTCCTTTTACAAGCACTAAGCATGCCGACGGAAAATGGGCAGCACAGTCGTAATCAATGACGTGGAAATCGTACTAATTCCCATCTATTGCCTTTTCCATGATCATTTAGTTTTTTTCTCCGGTTTCTTTCCAAGGTAGGCACTGCTTGACACGCAACCATAAATCTTCCCAATCTCCGAGTTTTATTTTTTTGTTATTATGTCCACCGTTCATGGCATAACTCAAATAAGTTTAGGCATCTTGGTCGATATAACAAGAACGTATCACAAAACTAGATAATCTACGTTATATTTAAACACAAATGTTCATTTCTCAAAGTTATAATAAAAAAATTAATAATGAAAATAAAAGTAAGGTAATAATGATGCCTCATGAGTAAGAAATGTAAAATTAATATAGAAAATAAAAGTTAATAATGATGTCTGATAAGTAAGTTAATCAATAGTTTGATATACCTTTATAATAAATTATAAAATTAAAAAAGTTTAGTGAGTTTTGAAATACGCCGGTATATATTTATTTTCAACATAGACCTAGTAAGCATCGAGAGTAAATTTTTTGAGAAGTAAATTCTTGTTAGCGTGCAAAATTATAAAAAAATCACTTGCATAGATTTGATGTTTTTGATAAATCATTTTGAAAGGAAAAGTCCAAATATAAGATAATGATACTTGAAATGTTAGAAATATAATAATTTTTTTTTTTCCGAAGGTGGTAAAACCTATCAACTCAGGTGTCAAACCAACAGTGAGGACAGCCATCTCTGGCTGCTATCCGCAAATGCTGGGTTTGACTCATCACTGTTAAATAGGAAAACCACGCCACCTGGCATAACCCTGCTGGTGGTCCGTAATCGGGAGCAGGCTCTCACTCCTGCCAGATGCCTCTGGGTCTTGGGCCGTTAACCTGTTTCCTTACGTCCGAGGAAGACGAGCTCTTAGCCAAGCAGAAGCAGTTTTACGGCATACTCCAGGCCTAGCTTTTCAATTTATTTATATAATATGTACATGGTTTTTTTTAATTAATTTTATTTTAATCTTATTATTAGGAAGGAATTGAATTCTTTTACTTTCAATTATTTTTCCTCTTTTCACATTCAACAATTTTATTTTCCTTCAAAATGTAAATATTTTATTTATAACTAAGAGCTAGAGTGAAATATTTTTACTATATGTGCTTCTTACAAAGTTGTAATATCAACAACCAACTGAATCAAAGTAATGTTTCCATGTGTATTACAAGTTGCCATTGTGAGTTTTGAGATGTTATTTTAGAAATCTTTGTTTTCCTATGTCACTTCTATCCAAGTCATGTCTGTGTCATAGATCCACATTCTAGAAGCTGGTAATCTATTCGTATATATGTAATTTCTTATTTGATCAATAAAATATAGTGTGATTTGTGTTGTGAATAAATAAATGTTCAGTCTCTCATTTCATTCTTGTAAGTATTTCAGCATGGCTCCCTCATCAGAGGGCTCAGGAAGATGGAAGAGATATGAGGATTGGTTCTCTGTACATATATTACTATAGACATATGAGAATATATCTCTATTGTGAATTTTATTTCTCCATTGTGTAGATTTGTGTGCTTGGTTGTAGATCTATATGTTGTGAGCAGTGTTGTATGATTATGGTGGGGATCTATGGGCATTTGAGTGCCATTGATGTCATTGTTTAGTATTGGAGAGGTTTCTCTACATCCAACTACACTAAATGCCTCTCCACAATAATCCAAGGTGAACAATTGTTTATGCTTGAAGAAATCACAATTTTCCAGGATCTGAGGATAGTTAGGAATCTTGTGCTAGAGAAGCAACAACTTACGGTGGTATATCCAATCTAGATAGTTAATCCACATCATAAACGCTAAGACAATTTAAATTTGAGAATATTGTCTACAAGATTTATTGAAGTCGACTCTAGTGACACAGTTTCCCACCAATATTATCATTCTTTGGATTGTCATAGTCGAGTTTGAGAAATGGAGGAAAGGAACCCCAAATTTATGGATGATATGCAACTACCTTTAAATAAAAGGAAGATTAAATATGTTTAGCTGGACCAGATCCAACATGGGATGATTGATTGGTCTACGGATGATGCGTAATTTATGAGGAGAAAAAAAAAAGCATGGAGGGCACACAAAAAAAATCATATCCATGGGGATGAGAACCAACGTATCCATGTAAGTCATGGCTACCAATGGAGGAAATATGGGAAGAAGATAAGGAGAAACAATCCATAACCAAGATCATGTTACAGGTGTGCCATGGCATCCAATTGTTGAGTCAAACATCAGGTTCAAAGATGTACCGAAGACCAATTGATCATAGTAAAATATAGTGAAGGTGAATTCCCTCATTCTTTGAGTCCTCTGGTTATGACCATTGAATACTGAGCTTCAACCATGTGAGGATATGGAGAGACATGGAAAAGGGCATCTCACTTTGAAACCTGGTTGACTATTCAAATGTGAGTTTGACCTTGATGCACATGAGATGGATTGTTACTTGGATACCCAAGATATTTTGTAGAAATTTATTGTTTGATCCTATATGCAATATTATTGTGTGATGTGGATTTGATATTTATTCCATGGTGTACAAAGTTATTGTGATTTTATTTTTTATTTGCGATTAATTATGAAAAACCATTCGATGAACAAAGAAACATAATTGAGTCAGTAGTTTTGGAAGCCCCATGAACACAATGTTGATTTAATTATTACTATAGTCTATTATAAGTGGGCAGCCACAACTACAAGTTACCTTTATGTGTGTGAAAAAGGGTTGGTGGTTCTTGGTATAAGCTGGAAGTCCTGGTTTTTGGAACATCAATTCTTATATTTGTGTGTTTAAGAGTTCAAGTTGTATGATTGACTTATGAATATATTCAATCTAGATTTCCTACCTAGAAACTAACGTAACCAATTGTATATCCATAGAATGATTCAGTTACTTGACAACTTTTCTTGTGGAAGCCTCGACAAGTTGAGTATGTGAATATTGTCAATATTACAAGTATGCCAATGATGATCATAAGAAGTTACATTTTAAATTGGTCAAGTGATAACTCAAAGTGTATGGTGAAGAAAGAGCGTAATCTATGAAATTCTAGAGTGGGTGTAAGTTCTAATGAAGACCACCTTGACAAAGATTAGTATTAGTGTTGATGATACGATCAACACCCTCCAAAATTTTTCCTACACATGAATTTTCAAGCCTAATAAGGATCTAGCTCTCTGTCAATATATAGTCGCTTCATTATAGATTAATGTTATGCTAAATGTTTGAGTCTTCTTCTCAGTTTCTAAGTGGTGAAGTCACTTTCTTACACATGATCAGTTCGTAATAATTTCATGAGTGCATTCTATTATCAAATCTTGCATATGCATATCACATTTGTTAGAAAATTATATATTACATAGCAATGGAACACATAAAGTATTTCATAAATATAAACACAGAAAATGCATAAAACAAGAGAGACACAGATATACGTGGTTCACCCAATTTTGGGCTATTTCCATAGAGAAACAACCAGTCCTTCCTTTTATATTATCCAACAAAATGAAGAGATACAACCTACAATAGATCCGCTGTAATTCCCTCTTCACTCTCACACAATATCCTCTATCTTTCTTCCTTAGAATACACATCTACATAGCCACAATAAAATTCCCTCATATATAGTGTGGGGTTGCCTTCTAAGGAAAAAAACCTTAAATTAGACGTAACCTCTATCGTCAGATGTCTGCCTAATGAACGGCCCAGGTTGACTACGAAATTTCAACATTTTATAAGGAAATTTTACATCTATTTTTATCTTCGGGGGCATTTCCCGAGATCCCCCACCAGGGGGGTTTCTAAAGAATCGCTGCCATCCCCCCTTGGAGCCCCTGGAAGCACGCATAATCAGGCGGCGTTGCCATCACATTAAGAACTTGGGTCCAATACGGTGATACCTTTGAATAAAGAAGATAATCAGGCTCCACACCCAACAATCTCCCACTCAAAGACTGATTATAGCAACTCCATCATTGTTTCATTTGCTGGAAAATGACTCCACTTTGGACCTAGCTATTTCTCATCCTCATCATCATACTTGAAGACCAATTGGAATCGAGCATAATCTCAGTTTCTCCCTGGTTACAACTTTTGTTAACATATCTGCAGGATTTTTGCTAGTGTGTATCTTTTCCAGCTTCAACTATCCATCTTCCAACACTGATCATATGAAATGGTACTTGAGTTGTATATGTTTAGTCTTGTAATGAAATGCAGAGTTCTTTGCAAGATGTATGGCACTCTGTCTGTCACTGTATAACCTGCCCAACTCCTTCTTCTTACCCAATTCACCCAGAAACCTTTGTAACCAATTCATTTCTTTACTAGCCTCTATAGCAGCAACATACTTTGCTTCCGTTGTTGAGAGTGCTACAACACTTTGCAGTTTTGAAACCCAACTGACAGTTGTTCCACCTACAATAAACACATACCCTATGGTTCTCCTCCTGTTATCTCTATCGCATGCCATATCTGCATCAACATATCCCTATAGAGCAATGTTTAAACCACGAAAGAATAATGTTTGATTTGTGGTACCTCTCAAATACATGAGAATCCACTTCACTACCATCCAAATTTCTTTTCCTGGATTTTTCATGTACCTACTTACAATTCCCACTCCATGTGCAATATCAAGCCTTGTGCAGACCATTTCATACATTAAGCTTCCAAATGCTGATGCATATGGAACTTTACACATATAATGTAGGTTTTAACCCCATACAGAAATTACCTACATATGAATTCCAAAACACAGAAAATAAACAATGCAAGAGCATAACACATAAAA